>JUJX01000012.1:565561-625483 GCA_000800745.1 Diaporthe longicolla | reverse complement strand
AGTAATTATTAAAGTATTTAAAGAATAGTAATACTACCTTATTAGTATAAAATACTAAGTATAAGTATTTACTAACTATAAAAACCTAGCTAGCTTTACTACTACTAAAGAACTTAATAAATACTAGATTAGATAAATAGAGTTTCTATTATAATTTAATATCTAAATTACCTATAGATAGAGATTAGAAAATAGTAGAGTAGATACTCTTAATAGGTAGTTAGACTACTTATAGGATATACCTCTAGAGATATAAAGTATCTTTTAGACTACCCCTAAAGGAGACCTACTACTCTAGGAATACTAATAACTAATAGTAGTATTCTATATTAAAGTTAACCTAGAATAGAAGACTAAATTTAGAATAGCTTATTAGAAGCTATCTAATAAGCTTAAAGAATAACTAATAAAAGATAAAGGTATATACTACTAAGGGAAATAGCTCTTTATATTTAAGGAACTATAAGAGAAACTTATATAAAGGATCTATAAAACCCTAGCCTATAGATATTAGAGAATTATAGTAACTATAAAATAAATTAGGTAATACTACTACTTTCCTAAGGTTAAGGAAGAAGTTTAAATAGTTATTTAGAATTATAATATATACTATAAAAGTAAGACTACTAGGTATAAGCCCTATAGCCTACTATAGCCTTTACTAATATCTAATAAACTATAATAATTAATTAGCCTTAACTTTATTATTAAACTACTAAACTTAAAAGAACCTATAATAGGAGTAAGATATAATAGTATCCTAGTTATTATAGATAGATTTATAAAGTATATATACTTTATTCCTTATAAAAAAATAAATAATATAAATAAACTTATATATACCTTTTTATAGATAATTATTAGTAACTATAGAATACTATATAAAATTATCTTAGATAGAGGAATAGTATTTACTTTAAACTTCTAGTAATTATTTATAAAATAACTTAGTTTAAAATTAAAGCTCTTAATAGCTTTCTATCTATAAATAAATAGATAAACTAAAAGATTAAACTAAATTCTAGAATAGTATCTTTATAGTTATATTAACTATAAATAAGATAATTAAATATAGTTACTACCTATAGTATAATTTACTTATAATAGTATAGATATAGAAATAATAAAGGTATTACCCTTCTATACTAACTATAGTTATAAATTAAAAGCCTATAAAGAACTAATTCCTAGTTAGAAAGTATAATTAGTAATAGAATAGATAACTAAGATTTAGAACCTATAAAAAGAGCTTTAGTAAGAACTACTCTTTATATAGGAATAAATAATAACCTATACTAATAGAAAAAGGTTAAAGAGACTAACCTTAGAGAAGGGAGATAAAGTCTATCTACTTTATAAGAATATTAAAACTAAGTAACTTAGTAATAAACTAGACTATAAAAAGATTAAACTATTTTAAATTTTAGAAAAACTCTTAGATACTAACTTTAAACTCTTACTACTAATAAAAATATAGATTTATCTAGTTTTTTATATATTACTTTTAGAACTAATACTAGCTAGTATATAACTTAAAATATAGGTTAAACTTAATAATAATAAAAAAGAATAGAAAGTTAAAAGAATTTTAAATTTTAGGATATATAATACTAATATTAAATACCTAGTTAAGTAGAAAAGCTATAATAATAAAGATAATATATAGGAACCCTTTAAGAATCTAATAAACTACTAGTAGGCTTTATAAGACTACTAAGCTTAGCTAAGAAGTCTAAAGAAATACTTAAACTCTCTAGATCTAGGCCTAAGGAATACTAATTAGAGATCCCTATAGTACCTAAAGACTATATATTAGTAGTAACTTACTCTTCTTTCTTTTAATAAGAATACTTAGTATCTTCCTTATCTAATAACTAAATATTATAATAGAATAACTTAGAAGAATACTCCTTAGCTTAGTACTTCTATCTTTATAGCCTAGCTAACTAACCTATAATAGCTTATAGTTTAGTCTATAATATAAATAACTTCTTCTTAGTATTAATCTCCTCCTTCTTAAGATATTATTACTTATTTAATAAATACTTTACTAAGGATAGTTAGGAAGAAAAATAGGGTAATAAGGAAAATAGACCTTTATATAATAAAGTAATAAAGTTACTATTATAAGACTTTCTACTATATATATACTTAGAATAGTAGGAAGATTCTAGGGTAAAATAATATATATAATTTCCTTTAAAATAATAAGAATAAGATATAGTTTTAACTAATATACTACTCTAGTTAATTAGATTAGTAAGGGCTAGATATTTATTACTCTTCTTAGATATCTTAGAGATATAACTACCTAATACTTAGGATAATATAATAAATAAGGTAATAAATGTAAAGATAGGAGAGAATATAAGGAAGGGAAGAACTTATAATAAGAATCTTTAGGGATAAAGAAATAGATAAAGAGGGGGATAATATTATAACCTTAATAGAAATAGGAATAATAGTTAGTTCTATTTAGAATAGAACTCTACTAAAGGCTAGTATACTAGTTAGCTAAATAATATAAAGGAACTAAGCTTTAGTTATATAATTATTATTTAGATAAAGAAGGATTAATTAGAGTAATAATCGATCCTAGCAATCTATTACTATAGAGTAATAGGAGTAATAAGCGCTTCTAATACTCTTATACTTAGGATTACTAGGAGTAACTAGTACTCCTAGTAAGCTAGGCTAAAGAACTAGACTATATAGATATACTTATTACTAGTAGATAGTATTAGGATAGGATAGCTCTTTAGTAGTTAATCTAAGTATCTAAGTATTCTTTTTAAATAGCTCTTACTAGCTAGTGATTATTATACTATTTAGAATATTACTTAACCACTACCTTGTTATATATCTTAGATATAAACCCTTTAATCTCTTAGTTTATAGGACCTAGGAAGCTTTAATTATTATAATAGGCTAGTAGAATTTTTAAAAATATTTTAATTAGATTCTCTATATAAACATTATATATAGTAGAACTTTGTTTTACTTATATATAGCTTATTTCTAAACTTATACTAAATATTCTCTTTTTTTAAAAAAAGTTTAAAAAATACTTATTTATACTATATCTTATTTAATATTAACTTAATTAATTTATATTTACTATATAAGGATCTTTCTATTATATATTATATTAAAAAATTATTTAATAAAATATAAATATTTATTATAAATTAAAATAAGAAATTTAAAAGTGTTAAGAAACCCTATATAAATAGGTAATATCTTTAACTATTCTTTATTCTTATATTTAAAAATTATTCTAATAATATTAGAAGTATAATAGATTTTATTTAAATATCTTTTAGGGGGTATTGAAAAATTAGCTATTTTTGTACTATTTCTATTGCCTAATAGGGTTTAGTGTGGTGGAGATAAAAGTAGTGATTTTAAGTGATTTTTGGTGGTGGAAGTGGGCCAGATGGGGGGGTGGGCCAGATGTGCAGTGCCCGACTTACATAGCTCCATCGCCTAAATTCATTGGGCACGTACTCCCCGTAAAGGTTGCAGTGCTTCTCATCCCACATGAGAACCCAAGCGAGCGGTGGCGCGTTAATACTGGAAACCACTGCTGCGGGCTCACTAGCGCTTTCCGTCGTGTCAGCTGGGTGAGGAGTCGACCCATTTGTCGCTGTGAAACCTAATGATATATTGTGAGGAGAAGGTGGAAACGTTGTCGTCGACTGTGAACGGCGTCGGTTCGCCTCTCTGCTCGGCCCGATCCCTGTCGTTGAAGCCATTATCGTCCCCACGCCTGTCGGCTGGGCTGACATCCTGCATACAGTCGTCGAAGAAATAATCCTGGCTTCGTTTCAGGTACTTGCCCATCAAGTCCACGAGCTTATCGTGATCTTTGAACATGTGCAGTGCCAGCCTGAGGCCTCCGTGGCCAATGGTGCCTTTCATGCATTATGTTGATCAAGAGGGCAAGATCGTCAGCTGGAACGTGACAGGATAGAAGCAATGCAGCATGCATACCGTCATCATCTCGATCAAGCCTGAAGGCGCCTTCGGGTTCAAATCCAAATTCGGGTTCGGCCGCAAATTTGGGGTTGTTCGGGTGAAGATCCCATTTGATCTCGGCAACAATTCCTTCGTACCTCTGCTTGATCCACATGTAGACGCAGCCTATCTCCTCGATCTCCCAAGATCCGAGTTGGGAGAATCAGATCCGTGCGATGTCGTCGTGGCGGAGGGATTCAAGTTGTCCGCCGCTGAAGAGATGGTGGAAAATTTCGAATCGGTAGAAAGCTCGCAGAATCCGCCTCTTCTCCGTCACGCTGAACCCACTCTGCCAGGTGTTGCATGGTGGTGTTTCCTTTGATGACGCTGACTTTGGCTGCATGCGTTGCTCTTCTGTGGCCTTGGCTGCTGCAGACTCGAGGTTGGTTAAAGCCCAAGTGCTGAATTGAGTCGCAGAGATTTCACAGTCAATGTATGCAACCAAGTGAGCCAACGGATATCAGCAAGAGACATGTACTTCAGCATAGCGGCGGGCTCACCAGAGTATCGCCACGCCCCATAAAAATCGACAAAGTCGGGGACTTTTCCGGTTTGGAATTGTGCGTGGGCCGATTTTGAACGAGTGTTAGTTGAGGCGGCGTAAGCCTCCACTAATACCTCTCGGCCCAAATCTTGTTTTAGGCACCTGCAAAGAAACGATTTGCGGTTGAACCGATATTGGGCAAAATAGACGGGGGGGGGGGTCGTGAATGAGGTCACTCAGCACTTGAGTGTTTCCAGGTCTGGCATGTTTTCGAGGATGCGTATTCTGATCCATCTCAACTGGAAGGCTCTCAAGTGACGAAGTTTGTTGCTCCTCGTTGGCATCGCTCGTCTCAGGTGCCACTCTGTCTGTTGCCAACTGAGCTGCTCTATTCTGATCCGCAGACGCAATACCGGCCGCTTCTAGATCTAGCTGATCAGGCCCAACGAGCGCTGGAGCTTCAGCTTCAGTAACACCGTGAATGCTCAGTATCGTCGACATCGTGATTTGCCAGTGGTCGTCCTGTGTTCTGTTGTGTTTCAGGTGTGAGCGAATTCACGTTTAGAATGAAGTATAGTTTACAGGCTAAGGTATAGTGTCTAAGGAATAATTGTGTAATCTATTAAATTGTGAACCATATGGATAATTGGCTAACAATTCACAGCCTGATCTAATATGTTAACATCCACTGCAAAAGACTCTCGGCAGGTCGTGATTACCGCTAGTAGATCTAGAGTGCTGACCAGGAGAGGGGGAAAGGCCCTCCAACCGCCATGAAAACGCAGGCCACCCCCAACCTCATCCTGACTGAGCTGGTCGGTCTGCCTGGCTTTGGGTCTCAGCTCGTCTACCCGTCTCTCCATCGACGTCATCGAGAAGCCGTTGGCAACCACCCGATGATCACTTATTTAATGCTTCAGGAAAACACCCGGAAACACCTATATCATCAAACAGGCAGATGTTGCGATGGCTACATACGGTTACGAAGAACTTTCATCAGCCTTGTCGATTCAAGCAGTCCACTTGTGCGTTCCGCTCCCACACCCATAGAGGCAAATCCGCGTACTCGACCTGGGTCCAGTCCACCCAGGGCCCCCATGTACCAGTACAGCACTACACGGCCGCCTCCGTGTCCTAAGCGACTTGAAAGACGAAGAATTTTCCGCCTTGTCATATGTCTGGGCGCAGGATACCAGCACTTCACAGCGGAAGAATCGCCTCATCATTCACTGCAACGGCCACGAACATGAGGCCCGTCTTGGGCGTAACTGCTGGTCTGCGCTATGGCATCTCAGCAAGATTCAAGGACCATTGACAATATGGGTCGATGCGATATGTATTGATCAAAGGAACGAAAACGAGAAAAGCCCACAAATCGCTCTAATGCGCAATGTTTATTCATCGGCTCAGACAACATTTTTCTGGCTTGGAGAGGCCACAAGAGACACTGATAAAGCCATAAATTACTTGCTAAAAGATATAAGCTTGAGAAGTGAAGGTAAAATCAAAGACGTGCTCAGGATGAGCGCCAAGCTGCTGAAGCACAGCATGGAATTACAATATCCTCACAGGTTGGCCCTTGAGGAAATCTTCACTCGTTCTTGGATCAGACGTCTTTGGGTTCTGCAAGAGTGCCTGCTGTCCCAAAATGGGTTTGTTGTTTGTGGAGAGAAGTCGATCTCCTGGACAGATTTAATGTTTGCTTTGGAGTCCATACACTTCTTCTACATGCACACTGGACTTTTCGGTTTCGACGGCTCGTACCTTCCCTGGTTCAATTTGGCAAATCTCACCCGGTGGTTCAGAGGGGATTCTGGAGATCCGCAGGGCCGCGTACACTCAGGACTGGACCAGATCTCGAGCAACTTGGTCCATACTGACCCAAGCGTTCAAGCCCATCTTCATTGTCTCCAATGGGGCATAAGGATCACTTTGACAATTTTCATTTGCTCCATGCCGTTCTACCTTTTCGTAATATTCCCGGTCTTGCTAGTTATTCTCCCCTGCATCTTCCCCTTTTATCTCCTCTCTCTTTACCAGAAGGGTGAAAAAGACAAGATACTCCTCTTCCCAACAGCCCAACACTCGATATTTGAGGAACTGCAAGACCGGGAGGTGGGAGACCCAAAGGACAAGCACAACGGTATAATAGGACTTCTGGGTGGCGTCCCTTGTAACGCCGAAGAGAGCCTTCACGTCGTTTATAGGAGACTCTGTATCAGTCTGACTCACAAAACTCGATCTCTCGACATTCTGCTCTTCGCAAACACTTGTGCTGACACAAATTACTGTTCCTGGGTTATCAATTGGAACTCGAAAACGCCAAAACTATGGCGTAAGGCTCTTTACCGAATAGTTGGCGAGTCGAAGAAGAGAAATCGTTATGTTCAGAACTTCCTCATTGGTCCTGAAGACGGGATAGTGAATATCCTTGCAGAGTCTCTGAAGGGTTTAACAGAGGCCTTTAAAGGTATGAATTGTCTTGCGAGTCAATACCAGATATTCAGCTGATAATCAGTAGTTATGTTGGCTACTACAGTTTCTGGACGGGGCAGGACTCGAAGTTTTTAAGATCATACCAGGGGGCGATGCCTAAGACAGCACCGCTATGGGACTTCCGTAACGAGGGCAAAAGTCTTCACGTCTATGGGCTGGTATTGGCCCACATCTCTTCTCATCTTGCGCCGATGCACACAAACGTCGACAAGGCCCCACTGTGCCTACCTCATAGGATTCTTCATTCGATACGCACATGGGCCGTCTTGGCCTTAGCCACGGCCAACTGGTATCTTCAGCAGAGTATTAGCTGTCGCATCCAGATAATGGGCTTCCCAGGGACGGGGTCCAATACCGAAGCTGCCCATCCACAAACGGAACTCGGGTTGTTCATCTCGGTGCTGTATGACGCATTCTCCGGGATGACCGAAGACGAGCAACTGCGGGCACAGGAGCAGCTCACCGATTTGATGATCGTGGCGACAGGAGAGACACTTTTTGAGAGTGAGCTGAGTCTGTGGTGGCGTGTCCTGAAATCATGCGAAGGCAAGAGTCAAGGGAAAGCATGGCTTGAGGACGTCACGTCGAAAGACAAGTATCTCCGACACAGTTTCAACTTGGTGATGGGAATCCTCCAAAAAGATGGGCTAAGTGCGGTTCGCTGCGAGGCCAATGAATCACTGAAGAGTCCTGGAGGTCTTGCATTTGCTCCAGCAGGTGCTCAAACCGGCGATTCAGTGGCACTTGTGTCTGGTGTTTCCTTCCCTCTTGTACTTCGCCCATGTCTTGGCGGTCGGGGTCGCTTCAGACTGGTTGGGCCGCTCTTTTTGCCTGGGATAATGGATGGAGAGCTGAAGGTTCAGGCGATTACAGCATTACTGAACGAAATAATATTGGTATAGGTGCTAGGGGAAGGCAAGAAGTCCAACGAAATGTGGGGCAAAGAATAAATCATTAGTAGATCAGTTGACTGGGCTTCACGTATCTGTGCGGCTTATATAGAGCGTGGTATTTGTAATCCAACTTGTTCAATCCCTTACAGGATACGTTAGTCGGCGTTCCGACCTTCAAGTATCTATATAGAAAGGCCAACCCAAATTGAACACTGATTACTTGAGTCACAGATCAACCGACATTTAGAGCATACCTTAAAGCAGTTGAAGACTACTCACTACCTACCGGGGGGAGGGGGGGTTCCTGCAATGGGCATACAATGCATTCATGAATTAACATTTAAACAAAATTAGGACATTATAGTAAAATACTAGTAAAATGCTAACAAAATACTATCACAGGTAAAATCTATCAAGGGGTTAACATTATATTAGAATTAAGACTATATTAAGAATTAAGACTATATTAGACTATATTAGGGTTAGGGTATATTAGACCTCTAAATCCACTAGTTTTAGTCCTAATAATTTAGGCTAGTAAATTAGAATTCCGTATTTCTATATTTCTATAGCTTCTAATAAGTTATTAGTAGTTAAGCTAATAAATAGCTTATAAGTAGTTAGGTTAGGGATGAATTTAAAAAAAAAACTTAACCTAAGTAGAGGTTAAACCCCCTTTTTTTACTTATATATTAGGGCTTAACAGTATATTATAGTATGTTAAAAGTAATATTATATTAGAAATAAGTAGAGTATATACTAGATATAAAATGAAAATATATTAGTATACTTTCAACCTAGTATAAGTATTTCGAAAGTATATAGATAGTATGTAAATAGTATTTTATTATTAATTTAGGGACCCCCCCTCCCCTTAGTAGGTAGAGGGTGTTATTTGCACTAGAATTTAGAACTAATAGAACCTCCTTAATAAGCCGTGAAATATTTGTTTAGCGCTCACCCTAATTACTTGAACCCACTAAACCATACTTTCATATACAACACCACAATAATACAGCCACATTTTGAGAAACAAAAATGCAGTGGAATGTCATATAGCTTAACTGCCTCTAGTGTATTCATAGGAGTCTGTTCTAGAACGCGTCGTTACATAGGAGATTAGTCTCTAGGAGTTTATGCCATAGAAGGTTGTTTCACAGGGGTTTGTCCTATAGGATATAGGAAATTGCCACCGGGGGTCACGAGATATTGTGGCCGTGTAGCAGCCCGCGCAAAGCTGGTGTGAAATCATTACAGCTACCACAAATAATGTTGACGGCGGGTCCAGGGGTCCAACCATACACTGAAGCATCAGTCCCTTCATCAGGATGCCTGATACCAGGGACACCGATGCCCAAGTCGAATAATTCCATGGATACGGCAACGCACCAACCTACAAAGCTCCTATGTCGACGTGCAACACGTACCTTCAGATGGTGGTATATGTCCCCAACTGCGTGGACGAGGGCAAGCCAAGAACCTCTTTCCCACCATGATCGTACGGCACGACATCTGATGCCCTCGGGGGAGGGTCAGAAGCGACTGCGGCTGAGCACGTGGTACGACGCGAACAATACGTTGCCCATGGCTGGGCAGGGATGCATCCTTTGTCCGGGGTGATCTCCGCTGACTTTCAGCGCGGCTTATCATCAGCTCTCTTTGGAATTCCAGGTTTGAAAAGAAACTGACGACTATCTTGAGTCAAGACTTCAATACACCGCTGAGTGCAATTCGGGCCGTTAGACGGAAACTTTTGTCAAATGCATTTACGATTCTAATCATCAGCTGACTAGTGGTCCCCAAACTCGAGGACCACTTTAGGTGGATTACTCCCACACTGGCTGGCATGGTACATGTCCTTACACGAGTCAGCTTAGATCTTGTAGATCACGATCAAGCTTTAGAAGCCGGCCTTCATTTCCATACGTGGCAGCATCAGTAAGAATTGGATACAGTGGTTCCCCCTCCTGAATACGTACGACTCGAGGAGGGATTTGTCACAATACAGCTGAGGGGCCTTTATAGCTGGGGAGGAAAGGGTAGCAGGAACATCTTTCACCCTTTTGGACTCTGGCGTGCGGCTCCCGTGCCGCAAATCAGCAAGTAGAGTTATAAAGTATCATATTCATCTTTTATTCTCATGCTTGTCAAATATTTGCATTTCTTGCCAGATATCAGCGGATCAAGTCGAACTCATGGCCACAATGCAAAGCGCAGAATGGCCCGTACCGCCGAAGGTACTCATGCTAGCGGCTGTCTTAGTTGGATACCTAGTCTACAATTATGTGATCTTTCCGACTCCTCGTTCAGTTGCCAAGTTAAGATTTCTCAATAGCCCGCCCGGCGAATGGCTACCCTATCTTCGGGCGCTCTACCGGAACACGTTGGATCTAAAGAAGACTCTCTACCTGCACCACACACAGCACAAAGATGAGACCGTTCGCGTCCCCATCCTGGGTCCAGGCCAAGACAAGTTGATCCTGCTGCCCTCTTCCCAGAGGAAATGGCTTGTTGAGCAGCCCGACTCTGTCGTGAGCATGCACGAGCAGACCACCAACCATTTCCAATGGAACTTGGGCACCGTCTACCCCACGCGAGACCACAACAATGTGCCCATCCACATCATACAAACCAAGCTCACGCGTGAGATCGGTAACCTAATCCCAGACCTTTCAGAGGAGCTGGATCTCGGACTGGAGAAACGCTGGGGCGTTAGCAACGAGTGGAAGGAGGTGGGAGTTTACGACACGCTGAGGCTCATCATTGGCCAGGCAATCAATCGGATCTTCATCGGAGAATCATACTGTCGGAACGAAGAAGTGCTTCACACCGGCTTCAGGTATGCGCAAGTCATACCGTTGGGAGCGAATATGCTCTGGCTGATTCCGAACCCGCTGCGGCGTCTTCTGGCACCTTTGGTGACCCTGCCATCCCGCTATTACGAGAGGAAGTGGTTCAAGCTCACCATGGGTGAGGTCCACAGGAGATTGGAAGCTAGAGGCAAGGGAGAAGCAGGCAGAAATGACTTTTTGAACTGGCTCATCACCTACGGAGAAACCCATGGCGACCCGTACCTCTTGGATCCAGAAGTCCTTTCAGCACGGATCTTGCTCCTCAACGCCTTCGCACTGCACACCAATGTCTTCGCCATCATGCACATGGTCCTCGACATTGTCGGCTCCGGCAACGAGCAAGGTTCAAAGTACGTTGCCGAACTCCGCCAAGAAATCAGCGACGTTCGCGCCGCCCACAGCGAGGACGAAGGATGGAACAAGCGTTCACTGGCAAAACTCGAGAAGATGGATAGCTGCTTCCGGGAGAGCCAGCGTATAAACACCATTTTGAGCTTGGGCCCCCTGCGCATCGTGGGAAAGGACGGTGTTACAACGCCTTCCGGCGTCTACGTGCCCCGGGGCTATCAAGTTGGCATCCCAGCGTACTCGATCCACTACGATAAGGAAATCTACGGATCTGACGCGGAGGCTTTCAACCCGTTCCGTTTCTACAACAGAAGGAAGGACGCACAGGATTCTGGCGATAACTTGAAGGGGGCAAGGCAGGCATGGGCGACCACGTCCGCTGACTATTTGTCCTTTGGGGCTGGCTTGAACAGCTGTCCTGGGCGATTCTTTGCTGCTGGAATGTTGAAGGTCTTGATGGCGGAGATTTTGGAGAAATACGACTTTGAGTTCCAAGAGAAAAGACAAGAAAATATGTGGTTTGGAACAAATCACGTTCCGCCAATGAGCGCAAAGATGAGGATCAGGAGGAGACATCAAGAGGTGTAAGATCAGGCTAGAACTTATTGTTCCTATCAAAGAATACCTAGTTATCGAAGTGACGTGTGAATATGCACAAATATCACGCGTTTACAACTTGAAGTTTGAAACGCCTTCAGAACTCAATTTTGAGCTGCGAATTGGAATTTGATTATACGCAGCGAGGACGTTGGGAGATGACTATGTGTGTGCAAGCCATATTAATTCTTGAGAACTCGAATTTCCAGAGGCTTGTGTACTCTGGGCTCGGATCCCTGAGGTTTTCTTCCAGTGACAAAGCTCTGTCCTCGAAACTTTGATGCTTTGGCAAGACTACTACCTCTCAGCTTGGTCCAATTTCAAATGTTTGCCACACCGAGGTCGAGATAAACATAAAGTGCACGCAATATGCGACACTCGACGCCATGTTTCACGCCATGTGTAACGTTCATTACAACTTTCCCGCTTTCCTTCATAAAGTACCCGCGCGCTCGATCAAGGCGCTATATTCAAAGCTGCCCTCAACACGAGAATTTGACGCTTTCCAGAGGCGGCCTCCCTGCCAGGCTAAACTGATCCCTGGAGGCAGAGTGAGCGAATTTTTTGTCAATCACCTGGTTCCCGTGGGGGCCTTACGAGTCACTGACCCTGTCGTCGGCTCCCCATGGGGCGGGTCCAGATCTGCTAGTCGCGCTTCAGGTCTTGTGGGGCCCCAACCTTGAATTGTGAGTTAACTCCAGCCTCTACTAGTGTAAGTCTCACGGAGCACGCCGCCTTTGACATAGACAGTTCATCCTGTAGACGGGATCTTCACACTCTGAAACCAATGTCAGGCTCGTCGGACCTCTAATGCCCGTCATGATCCTCCAAGCATTCGTCTTAGCGAGTGTGTGCTCCTTGGGCGTAGCAAGGGAAGCACCAAGCGGTAGCTCATCTTTCGATATCAATGCAGACTGGGTATCCTGGGACGATACTACGTGGACTTTGAAATCTACGCAGCCGCTACCAGGGGTATTTACCGCGTGGTTACCGCAGTCGAACGGGTATGACTTCTCAATATCATGGCTGTCGTGCTGTGCACAGGTACTGACAAATCACTTGGTGTGTTGTGAACAGATATTATGGCCTCGCACAAGGATCCCTGGGACCTTTCTATGAGCGCAGCCGCCGAAATGATTCAGAAGGATGGCCATCTTATAGCAATCCTCGAAGAACGTTCGCCACGGTCACGGGATTCTGGGGCAGTAAGCCAAGCACGCTTGAGCCCGGTGAGCTAGGCGAGAGTTTTATTTCCGGTGTGCCACACTTCACCGATTTGCTTGTCGAGGTATGCGGTAGTGTCCTCAATGGGGATGTAGACGTATCTGAGATCACTGAATTCGAGTCAAAGCTGTCTTTGTAAGTAAGCATGTACATATCAGCCCTCCCATGAGGTCAAATATGGCGCTAATTCGAGACGTCCATCCAAAAGTAAGACGGGGATACTCACATGGTCATATGTCTGGAGTCCTCCAAAGTGCGAAGAGGGCCGGAAGTTGATAATATCTTACGAGTCGTTCGCGTCACTGACCGAGCGACGTCTGGCAGCCGTCAAACTGGTTGTCTCCAGTGAGCAGGGTCTCGACGATGTACATATCCTTGACACACTGGATAACCAGTCAGCTTTACGCACGATAAGCGTCAAGATGGAGGTGGATCCGCACACCAGCCAGATTGCTTCTGCTGTTTCACCAGATGGAGTTGACCATGCCGTAGCGTATGTGCTATCATCCACGATTGGGGGCGAGTTGTTGTCCTTTGAAGACGAGGACGAATACTCAAGCAACTTTGTTTCCGCCTTCAACGACCTGCCAAATTTCGGTGCAGCCAATTCATCTGGCAAAGATCCAGAATCCATCTCCTCGACCCAGAGGTATCGGTTTCGGTCTGGGCTACAGTCCGCAACGGTCTACAAGTACGCATGTATTGCCTCATCAGAGCATTATGGGTCGGAAACAGAGACAGTAGTTTCAGAAGTCGTGTCATCTGCTATCAACCGTGGATACTATACTCTACGCGAGGAGCACAGCGAAGAAGTGGGCAGGCTCATGAGGGCAGACTTCGTGGCTGATTTCAGAGATCCGGTGACGGGATCGCTCCCAGCAGGCGACGACATAGTACAAGCTTTGCAGATCACAGCCATCTCCTCTGCTTACTATCTTTACACCAGCCTCGTCCCCTGGAGCTCAACACGTGATGAGAACCCGACCACTTGCATTGCGTGCAACTCTCTTGCCGTAGGCGGCCTGGTCTCCCAGACGTATGGAGGCAAGATTTTCTGGGACGCGGATCTCTTCGTGGCTCCTGCCATTCAGGGAGTTCATCCCAAATTGGCGAGGCAGTTCTCTTTGTATCGCATCAACCGGGCAGAGCAATCTCGCAGAAATACCGAAAGGCATGAACTCAAGGAGGGAAGCATGCTCTATGCGTGGACAAGCGGTCGACATGGGCAGTGCTACAACATGTCTGCACCCTGCATCATGTACCAGTATCACCTCAACGCCGATATTGCGTTGAGCATGACCATGGGCCGGAACACGAGCGGCGATAAGAACTGGTTTGACCAGCACGGGCCGGCAGACGTGATCGACGGCGTGGCCTTGGGCCTGAGCGATCCTCGCGTTCTAACACGACGAGAAGACACTAGTCGCTGGGGCATCGACGTGATGGCCGATGCCGACGAATACTATATGTGGATCGCGGACGGTTCCTTCACTGGGACTGCAGTCAGCACTCTTTTACAATTGGCGTCGGATTCTCGTCATGAACGAGGCATCCCACTCGAGCCTAACTGGCTTGATCAAATCGAGAACGTCTCTATACCGACTTCGGAAGACGACGTCGTTCTCGAGTTCAAGGGCATGACAAACGATGTTTTTCCTAAGCAGGCAGATATTATCCTGTCTCACTATCCCTATGATTACAAGCGGAATTTCTCGCTCGCCAAGTACCGGACGGCGATGGACTTCTACGCGATCCGCACGGATCCGAATGGCCCGGCCATGACATGGAGCGTATATGCCATCGTAGCCAACTCCCTAGCTACCTCAGGATGCGCGTTTTGGACATATCTAGTCAAATCATTCCAGCCTTATATCCGTGGCCCTTGGTACCAATATTCCGAACAGGCAGACGACGAGCCCGGCATTCCAGATCCACTGACAGGAAACGGAATCAACCCAGCTTTCCCGTTCCTCACCGGCCACGGCGGCCTCCTGCAGACATTCACGGCGGGCTTCCTCGGCCTGCGCGTCACGCACCGAAACCTGCTGATCAACCCGTCACTGCCTCCCCAGCTCCGCGACTTCAAGCCACCCATCCAGTTCTACAACGGCGCCGTCGTTAGCTTCCGCATGAACCGCACGCATACCTCGATCATGCGGCGTGATGCATCCCAGTTCGACGGTCTGGTGCCGGATCAGTATGGTGAGGAGGTTATGCCCGTTACCATCGGTCGGGACGTGGACGATCCAGATGCGCGAACCGTGTTCTTGCGAGTTGGCGACACTGCGGTGGTGGAGAATAGGGTGTACGATACCGAGCTTTCTGTGCCGGGCAACATCTTGCAATGCCACGGCGCAAGCTCAGCGCATGGAGACCTAGCGTTTGCAGCTACGGATGGATACGGAGGCACTTTTTGGCAGCCTGTTGCAAACGATGTTGCAGCCGCCCTTGTGGTGGACGTTGGATCCTCGCAGGCACCGCGGCCGCTGGCGGCCATCCAATTGGACTTTGCTATGCGGCCACCAAAACATGTCACGGTTTCAATTTCGAATACCTCAGATTTCGAGTCTTCCGTTGTGCTTGCGGACCAAGATGTCGAAATCACGAAGCCATGGATCCCGGACTCGCCTGTGGTGAAATATGTAGGCAACACTACCACCATTGAGCTCAAAGGCGCAATCTGGAGCGGTGCATATGCAAAACTCGAGGTCACGGGATGTTGGATGGACGACGGTGATGGGGCAACGGTTGCTGAGTTTGCGCTCTTGGCCGCAGACTCCCAGGAATGATAAAAGCCAGCTTTGATATTATGTATGGCCGAGGTGTTCTGGGACATTGGATGTGTATTGGATATGCTTTACTTTCATACACCCAAACTAGCTATGAGAAGTCTCTGTCTCAATCAATCTACAAGGCTTTCGCCGCCATCGCCCTGATTGCCCTGGCAATGGTCTTGTTCATATCAAGCCCTCTTGGAAAGTCATGCCCAAACACATGCCCGATTCGCTCCGATTGGCTTGGATCGGCAATATCAAAGAGTTGCTGGCCGTATTCTGGGGCATCGCCAATGCCTGTAATGTGCAGCGAAGGCATGGAAAGAATATGGCCATCCCACGCCTTGTCAAAGAACGTCATGTAGTGTGTGCTGTTTACGAGAGCCTTTTATCACCGTCAGTCGGCATGATTCCGCTAGAAAGTTTTAGTCACTATGTACATACCTGTCGGCCATTCGAAAGCGTCGCTGGCCGCGCTTTCTCCAGATGGTCAGCTGGATTCGCTTTGAAGACGTCGAATAGCATCTGTAGCTTTGGCGCCTCCTCGATCGGTATATGCGTGACTTCTTCTCCCTCCAAAGGCTTGATGAATGGAGGCACGGCACTGTTGATTAGAATCAGGAACTTAATAGGTAACTCCTGAGGTGTGGCGTATGGATTCTCCATGAGGAGCCGGATGGCGATTTGAGCAGCCATTGATCCACCTTGGCTAATTCAAAGAATTAGTTTTACTTCCCGACACGAAAGCATTGATCATGTAGGTATTCTCTTTGGAATCAACAAAGAGCTCTCAATGACTTACGAGTATCCCAACAAGCCATCGAAGGGACCATGTTCCTCTATTACTTGACGCAGCTCATTCTCAGTGGCCAGAATGTCCTCGATATCTAACATATTGTAGAATCCGTAGAGCTTGAGTCATACATTAGCACGCAAACATTGAGCAATCACTTCCTTAAAGGTCAGACTCCAGTCAGGACTTTGACGAGCAAAGACGGACGGAGATTGTATACGGCCCTCTTTGCCCAGCAGCCAGAACTAAGCCTTAGAATACTTACATTTGACTTGGAGAAGTCGACTGTGTGCAGTGACCAGTTCCCCTCCAAATGAGGCCACCTGCCCTCCACGAATTCAAATTCGTATTCCGGCTCTAGCTGGCTCCGTATGCCTGCCGTTTGCATTCGGAAGATCTACAAGGGTGACAAAGCATCAGTCAGTTGTTTTTGGTTTTGAGCTACATGCGATCAAGTTAGATCAAGATTGCCCACCTCGGTATTAGAGCCTCTGCCATGCAGACATAGAATCCGTATAGGCATGTTTACAGATTGCTAAGTATTATTTTGATGAGAGACTCAGTTGCTGATTCGGGCTTTCGGACTGTGGTTGGAAAGTTTCACCGAGGTATTGACTATGGAAGCCTTTTGGTGAATGAAATTGTTCTCCGGTGAAAATACTGCCAGTGTAGTAAACCAACCACACACGACATATTCACAGAGCCACACACAGCAAGAGGGCCCTTAAAAATGCCGCAGTTTGTTATGATCCACTGTGCGTCTTGCGCAGCCTCGATCAACCTCCGTTGACTATCTAGGGAGCCCTGCCATGTTTTTAGAGATACCGCCTAACTGCGCGGAGTTAGGTTTATCCCGCGGAAATGGAGCGCCCAGGTCGTACTCTCGCGCCTCCTGTTTTGGACCACGAAAAGCCTTCCAGTTCATCCAATCGACTTCGAGAAACTAGCAAGCATTATGACAAGCTTCCACATTCCTCGCTTGATGCCGGTGGATACGATCATTACGATCCCCACACCACCCACTAGCAAGGTGAAGTCCTCGGGGGTCCTTGTATAAGTCGACTTGTGGGGTATTAGCGGTAGTCAAGCTCAAACTGCTTGTAGTCGGACCGAGTCCATTCTGGGGTCCCGCTTCCCCAGAGTCAGGTAAGATGGGCCCGACCTGGTGAGCCCCAGGCGCCTAAGCCTAAACAAGGCTGACGAGGCGGAGATGCGACAATGACTCGCTCGATTTTGTGGGTTTAACCACCTCAGCAGACCACGCAACGCTGCCGAATCTTCGGTGAAATCCAGCAGATATGGGTCGATTTTATGACACGGAGCAGCGATACCTTTGGAGGGTATGGGACATGTGAGAGAGCCGCTTGCTGCTGAGTCATCTAATAATACCCCAGAGAGGGCCATCATGAGTTTATGTTGATATAGTGCCCGATGATTCTAGAACAAGGTGTAGTACGCTCGCGTTGGACTTTAGATGACTTGGTGATTATCGACATTCGGTGCTCAACCACCTAGCCTTCCTCCCTCACTCACTTTCTCAACCCTTTGCGTAAAGAGCATCACTTCCAAGACGTCACGATGGGGTCCACCGATCCTATTCCCAGTCTGGAGAACGATGTCGCCATCATTGGCATGGCCTGTCGCTTTCCTGGAGACGCTACTAACCCCTCAAAACTATGGGATTTGCTGATGGATGGCAAGTCCGCCTGGTCAGAAATCCCGGCAACAAGATGGAACCAAGAAGCACATTACCACCCCTCCCAAGAGCGCGCAGGGAGTAATATCGTAAAGGGGGGGCATTTCCTGCGCGATGGCGAACAGAACGGCAAGCAGTTCGACGCCGCCTTCTTCAACATCACCCGCACAGAGACGGAGACGATGGATCTCCAACAGCGGGTAGTCAGTAGGTTTTCCCCCCCAGAACCCAGTAATGCGTTTCCTATGAGATGTCTGCACAACAAAGGATGTAAAATCGTAGCAAAATAGCTCACCACACAAATTTGCAGTGGAAAATGTCTACGAGGCAATGGAGAGCGCAGGCCTCCGGCTAGAGGACATGAAAGGCAGCAACACCAGCGTATTCGCGGGTCAGTTCACAGATGACGTGCGGTCCATACTGCAAGAGGACCCGGACGTGTCTCAAAAATACAAACCCATCGGCACCAGCGCAGCCATCCTCGCAGCGCGGATAAGCTGGTTCTATGATCTGAGAGGCGCCAGCTTCACACTCGACACAGCATGCTCGAGTAGTATCGTAGCGTTGCACACAGGAGCCCAGGACCTGCGGGCCGGGCTGAGCGATATGGTAAGTTACGTCCCAAAACCCAAAATCCGCCTCTTGATTGTGGCGCCCCCTTGAGCGACCACGGCGGTAAAATACCTGGGCACATCATAACAGGACAACTTGCTGATCCACTCCCAACAGTCCATAATCACAGGCGTCAACATCATTGAGTCGCCCGAGTTCATGTTCCGGGCCAGCGGCCTCGGCATGGTGTCTCCCGACGGAAAGTGCTACTCGCTCGACTCGCGCGCCAACGGCTACGGACGCGGTGAGGGCGTGGGCACGCTGATCCTCAAGCCGGTGGCAGCAGCTATCCGCGATGGTAACGTGATCCGGGCAGTGATCCGCGGCACGGGCGTCAACTCAGACGGCCGCGGCACCGGCGGCATTACACTGCCAAGCAAGGCGGCTCAGGAGCGACTCATGCGTGACGTATACGCGCGCAACGACCTGGAATTGGACCACACCGGCTTTCTGGAGGGCCATTTCACAGGCACGCCGGCCGGTGACCCAACTGAAGCCGGCGCCATTGCGTCTGTATTCCAGCGCGGTGGGCCAAAGGCGGCAGAGAGGCCGCCGCTGTATATAGGCACTGTCAAGGCGAATATTGGCCATCTTGAGGCGGCATCTGGTATGGCCCAGGTGATCAAGACAGTGATGGTGCTGGAAAATGGCGTGATCCCGCCAAACACCAACTTTGAGAAGATCAACCCCAGGATACCAATCGACAGATGGGGCCTCAAGCTGCCTTTGGCCCCAACTCCATTCGAGGCAGGACCCTCGGGAGTGCGACGGGCAAGTATCAACAGTTTCGGGTTCGGAGGTACCAACGCCCACTTGGTGCTGGACGATGCGAAAAGCTATCTCGACCAGCTGGGCCTGGGCGAGAGCAGCCACCTACACAAGACAAGATCGAGCAAGCCGGCACTCGAGAAGCCCCTAATAAACGGAGATTCGCAGGCCGCTTCACGCCACAGGATCTTCTTGTTCTCTGCCAACGAACAAGACGGTATCCCGCGAGTCCTAGCCAGCCTCGTAGAGCACCTGCAGAAGCAGACGGTGGACGACACTTACCTGTCCAGTCTCGCCACAACACTCTCAGAGCGGCGGTCACGCCTCTCCTGGCGCCTCGCCGTCACCGCCGACTCAGCTGAGTCCCTCCTCACCGCACTCACCGACCCCATCACCAGCAGCAGTGCCGTGCGCCCAGGCAAGGCCACCAAGCCCGCCGCGGGCTTCATCTTCACCGGCCAGGGCGCACAGTGGTTCGCCATGGGCCGCGAGCTGCTCGCCTTCGACGTGTTCCGGGCAAGCGTCGCCGAGGCCGACCAGTTCATCTCCAACACGCTCGGCAGCGGGTTCGGCGTGCTGGAGGAGCTCACGCAGCGCGACGCGCAGACCACCAAGATAGACCAGCCGCTGTACTCGCAGACGCTGTGCACCGTGCTGCAGGTGGCCCTGGTCGACCTGCTGGCCAGCTGGAACTTGGCGCCCAAGCGGGTTATTGGGCACTCGAGCGGTGAGATCGGGGCCGCGTACGCGGCTGGCGCCCTCGATCGCGAATCGGCGTGGAAGGTGGCGTACTACCGTGGTGTCGTCAGCGCGAAGCCGGCGGCTGACAACGTCCGCGGCGCCATGATGGCCATCGGGTGCACCGCGGACGAGGTTGCGCCCCTCATGGCCCAGGCCAACGAGAAGCTCTGGGCCGAGGGGGAGCTGGTCATCGCCTGCTACAACTCGCCACACAGCCTGACCATCTCGGGCGACGAGGCCAAGGTTGATGCCTTGGTCGAGATTGCCAGCAGCAAGAAACTGTTCGCGAGGAAGCTGCGCGTTGCCAGGGCGTACCACTCGCGCCATATGGTCCCCGTGTCCGACGAGTACCGCTCGCTGATGGGCGAACTTCGCGCTGCGGACAAGAAGTCGGATGACGTGCAGGTCGTGTCATCCGTCACGGGAGGTCTGATAGCCACCAGCGAGATGACCAAGGCCGACTACTGGGTGCAGAACCTCGTGTCGCCGGTCCGATTCTCGCAGGCGCTCGTGGCCCTGTGTGCCTCCAACGTCGCAAAGAAGCAGCTCAAGGTCGGCGGCGGCGCCGAGCTGCCCGTCTCACACCTTGTCGAGGTTGGCCCTCACGGTGCCCTTCAGGCTGCTGCTCGAGACGCCGTGCTCGACGATGCGAACTACAAGGCCCTGCGCTATGTCTCCATCTTGACCCGTGGAAAGAACGCGAGTGCCACAACGCTGCAGGCAGTCGGTGCCCTCGCCGCAGCGGGCCTACCGGTCGACCTCACCAAGGTCAACGGCGGCAGCAGCAAGGACGCCATGCTGGTGGACCTGCCGCCGTACCCCTTCCACCACGCAAAGGAGACATACTCGTGGTTGGAGTCCCGCAGCAGCCGGGCCTGGCGCTTCCGCAAGCACGCCCGGCACGACGTCCTCGGCGCCCCCGTGCGGGACTGGGACCCGGAGGCCCCAAGGTGGCGCAACCACCTCCGCGTGCCCGAGGTTCCCTGGCTGCGGGACCACAAGGTCACGGACAGCATCGTCGTCGCGGGAGTGACGTACCTGGTGATGGCGATCGAGGCGGTGCGCCAGCTTTACAGCGACAAGGGCGAGGTGCCGATCGGCTTCAACCTGCGGGACGTAAGCATCTCGCGGGCGCTGCAGGTCAGCGAGGACGAGCACACCGAGACCATGTTCTCCATGAGGCGGGTCACCGAGTCGCGCCAGTCCGACAGCAGCCTGTGGTGGGAGTGGAAGGTCACCTCCTTCAGCGCCCACGACGACTCCTGGCTGGAGCACAGCCGCGGCCAGATCTCCGCCGAGACAGATGCCTCGACCACCACGGGCGTCATCGACGGCGGCCGCGAGGAGAGGGTCCGCCGCCAGAAATACAGCGAGCTGCTGGCCACCGTGACGCAGGCCTGCACGGCGCCCCAGACCGAAGCCCTCGCCAGCAAGTACGCCGAGCTCGAGCGCATCGGTCTCGGCTTCGGGCCCATGTTCCGCAACATCACCAGCGTGCACTCCAACGGCGAAGACAAGACCCGCGGCCAGGCGCTCGCCACCGTCCGCATCCCAGACCTGGCCACAGCTATGCCGGCACGCGCGCTCGCCGCCTCCGTCATCCACCCGCCCGTGTTCGACAGCATCCTGCACTCCTTCGTCTTCGCCCTGCAGGCATCCACAGGTCGCCTGACGGAGCCTATGGTGCCCGTCGCCATGCGCAGCGTCTGGGTCAGCGCCGACATCGAGGCCCAGCCCGGCTCGGAGCTCACCGTGCACGCCATCGCCGGCCGCGTCGGCCACAAGAGGGCCGAGGCAGACATCACGGCCTGGAGCACCAACGCTGACGCGGACAGACCCGCGAGGATTGTGATGCGCGGCATCGAGACCGTTCCGTTGCAAGAGAGCACGACTGCGAGCGACTCAGCCAGCGGAGTGCGGGAGATCTGCTTCAACCTGGGCTGGAAGCCGGACGTGGACATCCTGGAGGCGAGCGGCGAGGCGGAGGCTTGCATACGCTCCGCCCTCAAGCCACTGGAGACGCCAGAGCTCGAGGAGAGAAATGTGAAGACGCTCTGGGACGTGCAGCTGGCATGTGCCATCTGGATCATCGAGGCCGTCAAGGACCTCGAGGCCCGGCCGCTTGAAGACGAGAAGGCGCTTCCCGAGCACATGCAGAAATACCTAGGCTGGCTGCGCCTCATTGTCGATCACTACATGAATAACAAAGTGATTCGCCAAGACTCCTCATGGGCAGCTATTGTGGAAGACGCTGCGGCGCGCGACAAGTTCCTTGCCGAGTATGAGGCGTCAGGCCACCCCGAGGCGGTCATGATCTGCCGAATGGGACGCAACATCGCACCCATCCTCCGTGGCGACGTCGACGGGCTGCACCTGCTGTTCGGCATGGATGACATGCTCGAGCGCGTCTACCGCGTCGCCATCGGAACCCAGAAGATCCACACCCTGGTGGGAACATACGCCGGGACGCTGAGCCACAAGCGCGGAGCCGACCTCAAGGTGCTCGAGATCGGTGCCGGAACGGGTGGCACGACGACCAGTATCCTCGAGGCCGTCTGCCCGAACGGCTCCCGCATCATCGGAGACTCGCGCCTGCTCAAGTATACGTACACGGATATCAGCCCGAGTTTCTTCGAGACCGCTGCCACCAAGTTTGGCAAATGGAAGGCCGGTGGTGTGATCGAGTTCAAGACATTAGACATCGACAGGGACGTTGAGGAGCAAGGGTTCGACCTGGCCTCATACGACCTCATCATCGCGGCTAACTGTCTCCACGCGACGTCGGACATCACCCAGACCATGACCCGCGTCAACAGCCTCCTGAAGCCAGGCGGAAAGGTCTTCCTGCAGGAGACCACCCAGATCTGGTGTCTCGAGTCCCCTCTGGTGTTCGGCATGCTTGCAGGCTGGTGGGCAGGCAAGGAGGACTTCCGCCCCTGGGGCCCGCTGCTGGACGGAAAAGGGTGGGAGAAAGTGCTGCGCAATGCCGGCTTCGCCGAGACTGTCCTGGAGCTCAAGGACTCGCTGAGCGATGAGCAGCACGTGCAAAGCATGATCGTGGCCACGCGGCCGGAGGAGGAAGACGCCAGCAAGCAGCTCGACGAGGACGATGCCATCAGCCGGGTATTCGTGATTGCGCACACGACGCGCGACGACGTTGCCCTGGCTGAGGCTACGGCTTCTGCTCTTGGGAATGTGACGGAAAAGCCCGTGAGCATCGTTCGTTTCGCCGACCTGGCCCAGCACAACTTGAAAAACACAGCGTGTATTGTGGCGATGGAGACTACTGCGCCGTTCCTCGCATCGTCCTTTAGCGAAGGCGAGTTTGATCTGCTGCGCCAGCTGCTGTGCACAGCTGGAGGTCTCCTGTGGCTCACGCTTGATCCATACGAGAACCCACACATGGGGCTGATATCAGGCCTGCTTCGCACAGTCCGCTGGGAGAGAGACCTGGATGGCTCAGACCTGCTGATCCTGCATCTGGCCTCTGGCGAAGCCTCACTCGTCGTTCCCAGCGTCGTCAAGATCTTCAAGCATCATTTCGCCGGATCCTCCTTTTCGCCAGATCGCCACGCAGACTACCTTGTCAACGCAGTCGGTGGTGCTAAGGGCGGCTTCATCCAGACGGCCCGCATCGTGGCTGCTCCCCCTGTCAACGACTTCATCGCAAAGAGGACCACCGTGCTCCAGCCTCAGCTGCAGGAATTTGGTGCTGACCCAGATCGCAGCCTGAAGCTCTACACCTCGGCGCCGGGACGCCTGGACAAGCTGCACTTCATCGACTGGCCGGGCGCGGAGCAACCTCTCAAGGGCAACGAGGTCCAAGTA
The DNA here is from genome assembly GCA_000800745.1 of Diaporthe longicolla. Taxonomy (NCBI): domain Eukaryota; kingdom Fungi; phylum Ascomycota; class Sordariomycetes; order Diaporthales; family Diaporthaceae; genus Diaporthe; species Diaporthe longicolla. The sequence goes on along the minus strand of JUJX01000012.1, from coordinate 601,360 downwards.
GATGTCAAGGCGGCGGGCCTGAACTTCCGCGACGTCATGGTGGCCATGGGAGAGCTGGTGAACAACATTCTCGGATACGAGGGCGCCGGTGTTGTCACTCACGTCGGTTCCGAGGTGACGGACGTCAAGGTCGGCGACCGTGTCGTCCTGGTCTGGAACGGTGACAACAACTGCCTCCAGAACCGTACAAGGGTGCCTCAGGACCTCCTTGTCAAGATCCCAGATAGCATGTCATTCGAAGAGGCCGCCAGTATTCCCGTCGTGTTCGTGACGGCATACTTCTGTCTCTATGAGGTAGCCCGTTTAAAACCGGGCGAGTCCATCCTCGTCCACGCCGCAGCCGGTGGCACAGGCCAGGCCGTGATCCAGCTGGCCAAGCACATAGGCGCCAAGGTCTACGCGACGGTATCCTCGCACGAGAAGAGAAAGCTGCTAGTGGATGAGTACGGGCTTTCCGAGGACTGCATCTTCAGTAGCCGTGATCTGTCATTCGCAGACGGCATTATGCGGATGACCGACGGCAAGGGCGTTGATGTGATTGTGAACTCCCTCTCGGGAGAAGCACTGCGGGCATCCTTCAACTGTATAGCCATGTTCGGGCGGTTTATCGAGATCGGTAAACGCGATATCATGGCTAACAGCAAGATCGACATGCTACCCTTCAGCCGGTGTGCCACATTCACCGCCGTCGACCTCGCCCAGATAGCCACCATGGCGCGCCCACTGACCTCTCAGATGATGCACTCCGTCATCGACCTGCACGCCTCCGGCAAGCTCCACGCCTGCAAGCCGCTCAACATCCACCCCTTCTCTGAGATGGAAGATGCCTTCCGCATCCTACAGCAGGGCAAGCACATAGGCAAGCTCGTCCTCACTGCGCACCCTGAGGACCTCGTCAAGGTTACCCCCAAGCCACCTGCGCCCACGCGCCTGCGACCAGACGCGACCTACCTGCTGCCTGGCGGTGCAGGTGGTCTTGGACGGTCCATCGCCAAGTGGATGGCCGCGCCAGCACAGGGCGCAAAGAACCTGGTGTTCCTCTCCCGCGGCGGCGCCGACGCCCCAACGACGCGCGAGCTGCTCGACGAGCTGACAGCCCTGGGCGTGCGGGCGACGGCGCTCAAGTGCAACGTCGGCGACGAGGCGCAGCTAGTGGCAGCCCTGGCCGAGATAACACGCCTGGGCTTCCCACGCATCGCAGGCGTGATCCAGGGCGCGATGCAGCTGCGCGACTCGGCGTTCGAGTTCATGTCGCACTCGCAGTGGGAGGAGTGCCTGGGCCCCAAGGTCCAGGGCACGTGGAACCTGCACAAGCACCTGCCAAGGGACATGGACTTCTTCGTGATGCTGGGCAGCGTGGCTGGGCTGGTCGGCAACCGCGGCCAATCCAACTACGCGGCGGGTAACACGTTCCAGGACGCGCTCGCCATCCACCGGCGCTCGCAGGGGCTGGCGGCGACGTGCATTGACCTGTGCAACATCCTGAGCGTGGGCTTTGTGGCTGAGAACCAGGAGACGCTCAACAAGAACCCGCTGTTCTTTTTCGCGCACGATGGTATCCGGGAGGATGAGTTCCTCAGCCTGGTCGAGTTCCACCTCGACGCAGAGCGCGCGGGCTCCAAGGGCCAGCCGCAGATCGGCGTGGGCCTGGCGCCGCTGTCCGTCTTCAAGGAGCGTGGCTTGCCCGAGCCGACCTTCATCAAGTCGCCGCTATTCAGGCAGCTGCGGTCGGCGAGCGATGAATCGGGCGGCGCGGCGGATGGCGCGGCGGACCAGGACGGTGCAGTGTCCGTGACAAATGCGCTGAAGTTCGCCGAAAGCCCGGAGGCAGCGGCGGAGGTGATCTGTGATGCGCTGGTGAAGAGGCTTAGCCGCACGATGCGCATTGCGGAGCCGGATATTGACGTTGGCAAGCCGATTCACGCGTATGGCGTGGACTCGCTGGTGGCTATGGAGATCAGGAACTATCTTGCTAGTGAATGCGGTTCGGAGATTTCTGTATTGGAAATCATGGGCAACAAGAGTTTGGAGGTTTTGAGTGGTGATATTGCTAAGGGAAGCAAGTTTGTGAAAGTTGCAAGTAAGTCGGAATAGGGGCTTGGGGCATAGCGTTGAGCAAATTTAATGCATTGTTATCGATGTCGTGTAATTTCAGACTTCTGCGGCATGAAGCCAAGTTTAAGCAGCACATCAGCTGGCGAGAGCTTTTTGCCCAGGCTTGAGTGGACGATTTGGGCAGTGAAAAGGAAATAAATCGAGCCATGATTTGTGTGTCTCGGAAGTCGCAGAATCACCAGATCATTCCAGAGGAGTGCCCATCACACACACTCAAAATTTTGAAGGTGGCCGTGTCATGACCCGCTATATTGTCGCTAATAGGTGTAGACTTGTTGAATACACCTCTTTTGAGGTAGGTCATTGAGTCAGCAAATGGTGTATCCCAAATATGGATCAGGTGTACTCGATAACTGGGCAGACACAACTCTCAGGGTGTTTGTGTTGTGAGGCTGACCTCTCCTTCCATAAATATTCAAGAGTGCAGACAGCTTCTTTCTGGACAAGTCAATACTGACTGGAATGATATGCTCGTAGAGAGACCTTGTCCCGTGGCAAGCACAAGTGGACCTCTTCGAAGTTGACGGGTTTGTGTTGTTGAAATCGCACGCGACATGTCAGGCACCATGTTAAATTGGTCATGGAATTCCCCAATTCAACCTAGCCCTAACCCTTAACGGTTAGCGCAGCTTAAACACCTTCTAGATACACCACCCAATCACCCAACTCCTAGTCAGACACGGCAGTAATTGGCTCCTTGTGCTATGGTGTGCTCGAGCAGAGACTTTAACATCATCCTACGCAGTGGCGGCTTAAAAAGAGACCCCATAACCATGAGGGCCTCCTCCAACAAGCGGCGCTTGTCGTCGCCCGGGTAGCCTCTGTGCCGCCTCACCACCCCTCCTCCACCACCACCACCACTGCGCTCCTCCGCCTGTTGGCATTTTAATATGTCGGACCAGGAAAAAGGTCCCTACGACCACGAGGCGTCGCCCGCCTCGCTCAGCGACCACCGCGGCCATGTCAACGAGGACAAGCTTCGCCGAGCCCTCTCGGCGCGGCAGGTGCAGATGATCGCCATTGGCGGCACAATTGGCACGGGTCTGTTCCTGGGCACCGGCAAGGCATTGGCCACGGGCGGACCGGCCTCGCTGCTCATCTGCTACGCCATCATCGGGGCCATCGTCTTCACGACCATGCTGTGCCTGGGCGAGATGGCCGCCTTCGTGCCCGTCGCCGGCTCCTTCTGCACGTTCGCGGGCCGTTATGTCGACGATGCGTTCGGGTTCGCGCTCACCTGGAACTACTGGTTCAACGATGCCGTGTCGACGGCTGCGGACCTGGTCGCGCTGCAGCTCCTGCTGCAGTATTGGACCGATTCGTTCCCTTGGTATGCGCTGGGTTTGATTGTGTGGGTGATCCTCGTGTTGGCCAATATCATCAATGTCAGGGCCTACGGCGAGCTCGAGTACTGGCTCAGCCTGCTCAAGGTTGTGACTGTCATTATCTTTATAATCCTGAGCATAGCCGTTAATGTTGGAGGCAACACGGCTCACGACTATATCGGTGGTCGGAACTGGCACATTGGGGACGCACCATTTGTCGGCGGCATTGGCGGGTTCGCATCCGTCTTTGTGACGGCGTCTTTCGCTTATGGCGGCACCGAGTCCATTGCCATCACAGCTGGTGAGACGCGCGACCCTGCCCGCGTGCTGCCACGCGTTGTGAGGAACGTCTTCTGGCGCATCCTACTCTTCTACATCCTGTCGGCTCTGATGATCGGCTTGAATGTCCCCTACAACTACCCGGACCTCAACACAAAGTCCACGCACACATCCCCCTTCACCATCGCCTTCACAATGGCCGGATCCAAGGTCGCCGGCTCCTTCGTCAACGCAGTCATCCTCACCAGCGTTATCTCCGCCGGAAACCACGCCCTCTTCGCGGGGTCCAGGCTCCTCTTCACCCTCGGCGCCAACGGCCACGCCCCGGCCGTCTTCACCTCCCTCACGCGCTTCCAGGTGCCCTGGGTCGCCGTGCTAACCACAAGCCTCATCTCAGGCCTGCTGTTCGGCGCGTCCTTCATCGGGGCGGGTCAGCTCTGGACCTGGCTGCAAAACATCGTCGGCGTCTCGAACCAGCTGTCGTGGATCTCCATCGGCATCGCCTCGCTGCGATTCCGTGCTGGCCTGAAGGCCCAAGGCAAGGAGCACCTCCTGTCCTTCAAGAACTGGACGTATCCCTGGGGCCCCGTCATCGCCGTCGTGCTCAACAGCTTCCTCGTTCTTGTGCAGGGGTGGAGCAGCTTCAAGGGCGGCTTCAGCCCCGTCGACTTTGTCAGTTATTATATCGAGCTGCCCGTCTTTGCGCTCATGATCATCGTCTGGAAGCTGGTCAAGAAGACCAAGTTCAGGAAGGCGCATGAGATGGACTTGGTAACGGATGTATATACGAAGGAAGACATGGAGCCTGAGGAGGGCGGCTGGAAAGGAAAGGGCAAGAGGATTGGAACATGGTTATGTTTCTGAGGGCATAAAATGCCTTTCAGCTACTTGTGTAGCATACAACCTCGAATAGATCCTGTAATTTGCTAATAGGGGTATCTTAATATCAATCCATCCATCTAATGTTGCTCCCTCGAAAAACGTTGAAATCATTCCGTGCCCTTCTTTGTCTCTGCTGCCTCAGACCCCGTCCCACAATAGCCACTCTAAGTCACCTCTCCCTCCTGTCCAGGAAGAACGAACACCCGACCGACCTATGCGCCAGGTCCCAAGTACTTCTCCAGGTCGACCCTCCCAAATATCTCTCGTTGCAGCTTATCAGCACGCTTGCGGTCTTGAGCGGCCATCTTGCGCACCTTCTTCGCGTCTAAAAGCTTGGGCTTCTCTCGCTCCTTCTTCGCGGGGCCACCATCCTTAGGCACCACGACGCCTACCCCAAGCCGATCCTCTTTGGGCTTCACCTTGACGGGAAACTGAGTGCCCTGGCCCTCAAGACCTAGACCTGCTCTGGAGTCCGGATCCCATCCCTGCGCAGCGAGCACCGTCAGGCCCATGCGCGAGCGGTCGAGCGCCGACGGTGGGTGTGAGTGCGCGAGGCAGACCTGGTGAGCTATTGAGGCCTCGTGGGGGCCGGCTGGTTTTCTGTTCTTGCTGTTGGTGGCAGTCCCGCTATTTGTGTTGTCTTCTGCAGCGGCAGAAACGGGCATGCTGCATATGTCGCATAATGGGGCTTTGGCTGTCTCCTTCTCCGTGGTGGCTGCCGTGGACGCCGGCTTTTTCAGGACCATATTTAGGTAGAAGTCACTAATTGACTGCCCGTCCGACTTGCTTTTATGCTGCTTCGCGACCTCTGGATCTCCGTTCGAGGCGGGAACGAATTTGATCTCATTGCGCCTTAATCCTGAGCCGAAGGGCTTCCTGTGGTGCAGTGGCACGTCGTCCAAGTCGTCCAAGTCGTCCCTTTCATCTGCCGACATCTTGACAGAGCAGTGGTTGACTGGTGTTTTGACAGGAAGCCCCCTTCTTTTGTATTCGAGTGCCGGTATATTTGTGCAGAAAGTCGGCGTGTACGGTAGAAGGAAGAAGGCAATCTGGCTGAATAATTCGACCAAGAGGTTCATGAAGTTGGAGCCTACAGGCGCCAAGGTCTAGCAGCCGCTAGTCCAAGTCCCGCCACCCGCGGCAGGAACCGAAGCTCTGGGTCCAGGTGCCGGGCCCCTGTCCAGTGGGGCCTCCAAATTTGGGCCCCTGACGCAACAGGCACATGGAAATCGTGTTTCCCATGCAGCCTCATATTGTGCAGAGCTGTTCACTCTCTCAAGCCCCTATTCCACACCACCGTCCTCGACCATTCCCACCCTCGGAGCTCCAGTCGTCACGCACGATATGACACGGCGGTAATCAGTAACCACAACCCCCCCTTGACCTCTCACCCGCAGCGCCGAACATGCCGTTTCCGTTCATCGTCCACGTCTACAACTATGGCCTGCCGGAGTGGTTCCCGGACCCGTGGAAGCTCGCCGGGGTCACCGGAGCCCTGGGCGCCCTCGCCATCACCAAGCGCTACTTCAACGGCGCCCTGAACCTCACCGAGCGCAACATGCACGGCCGGGTGGTGATCATGACGGGCGGCACGTCGGGCGTCGGCGCCGCGCTGGCGCTGGAGCTGGCCCAGAGGGGCGCCCAGCTGTGCCTGCTCACGCAGCAGCCGCCGTCGGACCCCTTCCTGGTCGAGTACATCGACGACCTGCGGTCCCGGACGAACAACCAGCTCATCTACGCCGAGCAGGTCGACCTGGCCGACCTGCACAGCGTGCGCCAGTTCGCGACCAAGTGGATCGACAACGCGCCCCCGCGCCGCCTCGACATGGTCATCTGCTGTGCCGCGACGCTCACGCCGCCCGGCGGGAAGCGCCAGGAGACCCCCGAGGGCGTCGAGCTCACCTGGATGATCAACTACCTCGCAAACTACCACCTGCTGGCCATCCTCAGCCCGGCCATCAAGGCGCAGCCCTTCGACCGCGACGTCCGCATCATCCTCGCCACGTGCTCGAGCTACATTCGTTCGCCGCCGCTGCGGGACGCCCAGGCACACGCGCTCGACAAGAAGGGGTGGACGCCGGCCGCCGCGTATGCGAGCAGCAAGCTGGCGCTCATGACGTTTGGTCAGGCCTTCCAGAAGCACCTAGACACGTACAAGCGGCCGGACGGCTTGCCCATGAACGCGAAGGTGGTCTTTGTGGACCCCGGGTTTGCCAGGACGCCGGGCATGAGGAGGTGGATGACGAGAGGCTCCCTGTGGGGGCTGTTCATCTACTTGATATCCTACTTCCTGACATGGATATTCCTCAAGAGCCCCTTCATGGCCGCACAGTCTCTACTCTTTGGGGCTTTCGACGGCAGTGTCATCAGGGATCCGGGCGGCAAGATATTCAAGGAATGCATCGAGGTGGACTGTGCCCGGACAGATATCAAGGACGAAGAGGTTGCGAAGAAGCTATGGGAGTCGAGTGATAAGCTCGTGGAGACGGTCGAGAAGCTGGCCGCGCAAAAGAGGGCGCAGGAGAAGAAGGCGCGGGAAGAAAAGGAGAAGAGTGAAAAGGCCGAGCAGGAGAGGAAACAGAGGGCGGAAGAGATCGAGGCGTTGGTCGAGACTATCAAGAAGGGAAAGGCCAAGGAAAAAGAGAAGGAGAAAGATGCTGGCAAGACGGCCAAGCTCAGGAAGGCCAAACTCGGGCACAAAGCCGTGCAATAATTGGGTATATACACAATAATATTATGAGCCACGTGAAAGCCCATCTCGTTCAATTTGACGATACTGCAGTCATGCCCAAATCATTCTAGTTTTCCTGGAGCATGGGCGTATCTTTGACGCCAGACAAATGAACTGAACCACTTGGAGTAGATTATCAGGCTGATTGGAGCATATGGTCGCGTTTGCAACAATTTCGCAATCGAAATACCATTGACCACACTTGTCGGCAGTAGGCCCTGGATGACGATGCCGTTACCGCGGCCCATGGATTGCGGGGCTACTAGGACGGCAACACTCAAACGACCAAGGCGATGAGCGATCTCTCACAAACATCCGCTGTCGACTTTCTGTTCCGATCCTGCGAATATATCCTGGGAGCAAATACACAGATCGCATGAGCATCCATAAACCCACAGAAATCTTTTGAACATACTCAACGCAAGGACAAGAAGCGCCATCCGCCCAGCGTGCATCTGGCTCTAAGCACTCAACTCACCTAAGTACCTACCCACTCGCTCACGGACGGCGTCCGAACCAGTGTAATGTCCCAACCCAGACCGCCACCGCCTGGAAATATACCTCCACAACTCATCGCGCCCTTCCACGCCGCTTGGGAGAGACACGCCCAGCGAGCAGCCCATCATGATTCGGCAAGCCGGCATCCCGTCTTCTTCACCGAGAGGCTCATGAGGCCACCGCCGGCGTTCGGCGGCACACCGGCACCGGTCTTGGCGATGAGTCCAGTGGCGCAGGGCTACGTGTACCAGGAGGGGCAGGTAAAGGCCACGCATTCTTCGAAGCTGTGACGATGGGGCAGGACAGCGCACAAATTATTTTGTGAGGGCTGGTCGAGGGGACTTGCGATTTCACGGGAGGGAGTGCGTGGGGACTGGGTGAGAGATTCAACTTCCATGGTTTTACAGGACACAATGCACGCAAGGAGAATTGTGAGGATTTGGGATTGATACTCAAATTCCTACTTTAGGAGGCGGGTTTTGAGTGCGGGTATCTACAATGCGAATACGGTTGTGCAGGGACGTCAATCTGCCTTTGAGGCAATCAAGTGCTTAAGAGTAGAAGTAATACCCGAGTAGAAGAAAAGAGGGTTCCTTTTCCATCCTTAATGGATGCAACCATTCCATAACGCCATACCTGCTTCAACAGACCAAGAGTCCGGACCAAATCACAAAATGAACAGTATTGAAACAGCCGGCGGATCAGCCACACGTGGCAGACCGAACCCCAGCGAGATCAGACCTTGACAGCAATGATGATGGCCACCATGATCAAGACCAGCACAAGAACCAGCAGCGCCATCAGCTTGACATTCTTCCACCACATCTCCCTCTTGAGGCCCCTGCTCCGCACGCGGAACTCCCTAGCCGACCCGCCGAGGCGATCCGTCTTGTCAACAAGGAGGTCGATGCGCTCCCCTCGCTCGAGCAGGCCCTCGATGTTGCGCGTCATGATGCCGCGGACGTCGTCGATCTCGCGCTGGGCCGTGGTGATGGCGTCGTCGCGGCCTCCGCTCGTGGCGCCGTACTCGACCATGAGGGTCTTGAGCTCCGAGTTGAAGGAGCCCGCACCGTAGTTGGGCAGGTCGTCGAACTGCGTCGACTCCTCGGAGAACTGGGCAAAGAAGCGCTTGCGGATCTCGAACAGGTACCCAAAGGGGATCCGGCGGCCCAGCGACGACTCCGCCACCACCAGGAAGGTGAGACCCCCCGCGGCCGGGGCCGAGCCGTGCTCCGAGGGGGACTCTGCGATGTAGTGGATGTGGTGGTTGCCGTGCGTGTAGGTCAGCTTCTGCGGCGTGTCATGGTTGATCTTGGGGAGGATGAGAGACGCGAGGGAGGACGTCTGCGCGGCGGCTGAGGTCGTGCATTCGGAGAGGATGGTGGTGTTGTGGGCGATGCACGAGCTGTGTTTTGGGGACCTTGTTAGTATTCTCGGATGGTCTGAAGCCATCACCAGGCCAAGGGAGGGTTCCTTACTAGAGCAGCGGCGTCGCAGGAGTCGATGAGGAAGCCATTGTGGGTTTCGTTTCTGTTCCAGATTCTGTTCCAGAAGAGTGATGCTATACAGCGTTTGTGTCGAAAGTAAGTCTTTTGGAGGGAGGATAAGGTGGGACTGGATTGTCGCAATTCAAGGGCGGCTGTTGCTGTTCGTCAATGCTACTAGTATTGCCCACTGAAGCGCCCGCCCTGGTTCATATGCTGAGGCGGTCATTAGGCCACGCGCAACAGGGGTCAAGGCTGCAGCAATAGTGCTCCGTGCAATGACGACAACGGTTGATCGAAGCATGATTAGCGGCAGGCAGTAGCCAACCGGGGTGTCGGTGGCAGGCGGCAAAATCCAAAAAAGTTCTGAGGGACGAAGCCTCGGGATCAGAGTTCACATTAATCTCAGCCTGGCGACCGTCGAGGCATCATTGACTTACGCCGCGAGGTCGTCACTTTTTGTTTTCTTCTCTGGGAGCACTATGTGTTCGGTGGTCTCCCCAGAACACGGTCATGAAGTCCCTTTGGAGAACCGCATGGGCACTTGAACGAAGATCGCCTGCCCTCCTTCCGTTGCTGTCTGCGGTCCCTCTCCCTGCTGCCAGACGATGGCGGAGTGCCCCGGCTAGATGGAGTGGAGATGATGTGAGATGGACATACCTCTTTTGAGACGATCTTACCGCTGACATTTCATAGCCAAAAGCTGCCGTCACGAGTCGTTGGGAGCAAATCCGAGAGCTTCGCTCAGACCTCGAATCACAACAAGACCGCGATGACTCCACACCTGATGCTGGCCGGTCTCGTCGGCGAGAAGACAGGCCACGATACGATAAATTCAAGCGATTGGTCAATGCACGTTTCGACCATATGTTACGGCAGGGTGACATCAGAGATCTAAAGGGTCTCGGAGTAGCGACGCTGAAAGACCTGGGAAAAGAGGCGAATCTCTTCAAAGCCGTGATAAAGAAAGCTCTCGATTTGGCCGCGTATGAAGGACGTACTTCGAGACAGGAGAACCCGTTTTTCTGGAGCTGGCGAAATGCGTTCGTCGCCGGTGATATCCAAGGTCTCCATACTGAGCTCAAGTACTCGTTCACCAGTTTTCTCGTCAGGCAACACCTGTCAGAAGATGCCCTCGCTTGTCATGAAAAGATTGCCGACTTCCGCTATCCACACGAATGGTTCCCAGCCACGAGGACTATGCAGCGAAAGATACATCTGCATGTCGGTCCAACGAATTCAGGAAAGACATACCATGCTCTGAAAGCGTTGGAGGAGGCCAAGACTGGTGTCTATGCCGGCCCATTGCGACTCCTGGCCCATGAAGTCTTCTCACGGTTCCGGGCAAAGGGCAGGCGCTGCGCTTTGATCACCGGAGAGGAGCAGAGGATTCCCGAGGGCGATGAAAGCTACTTCGCAAGTTGTACGGTCGAGATGACGCCACTCAACCAGCGTGTTGACGTTGCCGTGATCGATGAGATCCAGATGATTGGAGATGAATATCGAGGGTGGGCTTGGACACAAGCACTACTTGGCGTCCAGGCCAAAGAGCTTCATCTCTGTGGCGAAGAGCGGACGGTGCCTCTCATCAAGGACATATGCGCCAAGATCGGAGACGAGGTCGTCGTCCATCGATATAAGCGTCTGAGCGGCTTACAACCTGCGAAGGAAAGTCTCAAAGGCAGGTTCGAAAATCTGCAGAAAGGCGACGCGATCGTGTCCTTCTCGAGAGTCAACCTGCACACACTCAAGGCAGGCATTGAAAAGGCAACCGGCAAGAAGTGTGCCATTGTCTACGGAGCTTTACCTCCTGAAAGCAGAGCTCAGCAGGCTGCCCTGTTCAACGACCCCAATAATGACTACGACTACCTGGCTGCAAGCGATGCTATTGGCATGGGCCTCAATTTGGAAATCAAGCGAGTGGTCTTCGAGGCTGTCGCCAAGCACGACGGCGTCAAAGTTCGAACGCTGACAGTACCGGAGCTCAAGCAGATTGGAGGTCGCGCAGGAAGATACAGGACTGTAGCGCAGGCAGCTGAGGCCCCTAAACCCATGCCAACGTCCCCAGTATCAAACGGAGATCTTTCTTTGGCGCCAAAGCCACCTGCTCCGAAGAGGGGACAAGCGGGTATCGTGACCACTTTGGAAGATGACGATCTCGAAGTCGTTCATGGCTCTTTTGAAAAAGAAGCTGAGCCCCTGCAGACGGCGGGGCTTTTCCCACCCGCCTTCATCATCGAGCAATTTGCGTCCTACTTCCCACCAGGAACACCGTTCTCCTTCATACTCCTTCGTCTACGCGATGTCGCTCGGCTCCCGCCGCAGTATCACATGTGCAATTTCAGGGACAACATCGCCATTGCCAATCACATACAGTCCGTCCCGCTTAAAATCCACGACCGGTTGGTGTTCCTCAACTCGCCAATAACGCTGAAGGATCATGGCATGAAGGAGGTGGTGCAGGCCTTGGCGCGATGTGTGGCGGACAACAAGCGCGGCCACCTGCTTGACCTCAAGGAGATGAACCTTGAAATACTTGACTACGACCGCAAGAACTACCCAGCAGGCAGAGTCGAATACCTGAGACACTTGGAGGCCCTGCACAAAGGCCTGGTGCTGTACCTCTGGCTGAGTTACCGCTACGTCGGCGTCTTCCAGAGCCAGGCGCTTGCCTTCCACGTGAAGGCGTTGGTGGAGGAGAAGATCGACGAATACCTGGCCAACCTCGACTACTCGCCCGAACTCAGAAAGGAACGGCTGCGGCAGATGCGGCAGGAGGCTGCCAAGAAAGCACGGTCTGCTAGAACTGTGTTGGACTACGAAGAGGAAGACACCCAGGCCAAACGCGAAGCACAACGCCAGGCACAACAGGAGACAGTTGGTGACTGGACACGGGAGGGCCATGAGGAGCCGCTTCTTAACGGCTTGGGCAAGGACGAGAAGATCCCACCTACGCATGGCGCTACTCCTTGAGGTCACACGCCCCTCGCTTGGTCGAATTCGAGCCAGGAGACGAGTGTGTATTAGGCCATGTCTGCCATATAAACAAGACCTGAGTAGATGGTCACGACTGAAAAAGTGCGAGCGCAAAACTGCATTGTATCATACACGTATATCTAGATTTTGCATGTGAGAATCACAATTCATGATACCCTAACCTAGCTATGTAAAAGTGTCCGACTGCCGCTTATCTGAAAGTTGAGAGCAATTCAAGACCTCCACGGACTTCTATGCCGCAGCTCATGACTTCTTGCCTACTGGATGCCGGTAGGTGAGTGCTGACGCGCACGAGACGCGCCTGCCTGAATTGGTGGGGCTCAGTGTAAGTGCCCAGGCGGTATGAGATCATCTCGTAACCCCACCAGAGCTTGGAGCTCCAGCTTCTCCGTTTCAAGCATTTGGTTGTCTGAGTGACATCTCACAACAGTAAATAATTCAACGTATCACGAGCCGTGACGAGTAACGAGGCAGACACAATAGCCTCCTCCTGACTATCCAACAATGGCAGAGACAACACCAGCAGGCGACGTGGGCCGCGTCGCCTTCATCCCGCTCGAGGCCAACCCGCAGCTCATGAGCGACCTGCTCCACAAGCTGGGCCTGTCCAAGGAGCTGGGCGTGCACGACGTCTACAGCCTGCACGACGCCGACATGCTGGGCTTCGTGCCGCGGCCCGCGCTCGCCCTTCTGCTCGTCTTCCCCGTCTCGGCCGCGTACGAGAGCTACCGCCTCGCCGAGGACGCCACCCTGCCCGAGTACGCCGGCAAGGGCGCCGACGAGCCCGTCGTGTGGTTCCGCCAGACCATCCGCAACGCGTGCGGCCTCATGGGCCTGCTGCACGCCACCGCCAACGGTCCCGCGAGGGAGTTTGTCCGTGAGTAGTGTCTCTCCCGCCTTCCCTTCTGGCCCTCTCTCACACACACACACCTAAATACTGAACTTACTGACTGACACTAAACGACCAGAGCCCGACTCGGACCTAGACAAGCTCCTCAAGGAGGCCGTCCCCCTCCCGCCGGACCAGCGCGCCCGCCTCCTCGAGACGTCGCGCTCGCTCGCCTCGGCGCACCACTCGGCCGCCAGCCAGGGCGACACGGCCGCGCCCCAGGCCACCGACGACGTCGACCTGCACTACGTCTGCTTCGTCAAGACATCCGACGGCACCCTGTGGGAGCTCGACGGCCGGCGCAAGGGTCCCCTCGAGAAGGGCAAGCTCGACGCCAACGAGGACGTGCTGAGCGAGAAGGCGCTCGCGCTGGGCCCGCTCAAGTTCCTCGACAGGGCGGGCGAGGACCTGCGATTCAGCGCCGTGGCGCTTGCTGGTAGTGTGGATTAGGGGAAGCAAAAAAAAACTTTGTTTTGTTGCTTGCTCTAGTCTTGCTTCTTTTTTCACACTCGTCTTTTTCCTTTCCTTTTCCCTTGGGAGCGGCGGTTGGTTGGTTGGCTGGTATGTTCGCGCCGATTAGTGTCCCGTGGTCGAATCGGTATGCGAGATCTGGGATGGGTCGTGTTAGGTTTTCCATCAATGAGGCGCGGAGACGAGCAACGTGCATGCGGCGCTGGCGGTACATGCAGTCTGCGGCAAACCTGCAGATTGTAGATCTTTCATTGGAGCAACCTCGGCGTTATTGGACTTGGTGGTAATGCAAAAAGAAAGCATCGTCTGTGAAATTACAGGGGCTGATGAGCAGCATTCTAAAATTACCGTATCTGATCGAGATACGTCTGCATTCCACGGCCGAACGTCGATAATTAGTTAATCTCCAACCTCTATGTTTGATGCCTGCCCATCGAAAAGACACTGAAAATATCGGCCTCCCTGCTCCCGGGTCTGGCGCCTTGCCTCCCCGTGAAATGTGACACAGGCCGCTACCACCCAGTCACATCGTTCTCGTCATCCGCGAGCGCCGAATCGGGGGAGAACAGGCTGGACCGGCGTGGGGATGCCGAACCGGTCCTGACGATGTCAGAGGGTATTCCGGACAGTTCGCCGATACTGTGGCTACGGCCGCGGCCCATTAACAACGATGTTACACTCGGGCTGGAATTCCTGCCGGAGGATGGTTTCGTGGGCTTTGAAAAGGGTGCAGATTCTCGCCGGCGAGGAGGCTTGTCCTCGTCCTCTAGTATTCCGTTGAGAGATGTCTGTGGTGACGTATTTGTTAGGTATGTAGCGACCCCGGCAACGGGGAAGGTACAATTTCGGGTGAGGGAATGCTGCGTTACTCACGGGCACGAAGGGATCTGAGTTTCGGGCAGTGCTGCTGTGTCTCCGTGGCGGAAGGCTACTGTCATCAGGTGGTCTGTAGCTCGGTGCCACATAGCCATGATGGGATGGTGGTGGTTGAGCTGATCCATCAGATGCGTTGTTCTGTTCCGAGACCGTCACATGGCTTGATTCTCCGGAGTTGGGCTTGAGTGTTGTCTTGTCAGCTTTCTTGCCCGGCTTGGAATTCCGCTCGATGTACAGGGCTCCTGAGAGGTGCATTTGGTGGTATGAGTTGTAGATTTAGGGAGACTTGGATAATATGAAGGTATTTGTAGTCAATAGAACTTCTAGGCTGAGAACCATATCAAGGAAGGCTCACTGATGGGCACATTGCATTCTAGGTATGTTATTTGTTCACAGTATGCTTGTCCGTGGAAGCCTTGAAGGCATTCCAGGCCGACTCTGCGCTTGCGGAAGGAGCCCATCACAGTGGCTCACACTAAACAACCAATAGTCGACTCATATTCCGGAGTGACTGTCATGTTGGGGCCTATGCCGAAGTTCGGCTGTATACGGCTGTGTAAGCCCATTATGCCTCTGTTCCTGGCAGTCAGCACAGGATCGTGCTTTCCAACAAATCTAGAACTGACATCCCGAGTACGAGGACCAGCAAATCGGCTTGACAGTCAAGGTAGTATCACACAGTGCTCGGATGGACGACACGCCACTTTCGCTCAGTCACTGGGACAGTCAAAGCATAAAAAAGTGACGAGGAACACAGTGCTCAAAGTCCTAAAAGGTTCATCCAGAACATTACCGTGGGTGATTTATTGTCAGTCACGAACGGCTCGGGGGACCCGAGCGGATACTTAACCAGGTGAGACGGCTTGGTGGTAGCCGTTACATTTTGATGGCAACGAAGATCTACTGCGCAGTGCACAGTTTCCATCGTGCGCCAGGAGCTCGGTGGTGAGCCTCCCTGGCACTGCGACGCATTTGTCGGATGTTCATCCCGAGCGTTTCTGCCCAAGCTGATCAAGATCCGGGCTCGCTACCGAAACTCGATCTGGTCGCGAGTCGCCTGCGAGAATACGACGCTGTGGTCGTATCGCCCTGGAGCCTTCCCGCTTGGTGGCCTAGGCGACACGGATGTTGACGAGCTTTCCGGCACGATGTAGCGACGAAGTTCATCCCAAGTCGAAAGGGACAAGGCCCTGAAACGCCTGCCCATCCGTGTACACGGGCGCTAAGAGTAGCTCGATGCCATCACATGTTTCGAGGATCGACAAAAATGTGGTTGAGCTCGGACGGCGGCGACATCAGTGCAAACGGAAGCGAAGTTTGCCCATGACTAGTCGACGCAGATAGACATCCAATTGGATTACGGCCGCCACAGTGAGATCGCGCTTGCGATAGTGGGCTGAGAGTAAGCTGCGCTGGGGCGAGCATGTCGTGGTGCGCTCAAGCCGGGCCTTCGGGAAGCGGCTGGTGAGAAACAGGTGGACTGTGCTGCTGGATAGTTCACGCGCGCCCGGGCTTCTAACGTGAGCCCACGTGGCAAAGAAAATCAAGGTTTGCAGGAAGTGTCTCCCGGGCTCCTGGTTAATTTCCCAGCGTTGTCTGGGTGGTTGGGAGAAAACATGAAAAGTACCGCACTTGGGGAAAGACGAGCGTCTGTATACGCGGTAGAACGACAAAATGAGGAAGACTGCCATCCCGCGTGCCTCGACGCGCGATCAGGTATGATTGACGATGACAAGCGCGGTTGATGCCTCATAGATTTGCATTGACGGGAATGCACGTCTTCGCGTCTTTCAGCTTGGCTGCAATCTGCTTTTCGTTTCTCATCTCCGGTAGTCTGGAGCTGACAGGTTGGACGGCTTTCTTGACGGACGCCAAACCTGGACTACAGCTGAGACGGGCGCGCTGTACTTCCTATCTCAACACGGGTGGCCTAGCTGTGCGATGTCAGGTATCTGGTTGTTGAATCACCGCAGAAGATTCGATGGCCGTGACCAGGAAGTTTTTTTCCTCGTCCTCTCGCTTGTGCTTGGTCCTTTACAGCCCAGCAGTCAGCCCAGGCAGCCACAGCCCTGCTACTCGTGTTACCTAGGTACCGAGCTGCTGGTGTGGTGGGCATCTTGTGCATCTTGTACGTCAGCCACGCTCAAGACGGGGCGTTGGGACACGAGATGTGTACAGAGAGTCTGACAGGCAAGAATTTGGCTCGCTGGTATGTGCAGAATAAGGTTGGCTTGGTGGGAAAGTCTGGTCGCATTGTCAGTTTCATCTCCATGCATGAAGTCTGATCAGAGTCCCGCTGTCCGTCGATGTGTGTACCACGGTTCTGCTCGGTGGGAAGTCTAGCAGCGGTTTAGGGACAACGGGTTTGGAGGCAGGGTTCCCTCGATATCGCGCGAACCGGCACGTTGCGAGATGAACCAGCCAGCCAGCCAGCTTGATGTGTCTCTGCTGTCTGGCCGAGCCTGGCCGGCACGCGGGTGCTCGTGTGGAGTGGGCCGTGTCCTTCCTTGCTCATCACGTTCACCACTTAAGCAGCGCCCCTGTCCCTGCACTGGAGAAGAAGCAAGACAAGAGACGCAGGCCTGGTTCGCGGGCGATGGATTGTATTGTAGGGATGGAAGCTTTTTCAGGGTTCTGTCCCAGGCCAGCCCTTGCGTCAATCGTCAATCGACAATCGTCAATCGAGACTCGATCTCCGACGATCAAAGCCTTACCAGATCGGTGGTAGCGCAGGGATGGGGACTGCCCTGGCCTTTCTCAATGAGGAAAGTATGGCCTAGCGATGCGATATTGAACGAAGACCTCCTTCCTCGTTGTGAATGAGGTGCGAACGACGGGTCAAATTGAGGTTTTATTTACGGTGAGTCGACGAGAAGGCAATCAACGGGCACGTCAGTCAGTTGTCCTCTTCATTTGCACTAACATGTACTCCAATTACTAACTCGTGCAGTCAGGAGTGAGTGGTCAAGGGGTTTCCCAGAAGGATCAGGCCGGCATCAATATCAGCATCCGTCCCTCCTTCCCTGCTGCCCAGAGACAAACAGAGCAGTTGCCTAGTCCAGAAAGAAATTTTCTGTCTGCATTTGGAATCGATTGCAAGGTAATGAGCTTGTACTTTTCGTAATTGTCCAGGGGCCGCCTTTTATGACAGCTCATAAATCCAGGGTTTTTGGAAGAATTGCAAACGCGAACATGGCCGCCCTTACAATTTGGATAGCTATTGTGATTGGCGTTCTTTTGTCTGCATCAGCCATATTCAAACTCGAATATCCCAGGTCATGAGGCTGAGCCTGACGCCGCATAATACCGACACAAACACTGGTGACACCTTGAAATTAATATTGCCCGGATCTTTCAACAATGATGGCCCCCTGGTGGCTGGATTGGGCTGTTTCTACCCGTGGCTGATGTGGCCGACTCACCAGACACGCTGCCCTACAGATGTGGTTCATGCCTCAAGCAACATGACGAATCAAGGACCAATCTGTTCGCCGTCTCCTGCTCGACACGGCACGGCTATCTTTACCAGGGTGGGGACTTCATGTCAACCCTCCTGCCCTCTCGCCCTCTTGCGAATTCGCGCCCCACTGAGACAGGCAGGGCTACTGCAGGTCCGCTGCCGTCGGGCGGATGAGACCAAAATGCTGCCTTGGCCTCCTGGTGGATTGTGCAGCTTACCCTGCAGTCTGCCCGCCCGCAAGTCCTCCTGCCGTGCAACCAACTTCAAGTCGCCGAAGGGTTGTGTTGCCCACCAGCGACATTTTCGCCATTCCCTTCCAAGCCGGTCCTGTCACATCGGCGGGTCTTCGCAAATGCTGTGCAGCAGCAAAGGAAGCGATGGAAGGTCCGAGGCAGTGAAATGCAACGCAGCGCTCCTCCGGCTGGAGGCAATCGCTCGCCCAATATCGTGTCGGGTTACACCTTGCTACCTCGTCTCTGCATCACGCAACTGCAGGCCGAGGGCGATCAGGAGCCCCCAATTCGCGTTTCGTCACCGTCCATCATCCAGCCTTGAGAGGTCTCACCGGGGGCCTTCTCGGGGCTCTGGCAGTCTGGACGGGGCTCCAGTGGCCCACAACTGCCAGAGGGCCATCGGGACTTTAGTGGGCACGGACATATGGGGACATCACATCTCATCACAGGCCCATCCGCAACCTCTTCCCGGATCGTCGTTGGCTTTCCCGCGTGCTCTGCTGCAGAGTCTAAACAAGCGGCACCTGGCAACGACGAGCCAGTGCGAGTCAGCCTGGCAAACAGCCAGGAATCGATGCAAAAATATCTCCTGTCAACAATCTCGGAGTCCTGCAGTGGGGCAATTACCTTTAGCTTTTGCTACTTTGCGCATTCAGGAAGGCCCAGAGACAGAAGCGATTCCTCCAGTAACACACTAATGCCAGTCTGATCTCATGGCCCCTCGGCCCCCTGTTCTCGGCAGTGTGTGGGTGGGTGGGTGAGCCTCCTCCTCCTCCTCCGACCCCAACCAACATGTCACTTTCTCGCCCCGGATCCTTGTTCCTGGATCTGCAATGAGGCGCCTCGGCCCCTGTCCCACTACCACTCCCGGCAACATGTTCCCAATGGCCTCCCTGCCTCCACCTAACCTGCGGCTTCGCGCCTCTTGATTTTCACCTGGCGGCCGTGCAGTTCAAATGCCGTTTTACCGGTGCGCAAACGCTATTCTTGGGGGCTTCTAAATGGCCAAGTCTGGGTTGGAGCTGGGTGTCTAGCAGCGGACACCCCTGGTTGTTCTCGATCACCTGGGAGATCTCGGTTGCGTGCGTGCGCTGACCCTCTGCCGGGATAGCTGCACTTTGACCTATACCATCCCCCTAGGCTGGTGATGGTTCCATCCCGGCCCTCGGTCCAGCCTGTTTCCCTCCGGCTCACTTACGAATCAGACCCTGCAAAAGCTGTCAAACATAAATCCTGCCCCTGCAGGTACGGTTGGACAAAGGGACCCCTTCCACACCAGCTGGGACATCCAGGTCGTCTTTCCTCATCGTATATATCACCGGGCCGCGCCAATGGTGCTTATTTGTGCTACTGAGAGCTGTTCCGTTTGTTCTAGCCTACCTTTCCCACCCAAGTAGTCACCTTGGGACCCTTTTCCCCTTCTAGTCCTACACTCGACCAAACTTGGACTCTCCGTACCCTCTAAAGCAACTGATATCTCCCTGTCCACGTCAAATTGAACATCCTATTTTGAGCTCAGCATCCGTTTGGCATGATGGTTCACAAAATTGTCCGTCATTAGTTCACCGTGTTCCATGGAGCTGGTACTTCCCAGGCAAAATACGCTGAGGAGCAGGTAGCCTCGATCTCGCGATAAATTCGTTCCGTTGGCTTGCTTTTTCTTCCAGCGATTTAAACAACCTTTGTGCCAACAATTTTCCGCGTTCCCTTACCTTGCCACAATTTTACGGTTACCTTAGAGCCAGACCTTACACACTCAGCCTGTCATTCTCAACCCGCTAGTCACCCCAAGGAATTTCTCAGAGACATTACTTCACGCTGCCTGGTTTGAGTTACGCTTTCTATACCGGCTCAAGCTCCTGAAGCCGTGAGATTTACGGGCCGAATTCAGGCCGCGTACATGGCCTGTGTCTGTGACCATGGGTCTGTTCAAGATCTTCACCAGGAGATCAAGTAAGGCCAGGCTCAAGGGAAATGATACGCAGCCCTCGCTAGAGTCATCTTCGCAAGGTCAGTCACCGCTCGGTCTATTGTCTCAGTGTCGTGGATGGAACGCTCACCGTACAGGCTGCGCAGAAAATGGGGACATACGCCGATCTGAGCCAGACGTTCCGGCGATTTCTATTACGTTACAGCAAGAGCCAGACCTACCACCTCAGACTGCGGACTTGCAAGATCAGTCCGAGGCATGGGATTCTGCTTCAGCACCGGCTCCATTTGTTCCCCGTCATCCGAGTCTTGTCGTGGAAGACCGACCGCGAACCGCAGCCAGCATCCGCAGCCTGAGCCGAGATTGGTCCCAGTTTCCAACCCGTCCGAAGAGAGAGCCGAGGAAACCACCAGTCTCTTTCAGGAAGCCCAGTTCTTTGAGCTCCGTGTCTAATGCGTATCAGAACACAGCCCATAGCGGGGAGAGCGAGAATGACCTCAACTCTCTTGTGAGACTGCGCAGAACCAACGGCTCCAGATCCAGCCTCGGCAGCCTAAAGTCTAAGGACATCCTCGATGCTCAAGATGAGATACGTCCAACCGACTTTCGAAGCCGAGTACAAGCGGCTGGAGCAAGAGACTACGGGGAGGATGTCGCGGATCGCAACATCACTCGACACAGAGACGGGAACCTCAGTCCCACGCCAGATCCCCGGCAGATGAGCAACCGCACGAAGTCTCTCAGTTCTACCAGCGTGTTCCCTCGGATTACTGCTCCTCGGGACTTCAGCCTGCCTGCCTTGGGCCCTCCATTGAAGGAGGAATCGGCGTCAGAGCCTCTCGAGGTACACTCATTTTCGAGCCGCAACACACGGCGACTCTCTCTAAACACTTATGTACCCACCGGCATGGTATCCCCAGTATCCTCGAGATCCGTCGCAACATCTCCCAGATTAGCGGACGATGTTGAAGCGAGAGACTTTGCATCTTCGGGTGTAAGGTCAAGGAAAGACACGGCAACTCGGCCGAAGAACCTCTCGCCGACGACAAACAACTTCTCACACCCACGGTCACCTCAAAACTTCCAGGTCCCAACCGCGCGAGGGAATATATCACCTTCGCACATGGATCATGTCGCCGACGGTAGAATTGCTGAAGTTTTGGCATCTGACGATATCATTTCCTCCGAAGTGTCGGGCACTCAGCAGACGTCAAATCAGAGACTGGGCCACAGCTCCCCTCCTAGATCACCAGGGAGGCAGAGCTACCAGACCCTCAGATCTTCTCTCGCCTCCTCCATACCAAGTCGCTATCCCTCTACCGATTTGACACCACTCGGCTATCCAAATTCAAAGCTCATTCAGGCACATGTCGACCCCAATACCGCCTATGGTGAAACTGACACAACGCTCGGGAGACCCCAATCCTCATGTAAGTGCCAGATTGTCAGCTCGTTGGTCCGAAACATACTGACCTATCTAGTTTCGCATCGACACTCAAGATCTAACGACAGCGAGGATCAAATAAGATACCACAGGTCCCAAAGCCTTGG
Source organism: Diaporthe longicolla (assembly GCA_000800745.1). Taxonomy (NCBI): domain Eukaryota; kingdom Fungi; phylum Ascomycota; class Sordariomycetes; order Diaporthales; family Diaporthaceae; genus Diaporthe; species Diaporthe longicolla. The sequence continues at coordinate 579,639 of JUJX01000012.1, read as the reverse complement.
CTTCTTGTCTTCTCCACTTGAGGCTGACGAACAAAGCACTATTCAATCCGGCAGCATCCGGAACTGGTCTCTCTCAGAGACGTCTAGGTCTGACACAACTGGCCACTCGAATGTATTTTCCGCGGCTAGCGGTAGACCTCATTCCAGACACACGGCAAATACGTCCCTCGACTCCAAGAGTGCGGAAAGCTTCATGACTGCCAACAACGGTCAGCACGGTAGTGACTGGTCTCCGGTCACGAACCGGTCCAAGAATTTCAATATCGATGATTATGTCTCATCCGACGACGACTCATTCACAACACCGGAGGAAAAGACCCGACCTACTGCTGAAGGCGAGGAGGAGCTGCTGTTTAAGACTGGCTATGGGGTTTCGGGCGCGGCATTGCCTGGCTTGGAAGCGTTAGGAGAAGAGGACGAGTACTCTGGTGCCCCGACGCAAAACAACAGAAACGACTCAGTGTCATCGGACGGTTCTGCTGCTGTGGCATCAAGCCCAAAGGACACCAGAATCAGATTTGGGACAGACCATGATCTATCCCCAACGCTGCGCCACGTGCGGAGTGATCCCGAGGAACTATACATGAGCACATTCGGAAGGCTCTTGATGCGGGGCCTTCAGAGGCCCTCCACGGCCAACGTCTGGGAACCAAAGGAAGAACACCAAAATCAAGCAGAGCATCTCGACGAGTCCTACACACCCTCGGCGAGCAGTACCGACAGCGATGACCCCGGGGACAGAAGGTCCACGGTTGGCAGCCTCGGAGGGTTCCGACCAGGGCAGCGGAGCGAAAGCAGTTTCAGCGTGTACTCCACCGGCGGCACCGTCACGACCACTATCACTGGCGGGTCCAAAGCAGTTGATAACCGGGATACATACGACGACATGCGCGCGCCCCGCCGAGGCCTCAAGCGGCTGTCGGCGCTCGGGACCCTTTACGGGAGGAGCATGAGCGGTTCGTTCGGGTCATCGGACCGGAGGCGACCTGCGACCGCCTCGGACGGGGCGCTCAGGGAGGAGATAAAGGCGTCCGATATCATCAGAAGGAGGAAAGAGGATAAAACGAGGAAGAGGTCAGACGTTGGTGGTCTAAGGAGTATCCGGGAGAAGCGGCTTACCGAAGCCTTCGGTCGCCCGGGAAATGATGGCATTGCGAGGTTGAGGGACCACCTGCGAGACGATGATGAGATGTGGGATAGTGGGAGGTAATTCTGTGACTTTCGGGTGTCAGGGGGCAAAGGATTGATTGATCATAAATACCCAAGGGGCATTTGTGCCTGCGCAACTGGACACTTTCAAGCTTTCATGCGAGCAATTTTCTTTCCATGTCGGATATTGCTTCCGTTTTCGGGGAAAGCCAGCACTGTATGAATACGCTGCTTGTTTGGGGGAAAATTATGGCTGGCAAGCGTTGGCGTTCTGTGCCTTTTGGAGGAGGATAGATAAGGGGGGCGTGACCTCGATGATTTGACGAACGAGATATACAAGACGGCGCTGAGATCACTGCCTCATGTCTGCTAGCCATCACTGATATACCATTGATGAACTTGAGGAGTTCCAGTTGTCTTGAACGATATTCTGTGCTGCCTGCATGATACTGCGTTGCTCGATTTCGTAGAAGGCATTCGTGCCGTCGGGCCATTTCTAGCCAGAAGTTTTCATATGTCAACAAACAACGAAAGGATGATGATCGTGGAAATGTTGGGCCCAGAGGACTGATCAAAGATTTGTGCTCAAAATGAACTTTCTATGACAATATTCTAACCATAGAAGAGGGCACAAATCCCTGGGCATTCGTCTGCTTTATACCGTTGACACATAAGAGGATCTTCCATATCCCCCGTGGCCCCCGATGATGATGATGACGCCGAATATGCCACCTCAAGTCGACCTTGGCTTCCCATGACCGATGAGGCAGGCGTTCCTTCCAGCCTGCAACGTAGGATGAGTCAAAACACAGGCGTAATATGGTTCATGAGTTCGACGATTACAGCCCCCAAGACGCCAGTTTACCAAGCAGGCAGGATCTTCCATACTCACAACAGCTGGGGAGCCTTCAGTTCTCATAGGTGTTCACGCTAGGATGGTGGGCGAAATGCCACTCGGTCTTCCCACTGAGGCAGAAGTAAATACAGCGCCGCGCCACACTTGAGCACTTGACAGCCACTCCTCCTTGCTGAGAAATCCTGAGCGGTTGAACGCCTCAGGCTGAGCATCTGAAGGGGAAAGGTTTTGGAATTTTCGCATGCCTCACCCTGAAGCGACGAGTCCGGGTCCATCGATGCTCCTTGGGCTCCTTCTGGAGGGTATGCTCCGCAATCACTCGATCGGGCTCACCCACAAACTTTCCAATTCGAAATTCAACACGGCTACATCCATATCGAGTATCGTAGCCCCTTGACTCGCTTATTTCATGCACGTCTGACACCCCTCTGGTCGTTCCTCTTTCCAAAAGAACCGGAGCCGGCCGACCTCCTTTCGAGGCTTTTGAGGCTTGTAGGAGACGTATGGGACTAGACTGCTTCCTGATGAAGAGGCGTTCTGCGACATCGACATCGGCACTAGGCAAAGAGAGTCGTGCTCACTTTCCCTTGCATTGAATGAGAGTACGCCTATATTCTGGATTTGACGCATTTGGTGCTTGACTTTGCCACTTTCAGGGGGAAAGCAAGGCCCATCTCGTAATTGCAGACTTTGGGAACCCGTGGTAGGTTTCGCGCCTAGGTCCTCCTACACTGCTTGCTTTACCTTTTCTTTGATGTTCTAATTCTCTTCACGGAGGTTGGTAGTGGGGATAGCACTGTCTATGAGAGCGACCGATAATAACACACGAAGTCAACAGCACCTCTCCACATACTTGCAGGCGGAACGCCTCCCTCACCTCGAGAGAAACAGTCAAGCTTGTAAGATATTATATCTGCAGAACCTAACAAAGCAAAAGCTCCCGGTCGGCTAATATACATGGTTAACATAGTGACCGAATGTTAGCAGTTCCCCAACCCAAAAGAGGCTGCAGCCTGCAGTCCACGGTTGTTCGAGAAGATGATTTCTGAGTAGTGTTGAGAGGATACTCTGACTGTTACAGAGGGCTTCCTCGGCAACCGTAACAGCAAAGTAATAGAAATGCAGGCCTCCTGGTATTTCCTTCTCGCCTCAGCCGCAATTCGTGTCGAAGGTGGGCCATATGCGTGACGTCCCCCCTTTCGAATGACCAAATCACCATCATTACTTCCTCATTAGCCGGCACGACCACATATTCCTATCTCACACCCAAACTAATCTCTCATGTCCACCGCTCCGCTCCCCATTTCACTTTCTACCGCTTCCTCCCCAGGTTCCTAAACAGCACCCCGCCGACGACTCCGGCGGCGACCGCGAGGCCACTAACGATCGCGACGCCCATCAGGCCCTCCTTGGCCACCTTGTCGTCTATCAGGGCGCTCAGGTCGTTGGCCTGCATGTTGGCGGGCTCCTTCTGCAGCAGCAGGTCGTTGTAGCGGCGGGCCTCGGCGTAGTTGCCCAGCTTGAAGTTGCCCAGGGCCAGGTAGAAGAGGCACTCGCGGCGGCGCTCGGGCGAGGTGCGGAAGATCTCGGAGAGGAGCATGACGCCGAGCTGCTGGTCGTCGCGACGGTTGGATTTTACCAGGCCCTGTTTTGTGTGGAACATGTGTCAGTCTGTCTCTGGACGTGGCTTGATCCGACGGGGACTCGGGTGGTGGTGGGGGGGGGGTCTCGAAGGCAAGGCTTTGGGCTCACCCATGCGTAGTTGAACTTTGTCTGGACGCCGACCAGCTCTCCCTCCTTCTCATATTGTGCCCGCAGGACCTGGAGCTCTGCTGGGTTGAGCGGCGACTCCGCGTCGACGGCGACTAGGCCGGTTGTCAGTGTGGGAATAGACAGTGCAGGCGGCACGGGCACATTTCGATCTCCTGACTTACACGGCAAATTTGAACCCATGGTGGGTGTGCACTCGGACAGTCTGGTCTGAATTTGACTGAGAATTTTGCTGCGTATTGAAAGGGAAAAGCAAGATCTCTCCCGATTATTTGGTGGTTTTATGTGTTCGTAGGTTCTCGTCAAAGAGTGTTCGTCTAGGTGAAGGCACGCGTTGTCGGAGTCGGAGGGCAATCTACACTATTTGGTCAGGCCTCCATTCGGCGGAGTTCTGCCTTCCCCTGCAGTGGCCAGAAGCTTCGGGCGCCCGATGACGACGGTCAGCAGGGGTCCCTGCCTGGCCCGATAAGATAAGCACCGCCCATTGTCCGGGTGATGAGCTCTGACCCCAAGGTTTGTTTGGAAACGGATCACCCCTGCAAGTATCTCCAACTCTGTATTCGTTTCCCGAATATTCGACATCTGCGACATCTGCACACGACAAAAGCACCCAGCACAACAACACTACAAACACCACCAAAGCATCCCGCTCCTCTGACCACTCCATTCCACCGATACAATATAAACACCAGCCCAATCAAATCAGTCAAGATGCTTCTCGAAGAGGATCCAGCGACGGTAAGCCCAACGCCACCACCCTCGCTGCCCAAAACAACACCTCAGAAACACTAACAAAAGCCCCTCCCTCACCAGCTCATCCACCACACAATCCAAAACTTCAACATCGGCCCAGACAAAATCGCCGTAGCCCGCATAAACGACTCCCTCTCGACCCTGCAGCAGGCGCGCGACCTGCAGCGGCAGGAGGCCGACTCCGCACTCAAGAAGCTCGCGCGCCAGCTCTCCACCCTGCAGGCGCAGCACGCAGAGCTGGTATCAGCGCACTCCCCGGCCGAGCACGCGTCCGAGATCTCGCGGCTCGACACGCAAAAGTTCCGCACGGCAAAAGCAGCCTCCGACCTCGAGATGGAGACGGAGCGGCTGGCGGGCCAGCTGGCGGACCTGGGCGCGCGGCTGCAGGAGCTGGAACTGCAGGGGTCCGAGGGCGGTCCCGGTTCCGAGCGCGACGCCGTCGAGGACGAGGTCCTGCTGCGCCTGAGGGTGTACCGCAGCCTGGGGATTGATGTTGAGAGGGACGAGCGGGATGGGGAGTTCACGCGCGCTGTGGTACGGAATGATCGCAAGGGGGATGTGCATGTTGTCAACCTGGACAAGAAGTTCTCGAGGTTCTTCTATGCGAATTATTTCTGGCAGACGTTGTGAGGGACAGCGGATGCGCTTGGGAGCCGAGGAGAAGACCTCCTCCGAGGCCCCTGCCAGCGTCATGAGAAGGATACCGACGGTGGAACCGTCACATTTAGTTACAGGAAGAGGGGTATGCCCGCTTCTTTCCACATTCCGAACAACACCGACGGAGTGGAGTAGGAGGACCTCGACGACAAGCTGGCTCTGGCACCTCTGGGTTTCTTGAGGGAAGGGAGTCCGACGAGAACAAGATCAAGCTGGACAAGAAGGGGGTCTAAGCGAAGGAATGGGGCATTACGGCCTCGACGGCCGGTCACTATTTTCATCATCGAGACGACGTATATTGGTTGGATAACGTCTGTTTAGCGGCGTTCATGATCAGGTTAGGCGTTCTGGATGGAGTGGTGGCTACCACTTTGGCTGGGTTGTGAATAATTGTCTTTTCGTTGAACAAAGTATTAAGAGTACGACGAGAATTCCACGTCAGGCTTTGTTCGATCATGATACCACATACAGCGTACGAACGCTGTTTTAAATTGAAAAACTTATTCCCCGAGAAGTTGGTCCTCGCGCCAAATTTGGTTGCAATGCATTGTGTGACCCATGAGTACCGTCCAGGCAATGGCATGACCGTGTCCATGCCCTCCATTACCTCCCAATGCCTTCCGATACCTTTCCAGGTTTCCCATTTCCTTTTGCCCAACGCCGGAGATTTTGCACGCTTGAGATTTTGGAAATACCAGTTAGATGGAGATGAAAACATCCTTGCCTTCAAGTACCCAGATGGGAAGAAGTCCATGTTAACCTCTGGGAAATCGTGAAAAGTACCCGTCTCCCTCAGCCACCGTCGTCAAGGGCGGTGGCATTGTATTCGTCGGTGTCCTCACGCGCGAACTATTCGGCGACATGACAACGGGGCCACTGGTAATCTTGGTACCACCGGCAGTCCCGTCCTTATCCTTCTTAGCCCTACCCCTCTTGCCATCCTTGTCAGGCGACCTCTCCTGCGACCTCGCTGACGTGGGGCTCTTCATGACCAGGAAGTCGCCCCCGCCGGGTGTGGTCGCGCCGCCGCCCGAGGGCGACCGCTGGTGGTGCTTCCGCTGGTAGTCGAGGGGCAGCTCGAGGCGGGAGTTGATGTGCGTCCAGGCGTCGTCGTCGTCGTCCGGGTTCCTGCCGCCCAGGCGCCAGCCGCCCACGCCCTCGAAGTCGCGGTCTATTCCGATGGATGGTGCCATCATCATGAACGAGTTGCGCTTGCTCCCGCCCGTCACGCCGCCGAGGACCCCGTTCGGGTGATCGTCGACGGGCGTGATGGACCCGACCGAGTGCAGGCTGGCACCGCTGGTCCGCCGCCTCCGGTGGTGCCGCACCACCTGCCTGCCTGCTGGGGGCGAATTTGTGCCGCTGCCTACGGGGGACGGCGGTATATTTGAAGCGGCCTCGGAAGTTGAGAGGAGGGCGCTGGCGTAACCTCTTGGGAAGGGATAGACCCGGCGGCCGGTGAGGTACTGCGGTACCATGTTGACTGCTATGTCGACATATACGACAGCCACCCGGAACATCAGGACGGAGAAGGCGAGGGTGGTTGTGATGCCGGCGAAGACGGCTAGGGGAATGGTGAAGACAAAGAGGAATGGCACTATGAGTGCGTAGACGGGGTTGATGATGGCCATCGTGGGCGGCTCGTGGAGGGCGTGTGGCTTGCGTTGGTGTAGGCTAGGTATGTTGTTTCACATGGCGGGAAGAATGGCGTCAAGCTCTCGTGGTCTGCAGTTGTCGAGGTGGATGGCGTCGTCGTCTGTGAGATGTTTGTTTCTGTGGCCCTGACTAGGGGGAAGATGCCGTCTAGTAGTGCGAAGGCATGGGGGGGGAAGAGGTGGCAGATGATGACTCGGGACGGTGCAGCACAATGACCTGTGTCAGCTCTTGACAACCTTCCTCGTCGTCTTGGACAGAGAGGAGGGACGACGGAGGAGGGAAGCTAGATAAGAGAGGGTAGGGGCAGTAAGGGTAGCGTCGAGGTCTGAGCACGGGAGGCAGGGTTCCCCAGGATCTAACAATAAGGGTGGGTAGGAGGCATGGGTGGGAGCTGGGGGAGATAGCGTCGCACTGACACGGGTTGCAAACATGTGAAAGCCAGCGGAAGACCCCACCACCTGGGCCGACGACCCCAATTGGCTGGCTCGGGGCTGGCGGGCTGCCCGGCTTGCAGGACTACAGGCATGCATCTGGGGCACTCGAGGGGGGCTTGCGATCTGCGACAAATCACCTCGAATTGCCAGACAGCCAGACAGCCAGGCCACCACAGCAACTTGCTACATCCCAACCTCACCACCATCAGCAGATCGCCACCCAATAACGGCGAGAGCCGGCTGCACCATGGCACCATCACCAAGCGCTATCTTTCCCACGTTCTCACCCACACTACCAAACTTACTCTCAGATTCCGGCAGACGTGCATGACATGCAGCATCGGACCAGCCCAAGCGTCACGCTGCGTGGGTCTGGGCCTACTGGACCACTCACTACTCGTCACTAGGTAGGTACCTAGGTATATACGTAGAACGTTCAGATGAGGCCGCCTGGTTCGTTAGATTCTCCTCACCGTCTTGGCATTTGTGGCACGCCGCAGCCCGGGTGCTCGGGTCGTGGCTGTAGTGTATGTAGATTGGACCCTGAATTGGGGGAAACGGTCAGGCGAATGAGAATCGGATTCTGCTCAATCGCGATTCTTGAAGCTGTGGGTCCACTGAATTGACTCACACAAATGTTGCCGTATTCCACCTTATTCCGCAGACGCGCATAACCCCTCAAAATATTATTGAAGGTGACAACATAGGGTCTTCCTACTGAGCTGCTAAAAGCTCATATAAGATTATGACAGGCATAGACTTTTCCCCTCACTTGTAATATCAAATACAGGAGCGACTGCCGACTTCCGGCTTCGTCTGATGGGCAATCACTCACACTAGCGTCATCTCCCAAACCCACCGTCGTGAGCCGCATCTGCCTCTTACATCATACCACATATCTTTAGGCAAGATCTACCTGCCTGCATTTGATATTCTGGGTAGGCGTCAACAATATCGACCAAGTCTCACGTCTAAGGTCTAGGCAACTGATGCCCCTCCTTCCTTCAGTGACGCTCGTTGAGACGACTGAATTGTACCATTCCCATCCAGGCCGTCGCATCTATCAGCCAACAGCGTCTGCCCGGGTGTCCGCCACGCGACCACGGCATCTAGGTGCCTTCCAGCCTCCTATAGGGCAGCTCTGGTAGGACAGCCTCCTAAGCTACTATAGGACGACCTCCTAAGCTACTATAGGACGACTTCCTAACCTCCTATAGGACAACATCCTAACCTCCTATAGGATAATCTCCTAAGGGGCACGGCACCTGGGTAGAAGGTCTCTGGAACAACCAATCAGAGGTGGATCAGCCACAGGGGCTCGTACAACTTCTTGAAGGTGTGGCCGGGTTACGGTAGCAGTGGATGTGATAACACAGCCAACCCACCATGGGCGACCAACTCAACGACGAGGGCGAGAGGGAGCCATTCCCCTGGGAACTTGGCATCTTCGACGCCCACTGCCATCCCACAGACACAATGGACTCTATCCCGGCCATCCCGACCTCCATGAGAGCCCGCGTCTTGACCGTCATGGCCACCCGGTCTCAGGACCAGCACCTGGTTGCACAGGTAGCTGACGAGCACGGCCTCACCAGTCGCCAAGCCATCGCCTCTAGTTCCGCCCCCGACGGCCAGGATCCCCCCCACATCCCTGACAAAATCATCCCCGCCTTTGGTTGGCATCCCTGGTTCTCTCATCAGCTATACGACGACACTTTGCCCAGAGACCAAGCCACCTACGATCCGGAATCAAAAGATCTGGCCAGCGAGAAATTGAGGCACTACAACGCGGTTCTCGTGCCTTCACCCACGAGCAAAGACGATGATGACTTCATTGGCCAGCTCCCCACGCCCCAGTCACTGTCAGAGCTGCTTTCACAAACACGGGAATACCTAGAAGCACATCCTCTCGCCCTCGTAGGTGAGGTTGGCATCGACAAAGCCTTTCGTCTCCCCAGCCCTGGTGTCTTCGCGTCGGACCCAGAAGCCAACATGACAGAAGGGCGACGCAACGGCGAGCGGCTATCGCCATACCGGGTGAACATGGACCACCAGATACGGATCATGAAGGCCCAACTAAACCTCGCTGGCCAGATCGGCCGGCCCGTGAGTGTCCATGGTGTCCAGGCACACGGCGTGCTATACAACGCCATAAAGTCCACATGGAAAGGCTACGAGAAGGCAGTCGTGACCAACAGGGAGAGGAAAAGGATAGCCAAGGGCGTCAACGAGGACTTCTCCTCGTCCTCCGAGGACGAGAGTGACGACGAGAGCAACGGCACAAAGGCCAAGACAAAAAAGCAGTACAAACCCAAACCATACCCGCCCCGCATCTGCCTGCACTCCTACACCGGCACAGTTGACGTACTGAAGCAGTACACAAATGACCGCAGCTGCCCGGCCAAGATCTTCTTCTCGTTCAGCCTATGCGTCAACTACTCTACTGGAGGGCATGAGCGCGACAGGAAAAAACACCTTGCGGACGATGTTATCCGTGCGTGCCCCGACGACAGGATACTGGTCGAGAGCGACTTGCACACCGCTGGGCAGCAGATGGACGACATGCTCGAGGAAATGTACCGCAAGGTCTGCGAGGTGAAAGGTTGGGGGCTGAGGGAGGGCATGGAGAGGATCAGGAGCAACTATCACGAGTTTATATTCGGGTCAACAACCTGACTGACCCTTGGCTCCCGGGACTTGTTCACACGGAGTGTCTCCACGAGACACCACCAACCTGGCCGAAAATACGATTTAGGACACGCCACCCACCTTTCAGTTCTGAGAACAATATATCTAGAGAGCACTGTACACCCAGCGTTGTGCAGCCAGTGGGACTCGCCCTCCCGCCCGACTTCGCGGTCCGGGGACTCTACTAGCTGGCCGAGCACCTCTGCCTTAAGCCGTATTACCACCGAAGTTTCAATCATATGTTCACCTACGGCTTTAACATGTTTTGATCAGGAGATCGGGGATTCACACCTCTGAAGACAGAGGGTGCACCCGAGCCCTATAGGATGACCTCCTACAAGATAACCTCCTCCAGGATAACCTCCTACAGGATAACCTCCTATAACATAAGAACCCCTAGGATAATTTCCTACATGACGACCTCCTATAAGAAAACTGGTTTAGTGTTAACCTAAGTACTTTGATTTCCACGTTGCTCTTGGTGTTCTCTACCTAGGTATTCAGATGGCCTTATACGGGTGCACCCTCTGTTTTGCGGGTGTGAATGTCAGATCTCTTGATCAGATGTAGATGGAAACCAAATCTCTTTGGAACCCCCTTTTCTAGCAGTCCAAAATTGGGCGTTGGCTCGGTACATCGCTGCCTGTTTCGTTTCACTTTTCCCCGCGTCCCTGCCGTCCAGCTGAAGCGTATCCTCTGCCGATGTACAGAATGTTCCGGGGTAGTTGGCGGAAGCGAAGCGCCACGGCTTAAACTTGAGCAGACAGGGGCTCTCGGCATCGACTGTGAAGACAAACACAAGTCGGGCGTCTGACCGCCGCCCTGACCAGCCCGGAGTCTCGCACTCGGTATCGCCGTCTTAACTCTTCTACGCTTGACAGCAAGGGCCTGGGTGCCGGGATGAATGAAACGTCTTGTTATGCCACGCCGCAATCGAAGGCGCAAATCTTCGCTGGAGAATTGGCCCTCCGTGCCTGGAAAGGCAGGTTTTTTACCCTGGCCCGGTCTGTTGGCTTGGGTGATCCACCCGGGGAGGACGGGGGTCCTACACCGGCAGAAATGTGACAGAAGACTGAATGACATAAGGCTAACCGAGAAGTGTCAGACAGAGCCTCCGTCTGTGCTCAACGTAGTTCGTGTGGCAGTTGTTGGTAGCATTATCGAGCGGCCGGTGTGCAGATGCCTTCCCGTCCCGGGGTCCTTGCACAGCCTTAGACAAGATATGTGATACATATGGAGCTTGAAATCAAATTAATCTCCAGCCGCTTTGTCTATTTCTGTATTTTCACTGGTCCAGGCCTTTCATGTGGCTCGCAAAAATACCTGTCTCTGGCGCGACTCCCAGCCGGGTCGATCATTGGCATATCGAGTGGACGGCCCGGCATTTGTTTGCCTCGAACGCTCACTAAATCTGCCTCTTGTTTCTGCGCTGGTATGTCTGTATCCTGCGTTTCAGCCCTGAGTGTACTTTGGAGGACCCAAGGCGCCATTATGCATGCTCCCGTGATGAGGAACTGAACGTACCTTCTTTTCTTACAACGAACAAATGTTAATAATGAGGGTATCCATTTGATTGGCTACTTGATGGCTGCGCCCCAGAGTGTGTTAGTTACCTGAAGTCTAGGCAATCCATTCACATTGCATGGGATGGACTACGCGGCGAAATTGGAACCCCTTCGGCTGGTAATGGGTATGGATCTGAAGACGTAGTTCGAGGTTCACAGGGCAAACCGAGACTTTTCAAGTTGCACCATTTGACGTTATGGTCATCTCTGGCCCAAATGGGCAAGTAACTAGGTAGCCTACTGCCACTCAAATCATTGTGTATTAATTGTTCTAGAATGATACAAAAGCTTCGATATATCCTCCACTAGATTAATGAACTAGACCCATATCTGGATCGAAATATCCAGATCTGCGGCGTCACGCCCTTTGACGCATTACACAAACATTCGCTCGTCACTAATTGGGCACTCTCTCTTCGAATCAGCATGACTGTGTCACCAGAAATCACTTGTTCGATTGTGTTTGGCATTATCGCTTCGGTCCTAGCCTCAGTCACCATCCTTCAGGCTCACCGCACAAGGCTTGTCAGCGGTATGATTATACTGGACTCACTATGGTGTATCAGAAGATCGGGACATGGACGAGTGACCTCTAATATCCAGCTACGCATCAGAACTTGATAAGATTTCGCATCGACATTGGCACGGCCAGGCGCCTCGATGCCTCCCGGCCCGCAGCCACAGTCTACCTGCTTTGAGGTTGAACGCCTTGATGCCCTTACCACCAGCCCAGTGTCATTTTCATGGCAGGTACTATCCCTGATGGAGCAATAGGAGGGGGGGGGTCGAGCCATTTCCACGCTTCCGCGCAGACTATTACTGTGTGAATTTGACACCGGTAAGACAAGGCGCCCAGAACAATCTAATCATTGATGCTGATGCTTCGTGACAGCACATACTAGCAGAGGGCTCGCCCTAAGGAAGTCTCGCGCGCCACTAGTGCAGTAATATACTCGTGTGGCTCCGCGATCTATGAATTTATTCACTTCGGCATACTCTCCAACAAATCGCACAGCCAAATTGTTCTATCGACTACCAAGCCTTAAACCAGCGAACGGCCTGAAAGAAAGCCCCTTCCTTACCAAACCGTTGTTCTGGTAAGCTGACGTTGGCCCGAGTTCCGAATCCGTGAAAGGTGCCGGAATAGAGAGCAACCTGGTATGGATACGCAGTCTGATTTAGCATACTCTCAACCTCGAATCGGCGGGCTGGCTCGAACAGAGTGTCAATTTCTACGCAGGTGAAACTCGTTAGTATGTGCACAGAACGGAAGAGGGGAGGGCGAAGAGAAAGGACAATGCGAAGGGTTTGAATCCTCGGGCAAGATGCCTAGCACTTACCGGCTGCGGCGATGCTCGCGGGTCCGCTGATACCAGAAACCTCGTCATCCTGAAGGAAACTGGGATGTGCCGCGAAACCAACGTCACATCCTCGTCCCTCGGCGAGGAAACGAAAGGCATATCGGCCACCAAAACAATATCCAGTAACGGCAATTCGATCAAAAAGGAGTTCACCACGCATATAACGAATGGTTGTATCAATGATAGGGTCGGTCACGTTGGTCGTGTGGTTTGCAAGGAACTCTTCTGCGTCGAAGGTTATATCGTGAGGCGCGGGACTGCCAGAAAAGATGTCGGGCATGACGGTTGTAAATCCAGCCCTGGCGAAGCTATCGGCCAGACTTGGGATGTTTTAGTCTTGAACATGAAACTTTCGGGCTCAACCTCTGGATAGGAAGCTCACAGTTTATTCTCCAGAAGAGGGAGTCCAAACGCATCCGTCAAGTACAGCACAGCTGTCGTGGTGTTCTCGATCTGAGATGCGTGACTGATGTACATTGTGACTAGATTATTGTAAGCTTTGATTGAATCCTACACGCTACTGCGAAGCTCACCTCCATCGTGGACCTCCTCTATCCCGACAGGCTCGCCGGTATGCTTTATGATTTCGTCAGGATTCAGTTCCCAAGCGTTTACTGCGGAGGCAAAGCCGCAAATACCAACGAGAGAATTAAGGAAGCGCATTATGAATACAGAAGTGTGTCTCTGGCGGTTGATGATAAGCAAGGCGAAAAGTCGGCAAGCGTTCGCAATGAATTTTCCACAGGGGAAGTATTATAGAACCATCATATTAGGTCTTAGGATTGTGGCGGACAATCTGTAATCAACACGCTGATGTAGTTCCGACGGAACCACGGTACGTTTCCCTGAGGTAGGAATGCCGTAATTCGCTGTTATGGAGACTCGATCTACAGACCCCTGACGGAATTCACGTTCTGACCCGAGGTCGGTGACCTACATTAAATTGAACATCGGAGTCATCGGGGCGGTCACCGGACAGTAAGAGAAAACCGAGCAGCTGACAATGTCGAGGCGATCCTACATTTCCAACTAAAAGATTGGTCTCGGTCTCGGTCGCGGGTTCGTGTCCGGCTGAAAGAAATAAGGGATGAATTCTCTCGACTATCGACCTACGGAAGGAGGGAAGGAGAGGTCTTATTTATTCCTGCATTCGTCGGCCTCCAAATCCACACCAGACATCCATAGAAAT
>JUJX01000012.1:444536-555690 GCA_000800745.1 Diaporthe longicolla | reverse complement strand
CCATTCTTTATATATCCCACAGCTATAAGCTTATTTATCTTTATAGAGTATAATCGAACAGTATTTCCTTCTAATTCCACTCGTATAATATGTCTTATAGCACTATAGCCTAATATATTAAGGCCTAACAAGGGTATATAGTAGGTTTCTGAGACTTTAAGCTTATAGTTATTATTAGAGAATAATATATTACTTTCTCCAATATATTTAACATGTAAAACGCCAGCTTCACCCCATTTTACTTCTTTATTTACAGAATTTAGAGTTTTAAATAGTTGTTTATTACAAAGACTAATAACATTTACTCCGCTATCTATAACGAATTCAACAGAAGTTATCTCACTTCCTATATAGTCTTTATTTTCCATATTAGTTATTGTGTATATAGAGGGTATAAAAGGTGTATTTACCTCTTCTTCAAGACCTAATAGGTCAACTTCTTCTAAATCCTCAGTTATTCCACTCATATTCAGGTCTTCTATAGAAGATATATTAGGATTTCATATAGTAGTGATTTTTTCCGATTTTTTAGAATTTCTCTCTGATTCTAATTCCTCGTCTTCTAATTCGTCAGAATTTCTTCTTCCTTCCTCTTTAAGTTTAACTACTAATGAGAGCAGTTTATCTATTTTTCTCTCTCAATTTAGCCTACTAGAATTCAGCTTATATATATAAGAATTTTCTCTCTTATTTTTCTCCACTTTCCAAGACTTTAGAGCCTTATTAGGGTTAAGAAAATAGTAATTTTCTCTTATATAACCCTTTAAGTAGCAGTAAGAGCATTTTTTAAACTCTAGAGGATATTTTTATTTTTATTTTCCCTTAAATAATAGGGCTTTTACTAAGGGCTTTTCTTTTCCCCTAGATTCGTCTATTAGATTAGCAAATAGAGTATCCACTATATAGCTATTAGGATCTTTCCTTAAGCTTTATATAATATTTTATATAAATCCCTCGTAATTCTCATCTAGAGAATTTAATACCTAGGTAATAATTACCTATTTAGGAAGTTCTATATTATTTATTTTAAGGTCTTTAGTTAACTATTTAACCTTATATAGATATTCTTCCATAGTATTAAAGTCCTCTAAAGAGGTACGCTAGAGTTATTTCAGAATAAGGTATTCTATAGTAAAACCACTAGGTTTATATAAGTCTTTTAGGGTATCCTAAGACTCTAGGGCTGAATTTTTATATTATATATGCATAAGGGGCCCTTCCTCACACATTAAGTATATTAAAGCGTTAGCTTTATAGTCTTTTACTAGAGGAAGATTATTTAAATCTCCATTATTTCCAGTCAGCCCCTCTTTTATAAGATAGGCTATAGCTTTTACACTCCAAAAGAGGTAATTCTTTATCCTAGAAAGTTAAGGAATACCAAACTTATCGTGGGAAGCTATAGTGATTTTTATAGGAATTTTTAGAGTATAAAAACTCTTATTTTTAAGAGAAAAAGCTTATATATTAAGCTAAAAACTCTTATATAGGGTATTTAAGCTAGTCTTTCTTAACTAAACTTTATATAGTCTTCAACCCTTTTTATATTTTTTCCAAGTAAAGTATTTTTCTCAGCTTATTTTTGAAAACGGAAGTATTTCCAATAGTTTTTAACTATTCTCCCTAATAGGGTAAAAATAGTAGGGTCGAACTTTTCGTATAGAGATAAATCTATCTCTAATTTATCTTTAGTATATTTATAATAAAGGTTTCCATAATAGTAGTAGTCGAATATTCCTTTAAAGATTTTTTCTTCAACTTTTTCTTATATTATCTCTTTATATTCGATAGACCCGTTAATAGAGAATATAAGAGTTTCCTAAATTATTTCATCGATATACCTTAAAACCGTAATAGGGCACTTTAGGAGGTCTAGTACGTTGTCGAGTAGGATAGAGAATTCCTATAGTATATAGGAAAATCGAGTAAAATTTAAGGATTTGAAAGGTATTTTTGTTGGAATTTTCGGCTAAGGATTTGTATAGAAAAAATTCGAAGATCGATAGGGAATAGGTAGATTTTTCGTTAGAGGAAAGGAATTCGAGGGTTTTTCAAGGTAATTTGTATAAATTATAGAGTATAGCGTCGAAATCGAGGGTTAGGGTAGTCGAGGCTTATATGGTTAGAATCTACTCAATGAGACAGTTCGAATGGTATAGGTTATATATAGGTAGGTTGTATATTGGTTAAGTAATCGAGGAGTGTTTAGGGTTAGTGATAGTATAGGTGGGTAGGTGTGGCCAAGGGTGGTTGTTGACTTTGTTCCTAAAAGGGTAAGGTGGATATATCCCAAATAGGAAGGTGGTTGAGAGGACCTAGTCTGATTAGGTGCAGCATTGGCAGGACCTGGTCTGATTGGGTGCAGCCTTTATTTACTTATCCTAAAGGGGAAAGTAGCTCTGATTGGCTGTGGTTGAAGGTTGTACTGAAGGGAGGTTATGTGTGGTTGTATGATTGGTTAGCTGAGGAATGCTGTGCTCTAATTAGTCGAGAATCCGGAACTCATAACCTGAAAGAAATAAGGGATGAATTCTCTCGACTATCGACCTACGGAAGGAGGGAAGGAGAGGTCTTATTTATTCCTGCATTCGTCAGCCTCCAAATCTACACCAGACATCCATAGAAATCGAGAGAATCAACAATGTTTATGTGAAAGGGCCATCAAGGTGTTAGCCTACTGACGGAGGAAGAACCGTCAGAAATAGCGTATTTTTACACCGGCCCTCTAGGTATATTCGACCACTATGGGCCTGCAAGCTGCTTGGTCCTCCGCCACCTTCCGCATTCTTGCCTCGCCGTAGATCCATGCCAATATCATGGACGTATAATTGAGTTCGAAAAGATCCACAAGTTTAGCAATTTATGACTTTAGGCATTCCTCACGATCCGGCGAAGTCTCTGGAGAGGATCAAGTAAAGATCGCCGACAGCACAGCTGACGGGGGGATCTTTGAAGGCTTGGCAGCGTAGAAAAGGCCGTCCGGAATTCTCAGTCCGTCAGTTGGGTCTTAAAGTTGGTATCCACGAGCCTTTCGATATCTCCATCATTCTCACTCCAAGCAGAGCGTCATTGCTTCGCTTCAATGGTGTCTTGTAGTCTGCTCCCGATTCCCACCAGTTGGAGAATCCAGTCTTGACAACACTGGCGCATGGAATTATGAAGGGGAGTTCTATCGTGTGCGCAATGTGAAAGACGGAAATCGACTTCTATCTTAGACCGGGAGAGTTGGTATAGTCTAACGACCTGGATATTGGTTACCATGGACTAACGCGCTTCCGTATTCGTATTTGGGTTGTGCTGTTCGAGTCATTGGTTGGAACGAACGACAACAAATATGCAAGAAGGCGCCAAGAAACATCTCCGCACAAGTACCTAAGTAATTTGATCGGTTGGGATTCTCCATCCTTCAATCATTATTGGGCTGAAGGAAAGGGGCCACTCGATATACGATATACGCGATGAACGAAATCCCGAGGACTGGTGGCCTTGCCGTTCGTTGTCTTGGACTCGGGCAGCGCTATATAAACATCAAAGCATGTATCGCAAGATTTGATGTTCTTATCCCAGATCAAAAGATTATCATGACCACAGAGTCAACCACGCTCGCTCAACATGCAAAAGTCTTTGAGAATCACTGTCCTCGGACTCACCTTATTTCTTGCAAATGCAAGATGCGCTGCCGTTGACGACGGTTGCAACGCGTTGGCCTCTAGCCATCCCGACAAGACCTTTTACCCGGGCTCGCCACGATATAAGTTCGAGAATGAATGTAAGAATAGGTCTATCTTAAGCCAGATCCAATTTAACTGATTGAATTGCGCAGACTCTTGGACCTCGACTACGCACCTAGGACCGTCGTGCATCTTCGCTCCTCAGAGCACTGAAGACGTGCAATTCGCGCTCCGCACTTTTCAGGAGCATCAAGTAGAATTTGCCATTCGCTGCGGAGGTGCCATGCCAATAGACAACGCTGCAAATATCGGGTCGGAGGGTATCATGATGGCTATGACGAACCTCAGCACCATGGCTATCTCAGATGACCGCCAGACTGTCACGATCGGAGCAGGTGTGACATGGCCTCCATTGTACGCATATCTTGATGACTACAATGTCACAGCCAATGGGATTCGCTCAGGTAATGGCGGAGTTGTTGGAGCGATTCTGGGAGGGGGGCCGTTCGGTTTCATGGCCTACGAATACGGCATGTCCAACATTGCTAGATCTCTCGACGTAAGTTACATCATCCAGTCATCTAAATGAGGAGACCAAGTGGCTGACACCCTTTCGCCGTTTCAGTGCGTTCTTGCCAATGGAACTCTGGTCACAGCTAATGCCGACGAAAATCCCGACCTGTTCTGGGCTCTGGTTGGAGGCGGCAACAACTACTGTGTCGTCACGCAGGCCCTCCTGAATACTGTTCCAATTTCTTCTGCGCTGATAGGAACAGTCTCTTGGGGAACTGGCGTGTCAGAGCAATACATCAAGAGTGTGGAGCAATTCGCACTTCACGGCGCAGAGACCCCCAAGGCATCCTTCGAGGGCCAGACTCGGTGGGTGCCATCCCGCAGCAACGACATCTCTTTTGATGGATACCTTTGGTACAGCGGTGAGGGAGATGTGCCCCTCGGCCTGGAGAACTTCACCGCGCCCGTGCTGCCTATCACAAGAGGAAACATCACGCGAACGACTATGGGCGCATGGTCTAACGAGTTCAACTATGCCCCTCCTCTGGGCACGCGAGCTACGTTCCACTGGTTGACTAGCGCAGCTAGTGCTACAGCTGCAAGAATCGCGTTCGACACTTACTATGAGTCCATCGCCTCTTTGGCAGACGTTGAAGGTTTTTCAACCGCATTTAGTATGCTTCCAATCACGCCTATTGTGACCAGGGCTCCTGAAAACGCAATGGATCTTGGAAGCGATGACAGCCCGGCAATCTGGTATGTGGAGAGCCCTCTGTGGTCGAATCCCGAGGACGATGAGCGTGTGCTGGGGGTACACGCCGAGGCCAACGCCAAAATCCGAGAGAATCTTTCTGCGGCCGGGCTCGGACCGCTGCCATTCATGTACCTCAGCGACATACAGAAGTCTCAGATCCCTGAGACGTTCCCGGCCTATGGGGCAGAGAACTTGCAGAAGCTCAAGGACATTCGGGACAAGTATGACCCTGACCGAGTCTTCACAGAGCTTGTGCCTGGAGGCGCCAAGGTTGCTTTGGCTTAGAGGCAAGACTCATGGCCAACCGGGAAATATACACTGGTTGGGATAGCCGGACTTCACACTTCATGATAGCCAAACGGGACGGTTCGGCAGGTGCAACCCAGAGTAAGAAGACTGCAGGAATTCAGCATTAAGCTCTTCAATGTTTTAGTTATGTCCCTTTTCAAGAATGAGGCTTTTCCTAAATCGGCCGCACGTATAAGTCATGGTCAGAATTGAGTCATTTCGATGTCTTCAGAACCAGAAAAGCTTGGCAAGCTGGACGACGAGAAACCCTGTGACAATTCAGTGCCCAGGTGGCTTCGTTTCTGATACCCATACATATAAAGTGTATGTGGCACCTTCACACAGGGTAAATGCTCAAGACCCACCCTACACTTTAACAGGTGACAAAATTCATTCGACTGTGGATTCGAATACGGTTTCATAGAATTCAGCCCTGAGTCTTCAGATCTTGCTTGGAATATATTAGGCGACACAATAAAAACAATTACGTGATACGCAAGCCGTCAAGGACCCCAGGTCTGTCACGTGAAAGAATAATGACAAAGAATCAAATGAAGAAAATCTTTGCTGAGAATCGTTGGTTGCCCTGGTTATCAGGCAATGTCGTCACACGGAAGTTGGAGACCGAGCACACGAGAATGTGCACTTCCCCATCGATGGTGAAGGCTGCTTCCTCCCCATCCTCGTACTCGCACAGCCTCAAAAGGCGTGTCAGTGTATAGTATGGTCCCGGAACTGTTTCCAGTAACCCAAGAGGAAGAATAAGGCGTAGCTGCAGCTTCTGGTGGCCACCCTGCAAGCCGCACGCATGCTGTCAGCAGGCTTGGCACGATGAATGGTCGTCTCGCTTGCCGTTTTGAGAAACTTGCGGTGGAGGTGGAGGAATACGGGCTATCACCTGTGTGCATCTTTTCTCCTTGACTCAGGTTGGACGACGAGCCTTATCCGATTTGGTACCCTTTGCTCGGGTCATTGATATCATGAAACCTCTATATTTGTTCTAAGCCGAGATGCCGTCGGAGTGCTTATTCCAAGTCTTTTTTTCCACCACGATACCGACGGCCCCCTGTCAGGGGTTTTGATTCGCCTCAGACCTGCCACTTCGTGCTGGCTGTGGGCTGTGGGATGTTAGTACCTTATGCAGGTGCTTGACGCTCCAGAGCTGCTCATTGGTGATGATTGTCTTGCTGGGCCTGGAATCCGGGCGAGAAATTGAACAAGACCTGGTATTATAAAGCTTGCATGGGTTGCTTGCCAGACGACCAAGAGCAGACGCACTTCCGCTGAGTTCTGCTTCTGCCCGCGGCACTGTATTACTGTTTTACGCCTTCAGTTTCTGCTTGTTCACGTACCCTGACGTACCCTCCTCGAATAAATCATCATGTCACCGGAAATTATCTGCTCCATTGTATTTGGAATCGTTGCCTCGGTCCTGGCACTTTCCACGGTCCTCCAAGCTCACCGCAGGAGATTTGAGAGTGGTATGCTGTTCCACCTTGCACGATGAGATGAATAATCTCATAGGGGAGTTTGCTGAGAGACATGACCTGCTCTCTCTCCGTAGCTTTTTTGCCGGCGCTAACAAGAGCCGCCGCAGAGGTCAGCACGAATTCGCACTCGCGCCGGCACTGGTACGGCGAGACGTTCCAGTACCCTCTCGCCCGCAGCTACAGCCTGCCTTCGTTTCGGTCAGGCACCTTGGCACCGTTACCACCCGCACAATATCATGTCCACGGTAGAGATCGCCATTGAGGTTCGTGGCATGAATGCGGAGCAACATCACGATCCTTCGATCTAATATTGTGAGGATGCGTATTTGGTACAGAAGGACAAGATGATTAGCATGACAAGTCCAGGAACTGACGGCGAGATCGTGCTAGGCTCCAGTCCCACCAATGAACATAAAGCTACTCCAAGTAGCTTGGACCTACATCCCTCCCCACCTATGCGCGGCAGAGGATACGATGGCCCAAGGTAACATTGACGTGTCGCGCCGCGGATGTGCCGTACCCATCAGCACCGGGTCGGGCCCGGGGGTTGGGTGACCTTGCTGACGCAGCAATTATTACCTCTGGCCCAAGGCCTGTCCAGTGCCTAACGAGCTTTGTGCCACGGCGTGCAAGATGAACCGCCTATGTGCTATCTTCAACATCATGAAGGTGACAACGCCCGGGCGACCACGTCTTGGGGAAGGCTCGTGATTCTGATGGGAGACGTTATGCGAACCGGAAACACGATAGAGCAGGTCTTAGCTATCCTATACTATTGGGACATCTGGAGGGAGGCAACTTGCACAGTGGAACTCAGCCTTGCAGGTTAGGCTGTCGGGGCGGCAGCTGGAGGTCGTCGCGCTGTGATACGAGATAGAGTAACGAGCCTGTGGACTTCATCCTGCCAAAGCCTAATCACCTACGTAGACAGCTGAGCAGTATTGAATTATTCATCATGGCATGCTGGGTGACACCTAGAATGCCCCGGATTTTAGCTACACTGTGGAAGTTGTCTGACCCGTTGCGGAAGAAAAACATCAAGTGCAGAACAGACCCTGGCTCGAAAATGTTCCCACAAGAGTTGGAAAATTCGATCCATTAATCGTGATTAAGTCTATAAGCAGATTGTAGGGTATTTTGGCTCTTCTCCGTAATCTACTTGTCACTGGCGGCACTGTTACTCTAATGAGGGATGGCTTGTTCAGTCCTGTAAAGAATAGTTTGTAGCGTAGCAGACTATAGAGTGCAATTGACAAATGAATTATTGACTCTGATCTGGCATTCGACTTACGCATGTGTTTCATGCGCAAAGGTGCAGGGATGGATATTTGTGGGGAACCCCATGTAGGACCCCAATCGTTGGCCTGAGATCAGAGTCTAGAGGACTGAACGAGCTTCTTCGCCCACTGGCAGAACTAGGTATTTACTGAAAGTAATGGATTACTATGGTAATGAAAGGTGATATGAGAAAGGACTTTGACTTTTCAGGGTATGCCACAAACTCATCGTCCCCTGTCCCTGGGTCAAAATGAGGGTGCCAAGGCCGCCCGCCACAACGCGTGATTGTGGGAGAGGGCTCCATGTCTAAACCCTGCAACGGCGGCGTGTGCCAGCCTTCTCCCAGCCGACCGGGCAGCGTGGCTGCCGTGTATTGCCCCGTCCGAATTTGCTGCCGCGCGTGTAGGGAATTCAGCCAAATGCCACACAATCTGCAAAATTCGCGCCCGAACCGGCCTGTTGAGCAGCATTATTGTGGAGCCAGCATATCGTTGCCGACATAGCTTGGTCCCTTGGTCCCCTCTCGCTGCGACTGTGTCCACTCTGCCGCGCTGTCTGTGAAAACGTCGCAAGGACAGCTCACCGCCTTGTCGCCATCGCATTTAAGCTCACCAGCTCGAGAGCAGCGAGGACATCCTGCATCATCGTCCTCCAAACCCCCTCCCCCCCCCAACAACCACAAAATGTCTTCACAGAAGGCTCCCGGCGAGGAGCTCGAGGGTGACATCACCTTCATCGCGACTCCCCCGCCTGCGCCGCAGAAGTTCGGCACCGGCGTTGACTGTGGTGTCGAGGTCACCAATGTAAGCTTCACCGAGCACCATTGAGCTCTCTGCAACGCGTCGATTGGTGCCAATCACATCAATCGACTTCCGTCTCATCAGGGCTAACACTGCCTGAAGGTCCCTGCCATCGCCAATGCTCCCCTGCCGGCTGAAGGCCCTGGGGGTGAGTCGTGGTCCAACTACGTCCTCATCGGGCTGCTGTTGGGCGGCCCCATCTTCGTCACCCGCTTCTTTGGCGGTGGCTTCAAGACCTTCGTCTTCTTCTTCCTCGTCCTGCTCTTCCCCATCCTGATTGCCATCTGGACCGTGGCTTCTACCTACTCGCCGCGCATCAATGACAAGGTCAAGCTGCCCGGTCGCCCCGTTGAGCACTACATCACCTTCAAGAAGGACGAGGACCGCCAGCGATGGAGCGGCCGCAACAAGATCCCCATGAAGACCTTCTACGAGATGTACTTTGACGGCGACGTCGACTTCAACGGCGACTGCCTCGAGGTCATGGAGTACCGCCACGACTGGGCCAACTTCGCCTTCACCTGGCCCCTGTTCAAGTTCATCATCTTCACCTTCTTCCGCGACGTGCTGTTCCACTCGCGCGACCAGGACGAGGAGCAGGTCCGCCCCAACTACGACCGCGGCAACGACCACTACGCCTGGTTCCTCGGCCCGCGCATGGTCTACACCAGCGGAATCTTCGGCGACATCACCCGCGAGGAGACCCTCGAGGAGATGCAGGACAACAAGATGGCCATCGTCTGCGAGAAGCTCGGTCTCAAGGCCGGCGAGTCGATGCTGGACATTGGCTGCGGCTGGGGCACCCTGGCCCGCTTCGCCTCCCTCAACTACGGTGCACACGTGACTGGCGCCACTCTGGCCCGCAACCAGGCCGCCTGGGGCAACGATGCGCTCCGCCGCGCCGGTATCCCTGAGAGCCAGAGCCAGCTGCTGGTCTCGGACTACCGTGACATCCCCCAGCGCAAGTTCAACAAGATCTCGCAGATCGAGATGGGCGAGCACGTCGGCATCCGCAGGCTCACCACCTTCTTCCGCCAGTGCTACGACATGCTCGAGGACGACGGCGCCATGTACGTCCAGCTCTCGGGCCTGCGCAAGGCCTGGCAGTACGAGGACTTCATCTGGGGCCTGATGCTGAACAAGTACATCTTCCCCGGTGCCGACGCCTCCACCCCGCTGTCCAACTACGTCGGTTGCCTCGAGGCCGCCGGCTGGGAGATCAAGAGGTGAGTTCCCCCCAGAAAAATCCAAGATCCACATTACCAAAGACCGAGTGTCGCTAACACACAACCTGCAGCATCGACACCGTCGGCGTCCACTACTCTGGCACCCTCTGGAGGTGGTACCGCAACTGGCTTGGCAACAGAGAGGTCATCAACGCCAAGTACGGCCAGCGCTGGTACCGCATCTGGGAGCTCTTCCTGGCCTGGTCCACCATCGCCTCCCGCCAGGGCAGCGCCACCTGCTTCCAGATGGTCGTGGTCAAGAACCTCAACGCCACCCACCGTATCAAGGGAGTCGGCTCGCAGTTCGGCCTCTCTGGTGCTCTCGCCGCGGCTCGTGCTGCCGGAAGGGCTGTGCTTCCCCAGTAAGGAGATCATGTGCTTGGCTATATAGCTGTGGAAAAAAAACAGGTGCTTCTTGTAGGATTTGGAGTACGGGGGATATGAGGTTGGGGGAAATGAGACGGGAATTAAAAAATCCGGGGCTGGGGGCTGGGGGCTGGAAGGTATAGAGCTGCACTGTCCATAGACCTAGAACTGTACTATAGACATGTGTGGAACGGGTCTCGTGACCGAGGCTTGGATGACACTTGGCAGATATTACAGGTACGGAAATACCATACGATACGCCACGCACGTTGTGGTTTATTGTGGAAATCGTGGCTAAAAGTTGAGTGATGGTTTGGGCTTTCCTGCCTCGGCCTTGTTCGGAGAAGACAGGCTCATTAATACCTTGCACACCGTTGGTCCGTTTCCTCCACATCCACTGCGTGAGTACTCCTGACACTACTGACACTGTAGTATAACCCACGTCCTCCCTGCACCCCCACCCAGAATCAGGAACGACGAGGGCAATCCGGAACGCACTGGACGTCTAGAGTGGGCTTTGCTGGGTCTTGAGGCTCTTAGCTGATCCCTGCCGACGACGCTTTTTCCGCGGTTTGAACTGGGCAGCTTAGCCTCCCGGCCGTCCAAGGGCGATTCGAGCATCTCCGCCAATCCTCGTGGAGCCCCTTATCAGGCCACCTTGATTTGGCCAGGCCACACACGGCCTCCCGTATCGCAAAACGGGAAACCCGCACCACCGCTGATAACGGCCAACACAAGCCCAGAAAAAAAAAGCCCCCCCCGCAGAGATTAGCAAATTGGCTGGGATACTATGGCAGGGCTGGCAGGGCGCCCCAGATAAAAGATATAGGGCTGATGAGTGTAAGTCCGCGGAGGCATGGCCTACAAGGTGATGATGAGGCGGGAGTGGGATGATATGGATGATTGACGGGTGCATCTCCTCGCGCGACACAAGGAGATCTCAACGTCAGCACCAAAGCACCGGGAGACGACCACGCCGTTGGTCAATTCTGTTTCCTAAGCACCTCGGACTTGGGGTCACCCCTATCCATCCCGCCCACTCTGTCGCTGTGTTTCGCTGTCTCGTTCTCGGTCCAAAGCCGGCTTTGCAAAGTTGCGAGCACGGGGGGGGGGCATGACAAGATTTCCAAGAGCCCGCGGTGGTGCTACAACTTGGTCAGGACGGGTGGATGGCCAGTTTTCTGTCGTGCACCCAATGGGTCTGCCCATTTTTGATGATCTCTAGACATGTGTCTATAGGCACGCGCCCAAATCCTCCCCGGTTTTGGTCCTATTTCACCAAACCCATGGTTGGCACTGCTGCTCCTCTCTGCTTATCCTGCTGGAATCAACCAGCTGCTATTTTCTGCCTCGACTGATTCATGGCCTGACGGTGGAATTCCGCTCCTGTCTCTCACAATATTCCTGAAAAGCAATTGCTCCTTGCTTTTTGGCCCTGCCCATCTTGTCCAACCTACCAGATCCGGCAACTAGCACAGCATATACATGTCTTGCATCCCGCAGGCCAGCCCTGTATAGTCTCTCCCACAATGGCGGCCATGACTGCCAACAGTATCACTTCGACCAGGCCAGAACCACATCAACATATCACACAAAAACTCGGCCTCCCTCCCAGTCCGCCCGCCACCGATAAGGACCCCGGCTCCCGGACAGAGAGCGTGACCGACTTCCAGATAGGAGAATCCGCACTTATCACCAGCGCAGACCACCACCACCGATCATACCCCCTCCCACCCGAATCCAGACCCAGCCAGAGCGTGCTCCCAGAGGATCTCACGACACCAGATAAGCATGTCCCGCGGGACCCACGCCTGCTCCGGCTCACGGGGGTGCACCCCTTCAACGTCGAGCCGCCGCTGACAGAGCTGTGGAATGAAGGGTTCATCACGACCAAGGACCTGCACTACGTGCGAAACCATGGTGCCGTGCCCGAGGTGCACGACGAGGAGGTGCTGGACTGGAGTTTTACAGTCGAAGGCCTCGTGGAGAACCCGCTGACACTGACCCTTCGCGACCTGCTCGCCGACTTTGAGCAGGTGACCTATCCCATCACCCTGGTGTGCGCAGGAAACCGCCGCAAGGAGCAGAACGTGGTGCGCAAGACAAAGGGCTTCTCATGGGGCGCCGCAGGCGTGTCAACGGCGCTGTGGACGGGCGTCCCATTAGATGTACTCCTGGCGCGGGCCCGGCCCATCGTGGGCCGCGGGGGCGGCAAGAGGGCCCGGTACGTCTGCTTCGAGGGCGCCGACAAGCTGCCCAACGGGTACTACGGGACGAGCATCAAGCTGAACTGGGCGGCGGACCCGAACCGCGGGATCATGGTGGCGCACGGGATGAACGGCGAGGCGCTGGCGCCTGACCACGGGAAGCCGCTGCGGATCGTGATCCCGGGCCAGATCGGCGGGCGCAGCGTCAAGTGGCTCAGGAAGATCATCGTCACCGAGGCCCCCTCGGACAACTGGTACCACATCTACGACAACAGGGTGCTCCCCACGACCGTCAGCCCCGAGGAGAGCGCCGACCTGCCCGACGTGTGGAAGGACGAGCGCTACGCCATCTACGACCTCAACACCAACAGCGCCGTGGCGAGGCCCGCGCACGAGGAGCGGCTCGCCGTCGACGACGCATCCTCTGACGAGAAGCAGACGTTCAAATTCCAGGGGTACGCGTACGCGGGCGGCGGGAGAAGAGTCACGCGCGTGGAGGTGACGCTCGACAAGGGCCGCACGTGGCGCCTCGCCGACCTGTCGTACCCGGAGGACGAGTACCGGGCCGCGCCAGAGGGGGAGACGCTGTTCGGCGGGCGCCTGGACGTGTCGTGGCGCGAGACGTGCTTCTGCTGGTGCTTCTGGTCGCTGGACATCCCCGTCGCGGACCTGCTGCCCAGGGAGGGCCGCGACACGAGCGACGTCATGGTGCGCGCCATGGACGAGTCCATGATGGTCCAGCCGCGCGACCTGTACTGGAGCGTGCTGGGGATGATGAACAACCCGTGGTTCAGGATGGTGGTGCACCACGACAGGGAGACGGGCGAGCTGCGGTTCGAGCACCCCACGATCCCGATCCTGAACCGGGACGGGTGGATGGACCGGGTCAAGAAGGAGGGCGGGGATCTTACGAATGGGTACTGGGGCGAGAAGGCGCCGGGCGACGAGAAGACCGTGGCGGTGGTGGAGCCTGCGAAGGAGATTGTCATGGTGAACAAGCATGTCAAGAGGGAGATCAGCTTGGAGGAGCTGAAGGCACATGAGGGTGAAGAGGAGCCCTGGTTCGTGCTGGATGGCGAGGTATACGACGGCACAAAGTTCCTCGAGGGTCATCCTGGAGGCGCAGCTTCTATCATCGGTGCGGCAGGGCAGGACGTTATTGAGGAGTTCATGGCCATTCGTAAGTCTCAAAGGACCGAGGTCCCGAATATATCCTCCTATTATAGCACCAGCGCTAACAACTTACTCCAAAACAGACAGCGAGAACGCAAAAGCAATGATGCCATCCTACCACATCGGCACCCTCTCCCCAGACTCCAAGAAGATGCTCGCAGCAGGCGGCCTGCCCGCAGCACCAGGGTCAATAGCCTCCTCAGAGCCCCGGCCCGTCTTCCTTCAGCCCAAGAAGTGGACCAAGGCACTGCTTTCCAGCAAGACGCCCGTCAGCCCAGACACCAAGATCTTCACCTTCACACTAGAACACCCAGATCAATCCGTAGGGCTGCCGACTGGCCAGCACCTGATGATGCGCCTGCGCGACCCCGTCAGCCGCGAGGCCATCATCCGCGCGTACACACCATACTCAGACCCGTGGTCCGAGAAGGGGAAATTAGAAGTTTTAATCAAGATCTACCGCGCCAACGGGAACCTACCTGGTGGTCTGATGACGACGGCGCTCGACTCGATCCCCATGGGCCACTGGGTCGAGTTCAAGGGCCCCGTGGGGCGGTTCGAGTACCTAGGCAACGGCCAGTTCTCCGTCTCTGGGAAGATAAGAAATATCAGGAGGTTTGTCATGGTCTGCGGCGGCAGCGGCGTCACCCCAGTCTTCGCCGTCCTGCGCGCCGTGATGCGGGACCCGCCCGGGTCGATGCCCCGGTGCGTCGTGCTGGATGGAAATAGGACTGAGGTGGATATCCTGTGCCGGGCTGAGATGGACACGTTGGCCGGCGGGGCCGGGCCTGAAAAGTGCAGAATTTTTCACACACTCTCGAATCCGCACGACGGCTGGGAAGGCGGGAGGGGGTTCATGGGGACGGAGCTGTTCGAGAGAGAGGCTGGGCCGCCCAGCGGGGCCGGGGATGAGATGTTGTTATTCTGTGGGCCGCCGCCGCTGGAGAGGGTTGTGCGGGAGTGTTTCACGAAGATGGGGTGGAAGGAGGAGGATATGGCTTTCTTCTGAGCCTGGGACTTTGTATATATGGCAAATGAGGCGTACTTGGCGCTGTAGATACCTCAGATGATGTGAATAATGCATTTCATGACAGCCATTTAAGAAGCTATAAGAAATGCGAGACGAAACACTTGATCTTGACCAGGAGAATATTCATACTGGTGTACAAAGTGCACCATTTGGCCTCCTAGTGTCAATGCAGTGCAGTGAGGGGCGGGGAGTATGTGCATGGCAAGTAGATCTGTTGAGCATAGCAGCGGTATGATGGGAGGAACTGCTCTTAATGCGTTGATAATCGCCATGCTTGTATGTGCCAGTGTGGTATATTGCATTCTACCCCCCGACTTAGATTCACATACTCAAATGTCTAAGACGAAGACGCCAGCTCCTTAGACCGAGCCACATCATCGTCCACCGCAGGCTTCGCAGGGATCTTCACCCCAAGCACCTCATACCGCATCCCAATATACCCATCACTAACCACCAAAACATCCAGCTTGCTCGCCCCTCCAGCCTGCAGCGCCTCGGGGACCTTGATGCTCGTCCTCGCAGACGGCCGAGACCCAACCCCAGCCTGCTTGCCCCCGCCAGCCTGCGACCACCCGACGCGCTTGATGGCGTAAACCTCGTCCTTGGCCACGTCACCGACGACCACGAACCAGCCCTCATTCTGCGGCTTGGGGAACCTGGGCGCGTAGATGCGGGCGTCGCGCTCGACCAGCGCGTTCTGCCGCCTCAGGACCACGCTGACCGACTGCGCCGTGACGTCCTCGACCGCGACCTTGACGTTGGGCAGGATCGAGACCGCCCTGAGGAAGCGCTTCTGGGAGCCTTGCGGCACGTGCAGGTCCCGGGCCAGCTTGGCCACCTCCTTCTCGCCCATGGCGCTGAGCTGCTGCAGCGTGGTCGTGTTCTTGGTCTTCTCGGCGTCCACGCTCGGCAGGATCGACAGCGGCGGCTCCGTGGGCCAGCGTGCTGACTTGACAGACTGCAGGACGTTGATCATCTGCAGCACGCTGGAGAGGTATCCTGACTCTGTGAGCACGTCGATGGACGCCTGGATGATACGGATGGCCTGGTCCAGGACACTGGTCTGGTCACCCACATAATCCGTGATAGGTAGGCTGATGCGGGACATGTGGGCCTGGAGCAGGAGGAATGACTTGACGTGCGGATCCCACATGGGCAGCCCGAATGAGGTGCCGGGGAACGTCAGGTTGCGGGATAGTTCCGCGTTGATGAGGTCTTCGTTGTGTCTGACGGGCAGCTCGTCGTACTCTGTGGCGTTGCACATCCATGTCAGGACGTCGAGGAATGAGGCATGCGGTTTGGCGTGCTTGACCAGGTAGCGGATGGTCTTGTGTGAGAGGTAGTAGTAGCTCATGATCTTGCCCATTGGTGTTGGGTCAACATCTCCATTTGGATATACCTCCACACACTTGGACTGTGCAAGTTCGTTGAGGGACTTGTCGACCATCTCGATCATGAAGTCATTTGCAAGCTGCTGGGCGGCTATACTATTGTGCTCGTCTGCCGCGATCTCAAGCCCGTAGTAGGATGGGTTCTTGTGTAGACGCCTGAAGAAGAATGTCCACGTAAGATAGTCGAGCGCATCTTGCTTGCTGATGACAGTTTCCGCAGAAACCTCGGCGCAAAGATGGTTATCCAGCACGGTATGCAGTGAAGACTCTACAGGGAAGCCAGTGTGCAGGAAGTGCTTGTAGAAGTCTTTGGAAGCCTCCTTGGTGAAGATTCGAGCCACACCTGAGTTGTCAAACTGGGGTCGCCCGGCTCGGCCGAGCATTTGCAGCACGTCCGTGAGATCCATGTCTCTGTAACCCTCAATCTTGGCATCGTAGAATTGAGTGCCCTTTACAACGACCAGGTGAGCAGGAAGGTTCACGCCCCACGCGAGAGTGCTGGTCGCGATGAGGATTTGAATTTTGTTGTTCAAGAACAACTCCTCAGAAAGTTGTCGATCCGACTCGACGAGACCAGCGTGATGAAGTCCAATCCCAAAGCTGATGGCCTCCTTCAGTGCCTCGTCCTTGACCCTAGCAAGGTTGAGCTGAAGGTCTTCCTCTTCCATCTTCAAGAATCGCCTTGGGTTGTCTTCCATTCCGCAGAGGTTGATCAGGTCCTTGGCAGTGAGTCTTGTCTGCCTACGCGAAGGCACGAAGACAATGACCGGCTTGTCGGGGCTATGGCTTTTCACAGCCAAGAAAGTTGGTCTGTTCATAGACTGCATGAGTGGGCAGAAGCCTCTGACCTCGGGGAATCCGTCAATGTAAAGCTCCAGAGGAACAGGGCGGACGGAATGCCTGAAGTTGAAGAGACCCTCCTTCACACCCAGCCAGTTGCCTAGGTCGGTGGCGTTGGCACAAGCAGTGGACATTCCGAGGAGCCTGACCGAGCCCTTGGTTGATGATGCGATGTAGTTCATGCGAGAAACAATGATCTCAAGAATAGGACCACGATCACCGGCCAGGAGATGGATCTCGTCAATGATGACGAGACTGACTTGGCGGACATAACCTCTCGTCTGCCAGCTACGGGAAATACCATCCCATTTCTCAGGAGTGGTGATGATGACATCGGCGTCTTTGATGGTCCTCGTGTCCGGTGTGTTGTCACCAGTCAGCTCGACCAGCTTCAGCCCAAGCGGTCCCGCAAGCCGAGCTCCCCAGTCCTTGACACGCTCTCGAACCAGAGCTTTCATGGGTGCGATGTACACGACCTTGGAGCCTGGCTTTTCTCGGAACGCCCACCACATGGCCAATTCTGCCGCCACGGTCTTGCCACTACCTGTTGGTGAGCCCAAGAGGACATTCGCAGAGGTATTGTACAGGGTGTGGAAGATTTGGGTCTGCATGGGGTTGAAGTACTGGAAGCGCTCCGAGTATATCGCTTCAAGTCCAGGGTTCTTGAGGGCAGAGATTGGGAGGGGCTGAAGGTTGAGCAGGTCCGTGTACACGCTCTCCGTGTCTGGTCTGATAAGATGCTGGAACGAGACTGGCGTGACTGTCTCTGCTCCGAGCCACCGATCTGAGACAGCCCGCACGTATATTTGGTTGGGCAGTGGGTCAGAGAGAGGAATCGTGAAGTTCATCTCATGGTCCTCATGAAGCTTCCTACGATTCAGGATGAAGAACTCATGGTGGTAGATCTCCGAGGTTTCCGAATTCTCGACCCAGACATAGTACGACTCTGATGTCCCATGCACATGGTCGTTCCACTTGAAGTCAGGGTAGATGTAGAGCTTAACTCTCAATACGTCGCGGTTCAGAGGCGCTATTTCTGCTTCCACGCTGACAGTCGGGAAGTTGTTCAAGATCTTTGCAATCTTCGTACCAGCTCCATGATTATGCACAAGTCCGCCTATCTCGGCAGGCTCCATGTCGCGCATGGCTTCGATGGTGAGAGATTCCTTGGCATCTAACTGATTGAGGATGGGTTTGGAGAGCTCGAACTGGTGAAGAGGATGCTGGAAGGGCCAAACCCGTTTTTCGATAGACTTTGCCAGCGTCAACAGAACCAGACATTCATGACCCCATCTCCTGTTGAGTGCGATCATAAACAATGCGCGACAGATTCGACCGGCTTGCTGAGCGACATAGTTGAGATCGTTGGTCAAAGCAAAATCTTCTGGTTGAGCCTTGGAAATGAAAGCTTGCAGCAGGATATTGGTTTTGGTTTGGGCCTGGTCGATGCCACCGTCCACGTCGCAGGGGACGATTTGGTCGTTCTCTCTCATACGCGACAGCTCCTTGCTCTCGTTGTCTCTTGACTGGATGTTGTCAAATTCACCACTCATTGCGATCATCTTCAGGATATCCGCTTCCGTGGCAAATGGCTGCATCATCGTGTTGAATATCTGGATACTGGTGTGCAGAATGTAGTATTGGCTGGCAATACGGCCAATATCCTTGCTGCGAAGCTCTTCTGTTGTCTCGTTGTATATGATCATCTGGCATTGTTGAAGAGTTTTAGCAGCTTGTATGGCCAGCTGCCGGCGGCGTTGAACAAGCGAAGGGTCATCCTGGAATTCATTCCAGTCAATGCCGTATGCCATCGGGTTTCTTCTCATGCGGACAAAGAGATAAGAGTATCCTATCCACTGGACTGCCTCTGGTATAGACGTCACTGTACCCAGAGCGATCTCTGCGTTCAGGTTGTCCACCAGCTTCGCTGAGAACTTCGACTCGATGGGGAGTTGATCCGTGACAGCGGTGAGGTAATGAGCAAGCTTGTCCTGAGTTGTACAGATCATACCAATACCGGTGTCCTCGAATTGTGGACGACCGGCACGTCCAAAGATCTGGAGCACATCGAGAATTCCAAGATCGACAAATTTACCATCCTGAGCACTGTAGACCTGGGTGCCTTTGATGACCACAGCAGCAGCCGGCAAGTTGACACCCCACGCAAGGGTAGCTGTACAGCAGAGGACCTTGAGAACGCCTTCGGAGAAGAGCCTTTCCATCAGGTTTCGGTCTGATCTTGCCATGCCTGCGTGGTGCACACCTAATCCCTTGGGTAGCAAATCTCGCAGTTCTTTTGCCCTGCAAGACTTCATATCTCTGACCGCAGCATCGTACTTGGGATGATCAGATGGGTCAAACAGATCAACGCAGACATCATCGACTGCCTTCTCGTAAAGCATCTTTGCTGTTGCAACGGTATCCTTCCGGGAGTGGACGAACACCATCACCTGATGGCCCCTTTCCAGCATCTCTCTCACTTTCTCGAATGCTACCGTATCGATGTTCTCTCTGGATTGTCTGGAACCCGCCTTCCCTTTGACACCGATAAAATGCTGTTCCAGAGGTACTGGACGAAAAGAGGCGTCGAAATAGAACAACCCGGCGTATCGGTTGACCTTGAGGAAGTCGGATACATCGATATAATTGGGAAGCGTCGCACTGAGACCGACGATTCGAATCAGAGACTGTGTGCTCTCGACTTGTCTCTCGGTACGGGCAACAAGGGACTCCAGGACAGCGCCACGCTCATCGTGCAGCATGTGTACTTCGTCGATGATCAGGAGTCTGACTTTTTGCACAAGCTCCGTATCTCCGGTGCCCTTTCTCGTGACCACATCCCATTTCTCAGGTGTGGTGACAATGATTTGGGTGGCCACGACCTCGGCTTTGGTTAGGTGCATATCACCAGTGTACTCGCGACAGCGGATGCCGAGCCATGACAGACGCTTGTTGAACTTTTCGGTGATTTCAGCAGCAAGCGCTTTCATGGGGGCCACATAGACGATCTTGAAGTCATCTGCGTCGACGGCAAAGTCTGTTGCAGCATGATCTTCGAAAGGGTCAGGGGTCAAGTATTGCCTGACAGTGTGCAGGATAGTCAGCATCGCAGCATCTGTTTTACCCTATTGATTGACTATCAGTCACCACAACCGTTCGCATGCGAAGAACAAACAGAACTTACAGCACCGGTCGGAGCGCAAATGAGCATATTCTCGCTTGACTTGTAGGCCACGGGATAGACAAGACTCTGCATGCGATTGAGTGTCTTGTATCCCCTGAAAGTATTACGGCACAGCCCATCCAGCTCTTTTATCGTGACTAGCTTCTGACCTGGCCACAAGGTCCCAGGCTTGCCTGCGGGGATCGCGTACTCTTCGTACTTGTCGAACTGAAGTCGTTCACTGCCAACCGGAAGTGCATACCTCTTGCCAGCATGGTTCAAGGAGTTGCCGGCAGAAAAGATCTTGTACACATGAGGGTACTGCGGTTCTTTGGCCGTAGCTGGGCCAAGTGCCGCGGTTTTATGGAGCAAGTCCTGCTTTCGGAGTCTTGATTCTCTCTCTGCCTTGGACAGAAGACGCCCCGTGGGCTGGTCCTCGGCATGGCTCTGCTCGGCTTGGTCCATGGCAACGACGATCTCCTCTCTGTGAGAGATGAGCTCGATGACGAACTCCAGATCATCAAAGCCGACCAGGTCCGTCAGGAGGGACTGGAGTTCGTCTTCCCTCTGTTTCGACTTGAGAGCTTCCAATATTTGCAACTGAAGGGTCTCGGCAGGGAGCCCATCTCGATGTGTCGATACAGCTGTGCATCTCTCGAAAAACCACCGGGGCCCATATGGGGGCTCTTGGTCGACTCCATCTGTCCCGTCCATCAAGTCGCCGCTGTCGAGGCCAAGCTCGTCCAGCTCGGAGTCGGAGATGAAATCCCATACACCATGGGTCTCGCCACTGGCAGAGCTCAGGTCGAAGTCATCGTCATCTTCGCCGGCACTGCTGGCTGTTGGGTCGCCGTTGAGTGAGTGGCTGGGCAGCTTGAGTTCGGCTATCGCAGCCTTCATAGCAGCCACTTGGGCGAGCCATTGCGACTCTGCGTCGGTCACGGCGGAGGGGGCCATGATGGGCTGTAGAAAGTTGCTGTGTTTTTCTAATGAATCTGAATGAAAGTCTTTGCACAGTCTTTCTCAGGCCAGGAAGCCAAGCCGAATAAATATGGCTGTTGGCCCCTCAGTCTGCTGCAGTGAGCCTCCAGATGAGCCTATTGCGGACAGGGCGGCGGCGTATCGACTCGGTATGGCTCATACTGGCCGTCTGTGATGCTTATTATTACATGTCCATGCACATTGCACCTACTGCGGTACCTGGACCCACTAATTCCCACAGGGGTGTTTTAGCGACCTCCTTACCGCAATGCTTGGGTAGAGATGGATACCTACTTAGGTACTTGACTAGCGCCTGGATTGGGGCGGCGGCCTGGGCAATCGGACACTCGGGCAGCGCATGTGACGCAGTGTGCCGCCATTTGACAAGTGGCGGCCAGGACGGACCAGGAAACGGCCGATTTGGGTAGCGACCAAAGTGGTACTCTACAGTGGGATCCTTTCCGCGCTCTCTCAAGTTTCAGCCTTTCTTTCCAATCTACGAAACTCAAACCTACAAACACCCTGCCGAATCCCCTTTGACGAGGCGACAACTCGGCCCAGAATCCGACCCTAGATCGCACCAACAGGTCATTGAAACCGACTCGCACGACAGCACCAGCACACTGTCACCATGAAGCTGCTTTACATCGGCGTACGTATCTTGGCCTGCTGCCGCCGATAAAACCTCCGTCCCACGGCGCAGTTGCTGATCGTGGTTTCTGGGTGTAGGTCATCCGGAACGAGGGCACACCCTCTCACGAACTTGTGGCTGAGAAGGAGCTCAGCGCCTACTCTCGCTTCACGAGACAAAATTATGGAGTATGCGCATCATCCTACCACAGGTCAGGGACCTTCTGCTGACTGCGAGGAGGAATTCATGACGGTATTTGCCAAGACGGTGGCAGAGAGGACAAAGCCCGGTCGTAAGTGATCATTGTGCACTGTATTACGCGGCCAGCACTGACAGTCTGCAGAACGACAGGACGTCGAAGAGCAAGGTACGTTCAACTGCGCACGAGAGAGAGCCCTATCTCCTTTGGCACGAATCCCTACAACCCGAAATATCCATGCGAGAACACACAAATGCCTTGGAGTCCAAGCGGGAAAGTTCCGGGAATCC
The DNA here is from genome assembly GCA_000800745.1 of Diaporthe longicolla. Classification (NCBI taxonomy): domain Eukaryota; kingdom Fungi; phylum Ascomycota; class Sordariomycetes; order Diaporthales; family Diaporthaceae; genus Diaporthe; species Diaporthe longicolla. The sequence goes on along the minus strand of JUJX01000012.1, from coordinate 533,399 downwards.
GACATGGTCGTATGAGATCACCGCGAAACCAGCGAACGCCGATAGAATGCCCCCGTGCCAGTGCATATCGAAGATTCGAAAGCAGGTGCCTCAGTCGATTGGCGTTGGGGTATGGTACGAAACGAAGAGGCCTGGTCTGATATGGAGATCTTGCAACATGAACGATACGGACTATATCCAGCAACGACGGGACATTCCTTCTAGACCATCGCTCAAGGGGACGCCCAAAACCGCATCACCATGCCGACGAGGCAAAATGCGTTGAGATCGACACAAGGAGCCAAAGGCGATCTGCTCGAACACGCCCTGTTACCAGCGTAAAGAGGACAGATCAGATTCCAGGTTACCTGCTATTTGACGCATCACGTCGATCTGCCGTCAGAATTTCCGGGAGCCTTGGTTGGGGACAGATCGCTGTGGATCCGACGGCTAGTGTCGTTGGGGAAGCAGCTTCGTATGAAAAGAGACGGGCGAGTGAGTTACCGTATCTGGAGGACAGGAGACTGACAAGGCCGCAGACTTCACATTCCACGCATATGGTCGATCCGAGGGTGTTTGCGGGGTCATCATCTCCGATCACGACTATCCAGCTCTCGTGGCTCACCAGCTCCTTTCCAAGGTTGTCGATGAGTTCCTCGAGGCAAACCCGCGGTCCTCGTGGGCAACGGGATCGCCCAAGCCTCCAATGCCACAATTGAAAGGGTACCTCGAGAAGTATCAAGTAAGTGGAGACACGCTGAAAGGAGTATGCCCACCTAAATATTGACAATATGCCAGGACCCACACGAAGCTGACAACATCATGAAGATCCAGAAGGAACTGGACGAGACCAAGATCGTGCTTCACAAGACCATAGAGAGTGTGCTGCAGCGAGGCGAGAAGATCGATGATCTTGTTCAGAAGAGTGATGGACTGAGTTCCCAGTCCAAGATGTTTTACCGTCAGTTCTTCGCCGAAATGGTCCAGGTATCAGACTATGCTGACATTTCCCCCCAGAACAAGCAAAGAAGCAGAATTCGTGCTGGTGAGTTAGAGAGATTAACGAGCGCGGTGGCTCAAAGACCACGACCCTCCCCCTTTCCACTAAAACAGCTACTAACCTATGGGTGTGCAGTCTGGTCATGTAATCGCTGCATCGCATCGCAGTTCCTGTCTTTATCGCAGTTTACCTCGACAGCTGGGTTTGGTCCATCCTGGGTAGTGGAGGCTACTTCATTTTGAGAAAGCAACCGTCCTCGCGTTCACCAGCAGAACACACGTGGCGTTAGAAATCCTGGTCGTTGTCGCGCCGCTGGTCGACCCCTATATAATCAAATCTTCCTATGATTTACCACCCCTCGAGACGTTTCTGGAAACGAGCTGTGTATGACGCGGTCCCTACCGCCACGTTTCGCCGAGGTGGCCGTTCATGTCGGTGGTGAATCAAGCCACACGGGGGCAGGGTCGCTCTCGGGCGCTACTGGCTGAAACGGTCGCAGTCAACAATGGCGAGGGTTGACAAGACAGCGGCGACAGATTGCCTGCCCCGACGCGAAACTCACCGACGCTGTCACAGCCCTAAATGCCACCGAACTCGTGTGACGTGACGGGTGAGCGATCCAGCAAATGATACAGCCAGCCATTGAACACTACTACCTCTTATCACACTTTTTCGTAACGGCGGCTGTGTAAGCCTCCGCTGGACAATGCTACCTTTCCGAGTCACACTTGCAGCCCATCATGTTTTAGAAGACCTCCCCATGACAGAAGAAAAGTGCTTTCTTTGCATGTGAAAAGGCTTGTCTCGCGCATCGGAGAGATCACGTTACAAAAAGAGAAAGGCGATGCTTTTGGCGTTCGTCCTGAATGGCTTCCGGGTTTTTGTGAAACTACCTATAGACGGGCATGGCGACATATTGATATACACTATGTCCCCAGCCCCTACACCTAGCCTCCAAACCCAACCCCACAGCCATCCCAGTTCAACCACATCCCAGTGGTGGTTTGCCAGAATACCGGAGCCCGGTCCTATCCTGTCCCTTGTGCCCCCCAAAAAGTAAAATTTCCATCCGCCCGTCCGCTTGCCTCCCCCCCCCCTTTTCCCAGTGTCCTTTTGAAAAGTGGCTGTTGTAAAAGCTTCCCCAAGAGCCGAGGTATCGATGAAAGGAAGAAGCGACGTTGCATCGCAAGCACACACACACACACACACGCATACACAAGCACGGTCTGGGAACCGTCGAGGCTCGTCCCTGACCAAGATATGTACAGGGTGGAGCGATTAAGATGAAGAAAAGGTCTCTGCCAAGGCGAGAGAGAATGGGATTCGCTCGCGCTCGCGCTCGCAACTTGGAATTCGAGTCCCGTGGGGGACGGGTCAAGTAAATGTCAGAAAAGAAAATTGCACATAGGAAATGAGAAAAAAGAAAATGAAGAAAAAGAAAAGAAAATTGGAAGAATGTTCATATCCGCTGTGTCCAAATAGTCGCAAACTCCGTTCTTTCGCTTCCAGAAGTCGTGAACAAAGCACCGCCTTGCGCCTGCTGGAATCCCTTCGCTAGCAAGGCTGAAACCCAGTCCGAGACGCGATGTTGATGTCATCTACTTCCGAGGCCGTAAGGTGAGAAATAAAAGTGGAGGAGATGGGGATCAGAATTCCATCATCCCTCCTCAACGACCGCCCAGGAGCTCTTCCGGTTCTGTGCCAGGTGCGCCGGGTTGACAGAGGCTTCCCTCGGGTGGATCAGCGTCGGCGTGCTGCTCTTGGTCTCCTTGATCTCTTCTTCTCCCCCAAGCCGGCGGCTCGGGGTCGGGGACTTGACGATCTTCACGCCGAGCGGGCTGACGCTTGCACTGCGCTCCCCACCGCGATCACCTCCGGCGCCGGGGCCTCGCCTCGTCTGCAGCGGCCGCAGGAGCTGGCGCTGCTGGCGTGAGATGCTGATCTGCCGCGCGATGCTCACCTCCACAGCGCTCTGCAACGCGGCCTCGGTGTCGTCCAGCTCGCTGGATGGCTTGGTGACGTGCGTGTGCGTTGTGGCGGAGGAGGCTGCCGAGGGTGAACGGCCACGACGTCCGCTGGTCGTCGACGATGCTGACACGGATTGGGGCGAGACCATCTGCCACTGTGGCTCGTGGAGCGTGGGCTTAAATGGCTGGGAGATGATGATTTCCTCGCTAGGAGAGTCTATCTCGGTTGGTGAGTCGAGAATGAGACCAGACTTGTCGGGGCCGAACTGGAAAGTTGTGTCTGTGGGATAGATAGGCTCAAGTTCACGCTTCGGTTGTTTCCTCGATTGTGGCGGCGAATCGAAGGGGTTAGGCACTACTAATGTAGGGCCGTGGTGCGTCGTTGCTGGGTTGGATGGTTTTGTATCAAAAGTTGCCTGTGTAGGTGATGGTAGTCTCCCTGGTGAAGTGTTCGACCTCAGTGGCCGAGAACGACTGGTAGGAGTGTCCATAGCAGGAGTGACACGGCCTTCTGATGGCATGGGGAATAGCCTCAACTGCGGCGTCGCGGTTGGTTGCGGTGAGGTGGCCCTTCGCTGCCTCGAACGTTCCCTCTCCATTTCCTCTGCCTCGACCTTGTCGTCGATGGTCTTCAGCCTCTGCAGCGTGGCTTGTCGCCTCGACAACAATGATGCAGAATGCTCCTGCTTCGGTGGAGGGTGTGGGTGTGGGTGTCCGAGGACATCGCTAAACATGACACTATATCGCTCCAACTTGGTATCGGGAATATTTACATCAAGGAATGACGGAATAGGAGGAAGGTTCGCTGGCGGCTGCCGATATGTGTTCCCCGGTCGGCCAGGCAGTCCAGCACTTTTCGGTTGGGTAGGTGGCTCGTCAGCGTTGTGAGGCATCGTATTCGACCGGATCATGATCGGCTTGTGTTTCGGTACTTTTCGCTCCGCCTGTGTGTTGCTCCTCGTCGGCGTTGGCTTTGCAGACACGTTCACTGAAGACGATGATACTTCAACAGTCCGAGCGAGTGTGATGGTCGATTTTCCGGCATCGCTTTGCGCCAGACCCTGCGATTCATCCCTCTTCTTTCCCCCAAACAGCCCAAACAACTTCCTCTTTCCTGTCTTTTTCCTTTGCAAGGAATTAACAGGAGCCGCACCAGCGGATGAGGGCTCCGAGGAACTGGTAGGCTGAGGTGATGCTGGGGGAAACTGAGCCTGCCATCTTGACGGCGAGGGGTCCGGTCGCAACGGAGGGCTTCCCAATGCCATTCCTATTGGTATCTCCCCTGAGGTTATAGACTCTGGAGTCTGCACCCTGATCGGTATCGACACCTCCTGTATTACTGGGAAATTGGGGCTGTGTTCTGGGGTCAGCGCCGACCCCCGTACAGGCACGTGGTAATGAGACATTTCGGCCATGCGACTCCGTATGTACATGTCGTCTCTGGATATCCTTTTGTCGAGACCTTGTTTTTGTCGCGCCGTCCTGAAAAACATGTCATCTTTTGACACCCTTTTATCCAATTTGCTCCGTGACGACCCCGTGGCTGTCATGCTCCCAGACGTGCTGGGTCGTGCTGAGGCCATGTTTGCCGGCGGCACGGGGTGTTGTGATGGTGACGGAATTCGAGGCAACGGGCGGTCGAAGGAATGGAAGTTGTAAGCGGCATGAAGTTTGTTTGGGGATGTGCCAGCATTTTGAGGAAATCTGCCGGTAGGGAACGAGTTTAATGACTGCAGGGGAGGGCCTGATACACTTGCTGCGTCTCGGCCGTGCATCTGTAGCCCACTTCCTTCCTGCTGCCCATGCCCCATCTGATGACCCAGCGCGGGCTGGCCAGACTGGAGCTTTCCGGAGCTGGGACCACTTTGGACGATTGTCGATCCCCGTATTCTTGGTACAATGTACTATGCAATACGGGACTGAGGACTCAATCAAGATGGCCAAATTCACGGTCACCGCAGATGGGGAGGAGGGCCTCGGTGTAATGTGGGGACTGGTTTCGAGAAGATGAATGACAACACGCGACCTGCATGTAAGTGGTCCCTATAAAATGCGCTAGGCAATGATAACATGAATAAGGACGGGCGAGGCTTGTTTGGACGAGCAGGATACCTGCCGACGGGCTGCCAAGAATTCCGCCAGAAAAGAGCAGAATGTCGGTGCTGGAGAAGCTCGTGACTGAATTGGAAAAAGCAACTCACTTACATATGCCAGACATCCCAAGTTGCTGATCGTATGGATGCTGCCAGACATGGAGCAAATAGATTCCCTGCGAGGAATCTGCTTGTGTTCCCAAGGCCCCCATCCTCTATGGTGCGTTTGAGATTGGAGGGAGGGTTTATTTCCAGAGAGATCATCGACATGGGTATGTCCTTGCAAGGCGTACGGGGTCCCCCAGACGAAGTCAGGGTCCTGGGTGGAACAGACCGGCGGGCGGAGGATGCGACCCATGCTCTGAGCTATTACACTAATGCGGTAAAGAGGTGTTTTCGCAGGGCAGCAAGGCGAGCGTTGCACCCGCTGACTGCTTTGTTGAAAGATTACTGTTTCGGAAGTTCGAGTCAAGACGATGGCTGCAACTCCGCGTTGACGGCCCGCCGAGCGAGCCTCAGCCTGACTGCCACTAAGTGCGCTCATGTCTGTTTAATGAAGTGCTGGGATGTGCCGCCGACCTCTACTGCAATGACGTCCGCCGATTGCCATGGCTAATTAAAGTTGTGGTGTGTGATGCCTCAGTCATTCGCCGCGCGCCATTGGCATCTCGATGAGGGCCTGAGAATCGGCTTCATTCATCAACTTGCTCAGTTCGTCCGCGAAGGCAGGGGCCAAGCTGACCTTGGGGTCTTCAAGGTGCCGTCCGGCTGGGGCCGTCAAGGCGACATGAGTGGATGTGACAGCAATGAGGCTTAAGGGTTGCAATAATGAGCCGGTGGTATTTGCCAACCAATTGGTCGCCCGAATGCGTGCCAGCAAATTGGATGCCACTTATGCCAGGGCTAGTCTGCGAGATTGTTGTAATCAGTGCTATAATCAGTCTGCGAATTAGGTGCACCTCGATGCTGAGGATGGTGGGCGGGACGGGCGGGCGATTCCCACCGCCGCTGCAAGGCTAGCAGCGTTACACTCGCCTACGACTGGCAGAGGCATGTGCAAGTAGCGTTTTCACCGCGACTATAGGTGAAGTGTTGAATAGTGGCCTCCAGAGGGTCGTTGGTCGTGGAGCAGCCTGTCGGCGCTCAGACGTGCCCATGCTTAGGCGATTATTCACCCGTGACAGCCAGATCATCGTCTCAGAATCGCCCGGGGCTGCCCTGTGGCCCAAGCTGTGTGATTTATGACAGGAGATGGCTCCTAGGACCAAATCACCAGGTAAGTCTGAAGTCTACCATCCGCCAAGAGCATCGTTTCACCCTACCGGAAATAGCATAGCTTATAATGTCTCATCAATGCAAATCGTGCGAGGCAGTGGCTGAAACTTCTGACTTGGACAGGAACACCCATCCCGGAAGAGGTGAACTTCGAGAAGAGAAATGGAAGGACTGAAGTCGGATGAAAGGTTGCAACAAACGTTGGAAACCAACCTTCTCGGAGGAGCCGCGCTGCTGGGCAGGCAACGTAGGAGTGTTGAATTTCGGTAACCAGGCAGATTGAACACATCGTAAAAGCCAAGAGAACGAGATAACCGTTGCCCTGATGTCAAAGCTTCAAGCAAAGCCACTTCGGCAATGCGTAAGTCTCCGTTGGGCTGAAGGGCCCTCAGGGGAGGGCCCGGGTGTGGGCTGCGTCAGGACCCAGCATTAGAGAAGCTTCGCGCGTTGTACACGCGCAACAATTCGTGGGATATATCAGCATCGTCTCGAAATGGCTTCGGGATGCCGTCAAGCTGTCGGGACACGCCGTGGAAGCTCGGACTGATGATCTGATGCGTCTTCAACAGTCGAGACCAATCCTCCAGGTGATCTACCGCACCATCGGATCGCTGGCCTAGGCAGATGTGCGAATTTTCGAAGCAAGGAGTTTCCATCTGGCAGATCACTCTACGCGGCGTGATCTGCGGCCGATATGAGATGCCAGGTACGTTTCAAGGTTCGTGGATCTGTCCCAAAGGAGAATGGGCCTGGTAAGTGTTCGGGCTGCCTGCCCGACTTGTGAATTTGGGTTTGCACAAATGAAAAGGTCCAGATCCCGATGAGCAGTTCGTCCAACTGCATGTATCACAAAACTGGGTCGCTCTCCCCCGAGATCTGAGGTGCCTATCCCGGATGCGGTTCCGTTCTCACGACCTTGTCTGCCTCCTATCCGGGAGAGGGTCACCTCCTGAAGTGGGTGGTGCAGTTGCAATTGTCAAGGTGACGGGCACGACTTTGGTTCGCATTGTCTCGACGCCTTGTCCGCCGCTGAAACTGAGTCGAGCCTCCTGAGTGCAGAGGGTCGTATTGCAAGATGCAATATTGGTTTCTCAGGAGAGACTGAGGGTTGGCACAGGACATGATTCAAAGGGGTAGAGTGACGTATTGCTAAGCCGGATACCCCCGGTAACCGGATATACCCTTATTTATAACCATAAAACTTTAAACAATAATAATATACTTAATTTATATACTATAGATTTAATTTAAAGATAGAATTAATTCTAAAGCTTATCTTTATAATAGCTAAGATTAGTAGTACTGATTTCCTATACCTTTTCCTATTGTTTCTTTATAGGTTGCTAGCTTAGTAATAGTAGGTTATCTTTATTATTAAGTACTTTATATATATTAATAAATGCCTAATTTAGGTCTCTTCTTATATATTAGTACTTTTAAGGCCTAAGCTTCTCTATAAGGGTATTTAGATAGGTATTCTTGTTTTTTAGAATAGTGTTTTCCTTAATTAAATTGTCTAGTACTTTACCTACCTTACTTAGTAGTATCTATATCTTCTTCTAAGCTTAGTTAGTATTATTAATAAGTTAATTTACTATAGTAAATAAGTCTATAGTTTTTTAGGGTGTTTTAATAGTTGAGTTAACTAGTACTTTAAGGTATAGTTATAGTATTAATAGCTTTACTTTAGCTTTAAGGTCTTTCTCTATATTATTTACTATTTAAAGCTATTAGAGGACTTTCTAAGGATTATATAGGACTATTTTAGTGGTTGAGAAGCTGCTTAGAATGTTCCTTTGTGAGAAAGCTTTATTAGAAGCCTACTTATAGTAGCTAATAGTAAGTTATTTATTAATAGGTGCTATGCTTAGTATAAATGCTATATAACTGTACTTTTTTTTATAAAATGTCTTTAATAGTGAGAAGGGCCCCTTATTATAAGGCTGTAAGAGGTGTAATATATAAGAGGGTAAATAGAGGAGGAAAACTTAGTTGTGCTAGGCTTGTACTATTACTAAAGTTGATGTATAGGTTAAGGATCTATTAAGTATTAATAGCTGTTATTTATATTTGTTTTTAGGTGTAGTCTTAGGTAAATATACTTCTGTAAGTTATTTATGGAAGATTTAAGTAGTAGACTAGCTATTAGTACTTTTAATATATTACTAACTAGGTGTTTTTTAAGGGAACTATTAGATTTAAAGGTTCTCTCTTTTAAGTACTATTATTAGAGTAAACCTTTATTTATTACTAGTGATAGCTTTAATATATATAGTTTAGTTGTTAGAAGTAATATTAGTAATAGTTACTATAGTAGATTTAGCTATTCTAAGTACTTAATAGTACTAAACTAGCTGCTTAGCTATACTAGTTTTATCTATATTAGTAATATTATAGGTCTTAACCTTCTAAGTTAATAAAATATACTCTAGAGCTTAGAAGAACTATCTAATATACTCCTTGTTACTATAGGTAGTTCTCTTAGCTTTAAGAGGTTCTCTAATCTTTATATATATTTATAGGTACTGCTAAATAAAGTAATTAACCTAGTATTTACTAATAGCCCTATTACTACCTAATAATTAATAGAGGTTGCTAGTAAATACTTTAACTTATACTTTTAATAGAGAATAATTAGTAAGTTCTTTATAGAGGATCTACTATATAATTAATAGCTTTAGCTTTATTAATAGCTTTTACTTAATCTTATAGGCTTGTCTATGTGTTTAGGTGCTATAAATCCTGTTGTGTAGTGTGCTATAGCTAATATTGTATATTGTGGCTGCTGTGTTGATTGATAACTTTCTAGTATGGATATCGTCTAAGGTAATGTTAATATGTTCTTCTCTAGCTTCTGATGAATCTATTGGTACTGATCTGGGGATGTAAAAAAATTCTCTTATAAAGTTGTGGTGGTTTGGAGTTGAGGGGTGGGAAGGGAGAAGGGGGTGATGATATATCTGGTTGCCGGGGGTATCCGGCTTGGCAATACGTCACTCTATATGTGCGAGTTGGTTAAATAGGGGAGATCCGTAACAGACATCGACGAACATCCGGCAGTTAATAAAATGAGTCGCGACTCCAGATCGCAACAGGCCGAGGTGACCCGAAGCTTGAAGATTTCCGCTGCCAAGTCGCTGTGACCAGGCTTTCGACCTTGGGGCTTGATGATTGAAAGAGCCCAGTGCACGCACGGTATTAGATGACGTGACGGTAGCACTGTGGCCCCGTTGTCTTTACCGCTTCGAATGGTCGATCCACGGCCGTCTACGAGATGACCCATCGAGAGCGGTCTGACAATATCGGTGTCGGTGACCTGCGGTCGACGGCGCCCTTTTCCACGAGGGTTCGGCTTCTCGTACTGTACAGCTTCAACAAAAGGCTGCAGCGCGTCTGATGACGCGCTCGGGGAACGGGGAGGCTCTCACGAGAGGCATGGTCGACCGCATTGCACTTGACAGCACCACCCCGTTCAGGTGCCAGTAAAGCAGCATGTTCGACAGCTGTCACGATTAGTCGTCCCAAAGAAGGGTGTGTTGTCAGGGAGCTAGTTGTAGGTGTTGATCACGCAGCACGGCCGTTCACCAGAAATTGGAAGTGGATTGGTGAGACCCGCTTACTTAAGGTGGCATGGGTGCCAAAAAACCAAGCAATTCGGGCAGCGGGACATTCTGGAACTCCAAAACAACCACATCATAACCAGACCACAGCTTCCGGCTTCCGCCACCAACCTTTGAAACCGTGTTCCCTTTCCTGCACTGCATCTGTCCTGATTTTTCGTACCCATTACCACACAACCCAAAACTCCAACAAGATGTCGTGGCAAGGTATGGCAGCACTGATTCCTCCTTGACTCGCCCTCAACCCTCCCCTTTTGAACCCCCACCTTGGCGCGGCGGTGGTGAAGCTAACTCTGTCACAGCTTATGTGGACTCCAGGTGAAGACGGCACCTTACCACAAGACACGCAAAAGTCGTGGCCAGAATCGCATACTAACATCTTCTGCAGCCTCGTCGGCTCCGGTCATGTGGACAAGGGCGCTATCATCAGCGCTGCCGGCGACAGTGCCTGGGCCACTACCTCCGGCTTCACGGTACGGAACTACCCCGCCATTTCCTGGAATGAGGCCATGTTATGCCCGCCACCCAAGCTCGAGACCCCTTCGCAGCGATCCCGACAGAATGCACGATGGCACGCTGCAGCTAGCTGACATGGTGCGCCAAACAGCTTAGCGCCGAGGAGATGAAGAACCTCGCCGACATCGCCAAGGGCGAGTCCGCCGCTGTCGACAAGGCACATGCTGAGGGCATCCACGTTGCCGGCGAGCGATTCGTCGTCACCCGTATCGACGACGGCAACATCTACGCCCGCCAGGTAGGAATTCCACGCTCCTCGGAACCTCCGTGTGCAAGGAACGAAGCGAGCGGTGCACTGACTTGACCAACTACCACGTCCAGGGACGAACCGGCATCGCCGTCTCCACGTCGAAGCAGGCCATCCTGGTCGCACACCACGGCGAGACCCATCAGGCAGGAAACACCACACAGACCGTTGAGGCGCTGAAGGACTACCTCGTCGGCCAGGGCTACTAAGGGAATACAACACGTGAGGGATAGGGATGCAAACGGAGAGGCTCGAAGTGGATATGAGGAAGGGGGAGCCACCCACACCTAGAACACGTGGCAGTGCGTTCAGTCTATAGAACAGCGCGGACCACGTGGGAACGCCGAATTTTGAGCAGCGAAAACCGTCCTTGATTTTCAGCATATCCGAGGCAACGCCGTACATATCGCTTCTTGACAGCAATAATTGTGATGCCGTGATGCTTCTTTCTTTGGAGACAGTAGCGTACAGACGGCGCAGATGCGCACGATACAAGACGGGTATTCTTCCACTTTGAACGCCAAACCATGTCTATGAGCCGGTACCATAAATATTGCTTCTGCCATTATCCCAATCAGCCTGGCCAGGCTGTGGTCTTGTCATGTCCCAATTCGTACAGAGTTAATACACCACACCGCCGAGCCGAACTCAGACCGGCAGCTCTGCGTTTCTCCTGCCACCCATCCCGAGCCGATCTATGACGAGCCCGATATACGGCCCCACGATGGGCGCACTCCTCGCAAAGGCGGCGATCGTGCCGAAGAAGTCCCCGAATAGCACCATGATGCCGTACAGCTCGACGCAGAACCCGATCAGCGGCCACCGCAGCAAGATGAGGGCCAGCCCGCCAAAGAACGCCGCCGTGCCCTTTGCCTTTTGCTTCCTCGCGAAGAAGAGCAGCGTCTTCTGCGGCCCGATTATTATGGTGAGTCCGATAAGGAAGAGGATCTGTTCGCCGTCGCATTATTAGGTCAGGTATGACAATTTCTCGAACTCGTCGCTGCGGGACCGGGTATCAGGGGGTGGGGGGTCGCATACATTTCCCATGGCAAGCCTGGCAAGATGCCAGAGGTTAGCACAAAGAAACAGCCCCGCGAAAGAGGGGTCAGAACAGCTTTGCGACAACTCACATGGCCCGGTCAAAGAAGAGCATTACTCCTCCTATCAGGAAGAAGCCACCTATCCTGCAGTCAGTCGTTGCGACGGAACCTCAAATCATCTGTCATCCCCTAGGTCGAGTGTAATCATACCGCCGGAGCAGAAGGCCACTCCTATTTCTGTTGCAGACAAAACCTCGGAGTCAGTCTTTCATTGCCCATTTCCTTCGCCCCCGGTCGAGTCGCGTGCGCGAGTGCATGCGACGCGTCGAGGGGCAGCAAGCAGCTTTGGGGAAATTGCATGGTAGCGTACTCTGGGAGTCCGACAGCCACATGGAGGGCATTTTGGAACGTATCTAGCAGAAAGGAAACGGGCGCCTTGGTTGGGAGGAGTTGTGTGGGTTGTTTGGTTTCCAGAAGGAACAAAAAAGGAGAGGTCGGCAATAGTTGGCCCAATTCAACAGCAACTCAATGCGTAGAAGCAGCTGTCGCAAAACGGCCGGCCGGGATTGTTGAAAAGTGTCTCGTTGCGACTGAAACAGGGGTGCCTGCACTTTACCAGCCGGTCAGTTCTCTGAAGAGCTATCCACGTTAACTAGGCACGGCACACCTAACCTAAGCCAAGGCAGGGTAAGCTTCTCCTGTGCTTCCCCAACGGGGCTGGCCCTGTGGCACAGCAGGCCGATCCTCCTGTCGCTCTGCCGGGTGCGGAAGCTAAACAGGAACTGCCATAGAGTACCTAATAAGCATTTTCTCCAACAGGACTTGGAACTACCCTTGCCCAGGAACCCTGTGGCAGAACAGACGGGACCGCTGATTTTACGAAATAGACTACACTCTTTTTAGGCAGCACTTTTGTTCTTCCTTACACTGCCATGATCGTGCTCCGCTCATGCCAGCTGGCGCTCCTACATGGCTCTCTGGACTAATTGCCCACTGGTTGACCCTGCACCTTACTCAGCGCTAGAGGATTCCACACGCTGCCCCGTAAATTCAGCGTCTTTGGTTGGACGGGTGTCGTGATACTCTGAACCATGCGAGATGCTAGGCGAGTAGTCTCTTGGGTCTAACAATCGGCAACGCTGAGACGCCGACGCCAGACTGGGTTCTGCGGATAGAGAGCACAGATTTAGACAAGTCCGAGGTTCATGGCTCGCAAGCGTCGGCAAGATATAAAGCGGGCGATGAAACAAGATATGCTGTGTCCCCGTTGCCCGCTGCCTCCATCTGTTTGTGCTCTCAACAGCAACAAGGTCTCACTGATCTATCTTCTATCGTGACAAAATGGCTCAAGGCAAAGTCCTCCTCACCGGCGCGACCGGCTTCCTCGGATCTGCGATCCTCATCGACATCCTCAAGGCCGGCTACGAGGTGAACATAGCTGTTCGCAGCGAGTCCAAGGCCAAGTTCGTCCGGGAGGCAGCTCCCATCGCCTCCCTCGGGAAGGACTCAGCATGCAAGTACTTCGTCGTACCCGACCTTACCACAGAGGGGTGTCTAGATGAGGCCACGGCTGGCACGGATATAGTCATTCACTGTGCCACCCCAATGCCGTTCACAGACGGAGACGTGGAGAACGATGTCATTATCCCGGCGGTGAAGTGCACCCTGCAAGCCCTAGAGAGCGCCAAGAAGGCCGGCACAGTGAAGAGAGTGATCATCCTCTCCTCAGTTGGCGCCTTTGCCGGGCCAGAGCTCGTCGGGGGCGACTATATCCCACCCGAGGAGATCTTTGTCGGCGAGAAGATCAACGACGACTTCGGGCCACCGTTCATCAGCCCGCTCGTCGCATACTGCGCGGCCAAGACGACCGCCCTGAAGCGGTCACTCGAGTGGATGGAGAAGGCCGTCGCGGAGGGCAGCGTCAACTTCGACCTGGTCAACCTGGCGCCCTGTTACATCTTCGGAAAGGTGCCGCTGGCGACAAGCGTCAAGGATGTCACCTCGACCAGCAACTCGGTGATCCTACCTCTGATAACGGGCGAGGGACGCTCGCCGGACGGGAAGCCCGGCCCACCTACTCTGTGTGGCGGCTTGACCATCGACGACTTCGTGAAGACGGCGCACAAGAGCCTGGACCTGGACGCTGTCAAGACGCCTAGCTCCGGGCCCAGCAAACACATGGCCACATACGTGTTCTCGTCCAGGTTCGAGTGGAACGAGATCTTCCCGATCATTGCGAGGAAGTGGCCTGAGGAGGTGAAGAAGGGAGTCCTGGCTGGGGAGGGTGATTACCCTACAAAGCCAAGAGTTGGCTTCGCCATGGAGGAGTTCAGAAAAACCTTCGGCTTTGAGATGTCAAACATCGAGACCATTCTGGATGATGTGGTCCCCCATTATTTGGAGATGTTAGAGAAGGACAAGGCTGTATCAGCAGCGGCTTGAGGAATTGATCAGAGGAGCTCCAGCTACCTAGGTACCCAGCTTCTGAGCTGAGAGCATTCTTGTACCTTGAACATGACGTAAGCACGCACGAGCCACCTTTCTCTAAGCTATCATACAAAATTTCTGGTCTCCGATTCTAGCTTCCTTCTGCATGATGTTTCTTGCATTGCATTGTAAACAAGCCACAGCTGTCTGGCATTTGGAAACCAACAGTGGTGGTACAATTCTTGGGGGCGGAATATTCGCGCCGTCCCAGGATGATATTTCCTCCCAATTGCAAGGTAAAAGGTCTTGTCCTAGGGATTGGACACCCCAAAACTCTCCTTCACATCTACCCTCTGATCCTGCACAACCCACTGCCCCGACGGCCAAGCTCTTTTGCTTGGTAACTGAGTCCTGTCTCTCTTCCAGAGTTCTCGGTGATCTGTCGGTTTTTTCTTTTGGAAATTAAGGCAAAGAGCAATCGATCGCGATTAAGCCGGAGCGTCAACTGTCATCCCGTCGTCGAGAGGCTTCGGGTGCGTAGTCGGGGCTTGACTTTGACGGTCGTACATACTTCTCCAACCTTCTCTTTCTCTGTATTCTGTAGATGCCTTCATATGCGTGCCGGCGATTCGACCGAGTTATGCACCAGTAAACACCTGCTTGCCGACGCCTGGCAACACGCGTGTCGTGTCTTGCTTCATCCTTGAACGCCATTCGCCGCCATCCCATATCTGTAACCTCAATATCAACCTTATCCCGCCCAGTCCCATGCATGTAAACGTAGTCGCCAGTCCGGCACCACAAGCCAACCGAGCAAGCCCTCACTTCAGAACCGTATGCGCGCCACGCGCCTCAAGGTACTGCTCAGCATAACCCTGCGGCAGCCCCCTGATCATGGCGAAGACCTCCTTGTCGTGATACCGCAGCCTCGTCTTGGGGTCCTGGTACGGCGCCGGGAGGCCCGTGACGTCGCAGTATCGCTTCTGCGGCGCCAGGCTCGGCGCGCTCTCGATGTTGGTGTACGTCGCACTGGGCGCGCCCGCGCCGCCACCGCTCAGCCCGCCGGCCGTCATGCCGGCCCCGGCGGGGCGTAGGCTCTTCTCCAGCACGAGCTTCGAGAGGCTGCGCGACGCCTGCGCGAGGTTGGGCTGCGATGAAGAGGGCGTGGCGCCCGCACCGCCGGGCGTCGACGATGCGTCATTGGCTGGGGTCGAGGTCCCGCTTGTAGAGAGGCCATCGTCTTTCTCGTCCCCGTCGCGGTTGTTTGGCGTCACGGCGCCGGAGCCATTCTCCATCGGCGTCACGGCCATGGAGGCTTCCCTCCTGGAGGCGTCTCCCAGGATGGTCTTGATGTTCTTGTTGCGCCGCTGGTTAGGCCGCCACGAGGGGTTGCGGAAGGACTTGTGGATGGAGTGGATGTCGAGCTGTTCGATCAGGGCGTAGTGTGCCGCCTGCTCGGCCTCTTTGGCCGCTTTTGCTTCGTCGCTGTTCATATTGCGTGTGGCTCTCGGGTGTCGTCTAGTTGGCGGGCGGAATGTCAATAATGAGAGAGAATCTCTATTGAGTGGTTCGGTTGGAGATGAGTATTTGGAGAGTTGGGTTGTGCTGTTGGAGTTGTCGCCGTTTGTCTGTGGCAGCTCCTGAGTGAGGCTAACTGTGAACTGCGGCTAGTGAGCCTTACAGGGATGACCTTCCCAATAAGCACAGCCAGCTGCTCCCCATTACACCCCAACTTCTCAGCGCGGTTGCAGACGCGCCAAACCCTGGGCAACGCTCTCCCGGAAAGTCAATATTGACCGCATCTACACCCTCATCACCACCTCGCCGACATGGTATGTCTACATTTACAATGAGTCTAGATCGTGTCCACTGACTTTCAATCAGGAGAGCCCTCATGAGCACCAGCAGAACCTCCTGCTGTCCCGAGTCATCACGAATGTGGTCGGTAGCCCCTCGTGTTTGGCGACTGCGTCTCTGGTGAAGAAGCATGTGACAGCTGACCACCGATGGTAGGAGAAATTAAACGAAGCAGTGATGGTCATGAACAAGACTCTTCAAGTGAGTTTCCTTCTTCGGAAGTCGCATTTACAGTATGTTAATTACTCAAAAGGATATCAACATCCAGAACATGAACATCGAGCTTGTTGCTCAAATGTTCAAGAACTACCAGTCCAACGTATTGTTCCACCTTGAAGGTCTGTGGCAACTCACCCATTAGCCGAGGAGATGTCTCAGACAGCTAATAGAACTCTAGCCACCGACAATTTGAAGGAGCCGTAGAGGAGGATCCCAGAGTGAGCAACACTCGGGGCCGGCGGGCGCTTTGGAAGCCAACACACATTGACATGAGCGAGGCCCTCTAGCATACTCTTGCTTCTTGGAGGCAGTATTCCGTTGAAATGATTCAACAGACCAGGAGAATGGCATGAGCTATTACCTTGATGGCAGGCATGTCACGGTCAGCTCTTTGAGACGCCTCCGGATATAGTTCATCATCCATGCGCAAAGGAAATTACGAAAACAAGAAGTGAATACTCATTGAGATGCATGGAAGTCCACTATAAGCCTCTTCACGAAATAAAAGCCATGGTGTGGCAATCTATCAAACGCATGTCTGTTTCGCATACCTCTAGCACAGCTCAGATTTGTGCTGGTGTATATGGCGAGTGGACAAATTACAAGGAACCGCATGACGGTCAGTGTGCTGCGGAATGATCTTTTATATGGAATCTGCAAGTCCCTTGCTCTAAGCAACACACCTACCTGCCTCTTAAACATTTTCTACTATCCCCCTTCTTCCTATCCTCTGCCTACTCAGCCCTGTCCTCTTAACCTCCTACTTCTCACCTTCCTACCTTCCTGGCTTCCTAAATTCCTCCCTTCCTCCCTCCTTGTCTCTAATCTTCCTATTTCCCTTTCTTGCTTCCCACCTTCCTACTTCCAGTCTCCATTTTCATGTCCTATTTCTTACCCCCTCACTTCATACCCTTTTACTTCTTACCCTCATAATTCCCAATTTCCTAACTCTTATCCTCTTAATTCCTATCCTCCTAGTTCATCCACCTAGTTCCTATCCTCTATTTCCTGGCCTCCTACTCCCTTCTCTCCTGATTCCTAAACTCTTACTCTCCAGTCTCCTCCTTTTCAACCTTCTCTGGCATAGTCTCTCATATGACAACCCGCCATAGTACACTCATATAATTACGCGTGGTATAACCTGTCACGAGACAACGGGATGTTGGGTGTAGGATCATTGGTATATTCTTCTCCCGATGACCCCTATGACTGACCCTCCTTGAGGAATCTATTTCTCCATACCTCATAAGCTTCTAGCATGTCGGTCGTGATCATTCGTGGCCTCTGCAAGTGTGCCCGGAAGTCATCCATCGTCACACCAGGGCCTTTGCCACCGTCCCTCCAGTAGGCCGTAATGCCTGCCGCATCACAAATAGCCACAGTCTCAGCGCCCGAGCAGCCCTCGCTCTCCTTCGCCAGCTCCCCAACGTCAATATCCTCGGCACTCCTCCTATTCGAGAGCCACTTGCGGAAGATAGCTGCCCTAGCCGCCTCATCGGGAGGACCTACAAAGATGAGCTTGTCGAAGCGCCCGGGGCGCAGCAGCGCCGGATCCATGGCCTGTGGCCTGTTTGTGGCCGCGAGTATGAGGACGTCTTGTAGCGATTCGAAGCCTTGCATCTCATTTAGAAGCGTAGAAAGCACGTTCAGGCCGCTGCTACCCCCACCGCTGCCGCCGGATTTGGAGGACCCGAAGCCGGATCGTTGTCCCCCGATCGAGTCCATCTCGTCAAGGAAAATAATACTCGGGGCTGCCTCTCGTGCCCGCTGGAACAGTTGTCGCACCTGCCGCTCTGACTCGCCGACGTACATGTTGAGCAGCTCTGCACCCTTGACAGCGAAGAAATTAAGATCGCTCTCGGTCGCGAGCGCCTGTGCCGCCATGGTCTTCGAACAGCCGGGAGGGCCGTAGAGGAGGACACCCTTGGGCGGGTTGGACATGTAGCTGAGGAGCTCTTCCCTGGACGATTTTGACATCGCCAAGGCCCGTTGGAGCGTCTGCTTGACCTCGTCCTGGCCGCCGATGTCGTCCCAGTGGACTGGTGGGGGCTTGAGATTGATGTCATGCATTGCAGATGGAGGCACAACCTTCATTGCTTCTGTGAACATTTCTTCGGTAATGATGTGGTCATCTGGAGAGGCTGTCATTCCAGCGTCGTCAATATTTTTCAACTTCGCTTGTATCATCTCACAGACCCGTTCCGCGAGGGATTCCAAATCGTCTCCGTTGTAAGCATGCGTCTTGGCGCCCACATTGTCCAAAATGCTGCCCTCTGTATCAGGACAGAGAGTCGACAGGATTGCTTTCCTCCGGGCTGGATCTGGAAGCGGAAGGTTGATATGCGAGTCAAAGAATTTTACTTTCCTGAGCTCTTTCGGTATATGGGTTGCATAGTCCATGCAGGTAGCGAGGACGAGGACTTTTGGACGCTCAAATTCTCGTGGTATCGCCAGTTTATCCAGAAACTCTTTCAGGGTTCGGATGACAGCGCTCCTGTTGCTGCGGTCATCGTTGATAATCGATTCAAACTCGTCCATCACGACGATACTAGGTTGATTGTCTCTAGCGGTTTGAAGTGTTTGAGAAATGTATGAGAGCTTGTCGTGTGGTCGAATGCGATGGACGGTCCCCCAGCCAGTCTCGCAAATCTTTTCAACGAGCATTGTCTTGCCAGTTCCACTGCCTCCATCCAGGACAAGGCCACAAGATCGACGGCCAGAGTTCGGTCCGTAGGACTTGTGCCATCGGCCGAGCTTCTCGTTCAGCTCACGAACTTGGGCTTCGAGGCCCGGAATCATGTCCAGCTTGAGGACTGCTGGTCTTGCAACCTGTGCCACGGTCTCCGGGTCTTCTCCGGTGCTAATTCGGATCTTGGTCGAAGCGGCAACGAATCGAGCATTGCCACTTATCGAACCGTTAACACTCGTGACCTTGAAATTTCTGAAGGTCGCCCCTCCAGGCACGCGTTTGACCAGAAATCCAGGAAAGACATCGTCCAGGCCCATCATCTTGAGGCTCCACTGCCAGAAGACCAGGTCCTCTTTCTCAATAGCAGGCTGGCCAGTCGTCACGTCTTCCAGCACGACTTCTTCAGCATCGGGTACTGCCTTTCCGTCGGTGTAGATGACTTTGACCTGATCGCCAAGCTTGAAGTCGCATGCGTCTTGAAACGGCTTGCTCATCTGGACGATGCCGCGGCTTACTTTTGGGTCTGCCGCGGCCCATAGTGACGCCTCTCGTGTAGTCGCCTGCCCATCCTCCAAAATCTTCTCGACGTAGCATGGTTTCCCATTCTCCAGGGCCGTCCCTGTGAGCTCGAGAAGAACCTCTCTGTTGACGTAGATGCGTGATGCGCCCTTGAGCGGCGCCTTGTCGCCACTCTTATCCGAGGGCGACGGCACGGGCCTTATCCTGACCTCGACGAATTTCATAGTAGTGGTATGGTGCAAGAAAGGCACAACTTGGAATGGTGTTGCGGTTTGGCGTATTTTTTTGCTCTACTCGGGTGCCCCCCCAGGAAACCCCAACCCTGGACTTCTATCAGATAGCCTCTGACGGGATAACCTCCTGTAGGATAACCTCCTGAGACGAATCCACAGAGTGCTGCACTATAGCTGTCTCGGCTAAAAGACCGCAATTCGAAGTCCCCCAGACTTCGAATCCAGCACTTATAAGAGTCCGAACATCACACCTCCTGTACGCAACCGTCCTGTAGAAAATATTCCTATAGGATACCCGCCTATGTGATACCCTCCTATGGCACACCCTCCTATCGGACAAATAACTTAAGGCTGACCTCTTATACTCTAGAATTTTTTCCCGAGTGATTTTGCAATGCGGAAGTACAAGGTTGTGTTGCTTGCTTTCGTCAGATGGGTGCGTTCGTAGAGCAGAGCCAGAACCTCAGTCAGGGCAATGGCGGCCTTCATCATCGCCCATTTCAGGCAATCCAAAGGCCTGAGTCACACAGCGAGGGAGACTTTACAAAGTCCTAAACAGCTGTAGACTAGGTTGCCCACGGTCCTCGATGGCCTCAACCTCGACCGGCTGAGAGGAGCTTGTCAACAGTACCGGCACGAACAGACCAGGCATAACCTAACGCTGCATCTACTAGCGTAGAATAGCAGCTTCTGACGCAGGATTGATTTGTAGAAGATTCGAATGCCACTGTGACAGGTCCTGCATAGTAAAACTTGCTGTATTCATCTTGAGAGATGCATTATACCTTGTCCTTCTAAAATAATTACTGTGGCTCAGGCTTAATAGATAAATATAAAAAATATATAAATTGTCTATACTTCAAAGAGATAGCTCCTTGACAAAGCCTCAGAGCTAGAGGTGGGCAGGGGCTGGCTACTGTATGACTGTATATAACTTTTTGAAGGCGTGGTGGTATTACGGTAATACCTAGGTAATGTTTCTGACAAGACTTAGACGGATGCTCCCATGTCCCACTTATGAGGCAGGTACCCATGTACAGCACGTACCAAAGCACCCCAGCTAGCTACCTGCCGCGCCGGCAAGCTTGGAAACTTTTCGTGACCAAAGCTCATTCAAGCTGTCTTCCACGAACCTTCGGCGCACACCTACAAGATCCGCTCATAGGCCGACGTCCGACCGACAAGACGGCCCAAATGTCAGCGAATTCGCTCTCCTCGACACGAATGAGTCGGATATAGCAGCTCGTTGCATTGATGCTGCGTGGGAGGCGACTGCCATTGCCGCAGTCTCCGTTGTCACGATGGAGGACCACAGCACCTGCACCTGGACTGCGCCGCGCGACATCCACACCTCTCTTCTTCTGCACGACCACCGGACGACGCAAAGACCATGTCAACGATGAGCCACCCGAAACAGAACCGCAAAGAGAGCATGGCAGAGTCGCGCAAGCCGATAAGCCAAGGCTCCGCATGCACAAGATCGGAGCATACGGTGATGATTGGTCAATTGTTCATGAGAAATGGACGGGCCGGCCGATGAACCGCCACGTTCAACTAAGTCTGCAGGGCAAGCACGCTTTCGGAAATCGCATTGGGTACGAAGAACGCATTGCTGCGACGAACGACAGAACGCAAAGCCGCAAGTCCCCGGAAAGCGACGACCCACCCCATGGCGCGGATGAACGGCGTGTTACTGTGACGAACCGCAGCCCGCAAAAGCTCCAGTACAGGACGATTTACAAGACACCACAACCGGCCAAGCAGCCAGGGCGTTACTTTCGCAAGATGATGCCTCGTAAGAGGAAGCATACCGCGGGCGATTGGGGCAAAGCTGCTTACCACCGAAGGCTCTGGCTCAACAACAATGCGCCCGGCAAGGTGACCGGGGAGCGCCAGCCCCGAAAAAGCGGACAAGCAAACAAAAGGAAGCAGACAAGTCCGGCCAAAGACAATTTTCTTGTTGAAGAGCCGTCTCATGAGGCATCAATATCTACGGCGGCAGGGAAAGATGTCACAGCTAAGAGGCCCCGAGGCACGATAGCTCCTCGACCCTGGGGGCCCACGCCCAACAGGCACAGTCTGAGGACTGATCGGCCACAGGGTACAGCAAGTCGTAAAGTCGAGCTCGATTCGCGGACGGAAATGCCACCCAAGGTTGAAGCAGCCATTACTCGCCAGTACAAATTGGTAGCTTCCGATATAACACCTCTGTTCAACCCGAGGCTGTCCAGTGTTCCAGATGCTCGGGCACTACAAATAACACAGGCGAGGCCAACTGATCTAGCACAGTATTCTGATGTACTTGCTGTGGCTGCAGCAGACTTTGGCCCGGCCGAATCGTCCCAGATATCATTGACCGAGGATCCCGTTCTAATGAAGGCCAAGTCTTTAGCGGGGTCACCTCTCTCTACGCCCCCGTTGAAGCTTGAGATGACCTCACGACCGAGATTTCGTCTTGTGCCTTCCTGGGGGCCGACTCCGGATAAGACACTGAAGGGCCCACAGCTTCATGAAGAGATCCCGAATTCTTTAGAAAGTCAAATCAGCGAGTTACAGATACAGGACGAGACAAAGAAACAGACAATTCAGCCACGGCCGATCTCTGACGCGAGACTAAGCAGGCCTGAGTCTATAGGTCCAGAACAGACCGGAACGACTACTGAAGCGGAGCCCAAAGCAGTGGAAGATTGGCCTCCGGGTGATACGCAGGATCCTCTGACCATCCGAGACAAGAGAAGCGCAGCGGACGACGAGGGGGGTGAGGTCGCTGATCCGGTCCCATCTCCGGCTCCGGATAATCGCACAATCTTCGAGAAGCTTTTCGGGGGCCAAGAACGAACGAGAGGAACAGGCCATGCGCAGCTGTCTCCAAAAGTGAAAGCTACCATGGCGGCAAGAAGAGAGAAACTGGTCGATGCAGAGCGACAGAATATGCTGGAAATAGCTCCGCAAGATGAGGTTAACGCCAAACGTCAAGCTGATACGAACGCCAGACATGGGCTATCAATCTTCCGCCAGCTGTTCCCTGAACAGGCCGGGCCGGAGAAGGCACAGAGTGAACCGGAGACATCGCGCGACACACATGAGGTGCGACACCCACCCGAGGATTCTGTCATGGTCTCCTTGCGGAACGAAGTCCGCAACTGGGTAGCCGAGGAGGAGCAGAGGCAAATGGTCTGGCCCAAACCTGGCAATTATGGATCCCACTCGACCGTGGTTGTGATTTCCGGAACAAGCCCCTCGCTCATGGACACAGACTTCTACCGCATCGCGCCCGAGGGCAAACACGTGGAAGGCTGGGCCGGCGGACTGGTCAAGGTCATCCAGGCCCACGACTCGATCAGCTACGAGCCCTTGGGCCAGTACTACCTCATGTTCTACTCCCGGCCTTCCGCACTAGCTTATGTGCACGAGGTACGGCGCCTCCACGAGCTGAGCCGGAGACTGCTCCACGCGCCCGGCGACTCGGGCCGAGAGGTCGCCAAGGGCTCCCGGGACCGGGCGCCCGCGTCACCGCAGCCCTTCCTGACCGACGAGGAGAGGGCTGCGGTCCGGTCCTTCACGCTCTACCCGCCGCACATCAAGCCGCACATTGACGTGCGCATGTGGAACACGAAGCTGGTCCGGGAGCTCGCGGCCAAGTCCAACATCGCAAGCATCCTGCCGACGCTGCGGCCCGAGGCGTCCACCTCGGCCAGGGTGCTGCTGAAGCTGACGTCACCGGACGGGCAGCACGGCGAGGGCCAGGGCGGCCTGACGACCGACGAGCTGTGGCTGACGCTCCGGGACGACGGGCGCGAGCGCAGCGCCCCCTGGGTCCTCGCCAACCTGTCCGAGGGCATCATGCCCGTCAAGCCCAGGTTCATCTCGGAGCACTACAAGATCACCGTCAAGGCGGAGCCCGTGCCCGTGCCCCTGGAGCTGGGCGGCGACGAGGACGACTACGTGGGCGACGCCTCGCTCGGGGCTGGTGGGCCGGTCGTTACCCCCTCGCCCTCGCCGCCGCGCAAGGATGCCGATGGGAACCCAGAAGTGGACCGCAACGAGCGCTTTAGGCGGTTCGTCCTGACCTTCACACAGCCGGCTATCGCGAGGCGGTTCGTTAGGTGCTGGCACAAGCGGGTTGTGTACGACGCTATGCTCAATAGGAGCGTTGTGATCGATGCTATTGCTATTATGTGAGGAATCAGGGTGTATACCTGTATATATGGACTGGATTATAGCGGCTTGCGTTATCCTACTTAGTAGGACATGTTGGTGGCAGGGGCTTGACGTCCACGGGCGGTGGTCTGTTGTATTGGTGCAAACCACGCTTGCATGAAACGGGACCAGATACCCCAGATATATCATAGAAATGAGACAGAAGCGAGTTTTAACCCCTCACGCCTTCTTCCCAAGCCCTTGAAACGGTTGTCCGCAGGAGATCGTCCCATAGGAGGCTGTCATACAAGGAGGTTGCCAATGAGAGGTGGTCCCATAGGAGCCTATCCTAAAGAGTTT
Organism: Diaporthe longicolla; assembly: GCA_000800745.1. Taxonomy (NCBI): domain Eukaryota; kingdom Fungi; phylum Ascomycota; class Sordariomycetes; order Diaporthales; family Diaporthaceae; genus Diaporthe; species Diaporthe longicolla. The sequence goes on along the minus strand of JUJX01000012.1, from coordinate 509,218 downwards.
GTCCAACGACAGACAGCAAGCACGCACACACCTCGCCAGTCGGTCTTCTTCTTTTGGAACAAAATGTATTTGCAACCCAGATATAGCCACTAACTCCGTTTGCTTCCAAATATTGACACTTCCATTTGCCTCCGCAGGAAATAAAATAAAAAGAAAGGGGTGCCAGGGAAGAGTGGTTTCTCTTCTGTCTTAGCTCGCTCGCGACTCTTTTCCCTTTCCCTTCTCTCTCTAACGCTCTGCTGCCTTGGGCACCCTGTTCTAGCCCTGGGCGGATCGATCACTGACTGCATTCCGTCAAAAGTGGTGCGTGCTCTCAGACGCTACGCAGAAAGCGTCCCTCTGTTGTCCGTCTCCTAAACCCCCGGTTCCAAGGGTTCGTGATGACTGATCTTTGCTGTACTTGGTGCGCACCCGGTTTCCCGTTCCTGTATGCATACTTGCGGCGAACAACGCAGGTATGCCCGTCGACCGCTTGGGATCCCGCAATGCCCTCACTGCCGCATGGTCGCCATCTTGCCAGGTTGCTGACCCAAATGCTGGCCAGCAAATAACCATACCCCTCGACTCAACTCTCCCGCGCCCTGTCGACCCCATGTATCCCATAACACACACACCATGCCGCGCGACCTTTCTCTAGCAGCACTTGCTCCCGGAGCTCTCGGAGCTGCCGGCCACGTTGACGCCCGCGCTGCCGGCGGAGGCGTCGTTCTTGGACGTGTCGATGATGCGCTTCTTGATGTCGGAGGCGAGGCTGTAGAAGGCCTTGTCGATGTTGATGTTGCTCTTGGCCGAGACCTCGAGGAAGGGGATGCCCAGCTCGTCGGCGAGGGCCTGGCCCTGCTCGGTGGACACGGCGCGCTTCTCCTCCCAGTCGCACTTGTTGCCGATCAGGATCTTGTTGACGCCCTCGGTGGCGTGCTGCTCCACGTTTGCGAACCAGGTCCGGATGTCTGTAATAGAGATTCCACACGGTTAGCATTTGCTCTTTCCCCTTCTTTTGTATTTGTCCTGCGGGCCTGGACGGTGCCTTGCTCGGGTACAGTGCATGCAGCACCCTGAGGCACCCCGCCCCCTTGCTCAACTTCATGCACGTACTGTTGAAGGACCTCTCGTCGGTGACGTCGTAGACCAGCAGGATGCCCATGGCACCGCGGTAGTAGGCGGTGGTGATGGTGCGGAAGCGCTCCTGGCCGGCCGTGTCCCAGATCTGCAGCTTGACCCGCTTGCCATCGAGCTCGATCGTCCTGATCTTGAAGTCGATGCCGATGGTGGTGATGAAGGATGGCGTGAAGGAGTCCTCGCTGAATCGCAGCAGACAGCAGGACTTGCCCACGCCGGAGTCGCCGATGAGCAGCAGCTTGATCTGTCAGGGGTAGTAAGGTCAGTCGTGGTTGCTGGAGCGAGGGCTGGTGTTTTCTGGAGGTGTGATGGTTTGGCTGTGGAATCTAGGACCGGGCTGCCTCGCGGAAAGAGTTTTGTTTTGTCTGTCTGATCGGGCTGTCTGCCTGTTGAAAGTATATCGTGGCCGAAGGGAGAGAAAGGTATGTCGGCATGTACACCGTTGCGCTTGTCGCGTTCGGTGACATGTGGGTGGGACAGAACGTGGACGTGTCTCTTTCTGGACTGCGGTGGACCAAGACCCGGGGTCACATACCAAAAAATCATAATTCCTGTTGCTTGCCATGTTGAAGGAGGTCAGAGCACCGCTTGGGATGCCGCGTTTCTAGGGAGTGTCGGTCGGTTTGTTGCAGGAGGAAGTGAGCGACGGATGGAAAGAAGGGCAGGCAGGCAGGCACTTGGCTGTTTGGCGGTTTGGGCAAGGAGGGATGATGATGGGTCCAGGAGGGATGATGATGGGTCCAGGATTAGAACAGTCTAGCAGTGGGCAGGCCCTGGTGGGATGGATGGACCTGGTCTGGCTTGGCGTCCCTTTTGCCTTGTCGGGTTCGCTAGCAGCCGAAACGGCGTCAGCAAGAGAGAGAGAGATATTGGTAGGGAGTTTAGGAGAGGGGACCAAGTACTGTGTAGGACAAGGTTCGCGGCTCGCAGATGTTGTGCAGGAGAAGAAGGTTGGAAGGAACCTCAGGGCGGAAGCGAAGAAGGCGGTCGATGAGATAGATGCCAGGTTCCAAGGGTTTGGTGGATGTTCGCTCGGAGTGCACGAAGATGGGTGGATGCGTTGGGTTGCGGTTGAACCGTGTCAGTTGGAGTTACGTGTTAGCCTTTGGGGGGGTCAGTCTCCAGAATCCCCATTCTCCATTCTCCATCTGGCTGGCTTAATGGGCATTGGCCACAGGGGTAGCGACCTGTCCAGGCCACGCCTGCACTTACTGTACTCCGTGCCACTCGCTCACCCAAACTCCTTTACCAGTAACGCTGAATTCACTCTGCTGTCTACCCGACACTCGAGTCTGGTCCAGATTGATCTTCTTCCACGACTTCCCAGGGCTACCCAGCACAGGATAGGTACCGAACCAATTTCCCGGGCCACTTGTCGAAAAGCCAAGGCAGCCATGGTTACCCTTTCTGTGCCTCGTGATGTCAGGGTTGGCCATTTGGGTTGTACCCCTCTACCGAGGCCAACCATCCAAGCCACTGACGCCACGCGTTCGACTTTTTGGCCGGCGGGCCTTGCGAGCTTGGTTCCCATGACGAGACTTAGCTATGATCGCCAAAGTGTGTTGACCGTTATCGCTAGCCGAATGCCCACAGTACTTCTGTCTGAGGACAAAGCGACAACGGACACCACATGCTAGCATCCCGGAGAGCAAGCAGACCCCAGCATCAAGCGACTGACTGACTTTGCAAGTTCATCACCGTGGAAACGACTTCCTCTATACTGATCAGATAGTTGGTTATGCTTAAAGAGCAGCAGTTGTTATAGTCGCTTTCCGGCAGCAGTATCTAGCAGACCTCCAGGATTTGCCAAGTAGGTGTTTCATTGTTATGTATTGTGACCGTATACTACGTATTCTCATGACAACCCCTGGGCAACCAATACATCCTCAACCCACGAAGGGTAACAATGACAGCTTGCACTTCAGTGTTGTGTCTAGTCGGCGCGTAGCCACCTGGAATAAGCCCAGCGGATCCTGTCCAACGCCCTGACCTGAATCTGGATTCCCTTGCCGTTCGCCACATCCTCGAGGTCCTCGAGGAATTCGCTCTCAACCTCACGAGGCATGAGCCTCCCACTTCGCACCAGGTTCCGCAGTATGTGCACCTCGGTAACTAGCAGGCCATGGTCCTTGTAACCCAGGATGCCGTTGACGGGGGTCGCCTCGGTGAAGATGCGGTCGATGTTGCGCAGCGTTCTCACGCACCGGCCCACCCGCTCGCCCTGCTGTCGGATACCCCTGCGGTTGCTGAGGAGCACGCCGCGCAGGTACGAGAGCACCGTGAAGGAGACGAGGATGCCGGGCGTCAGGCCCACGAGCCCGAAGACGAGCTCCTGCGACTTGAGCAGCGCGTCGATCCCGCTGATGGCAACTTCCAAATCGACCTTGGTCTTCTGGACCTGGATCAGGAGACTCCGGACCAGATCGCCCTTGACGGCCCCGACAAAGGGCTTGCGCAGGTCCCTCTCATAGGCCTTGAGGACGGGGGTAACGTCACCCTCCTTGACCTTGTCGCGGATCTCGGCAATCTGTGTCTCGGTCAGGGGAGAGGAGGACTCAGCGAGGCTGGGCTTGTCCGTAGCAAAGTCCACAACCATTCGCTCCAAGCTCTCGCGGTCGGCCTTCAAGCTGTCGCGGCTCATTATAGCAATCTCGGATTGGGAATCGCGTCGAACCGTACCAATGATCTTGCGGACGGGCTCGACCACCCAGTTGAACCAAAAGTCTCGAGTTGTCACACCGAGGTCACGAATCCAGTCGATGATATCGGCTTTGCGATTGACCAGGAAGCGGAGGAGCGTGGAAGACGATACCAAGAGAAGACCCATGGGGAGCCAGTACCTGACAAGCCGGGAAGGACGTCCGTTGGCTGCCACGACCTTGTGCGTCTCTGCAATGTGTGCAGGAATACGTTCCTCCAGGATAGACAGCAGTCTCCGCGCCACGATGGCAGGCTTGTTGACCATCTCATCAGCGTGGATCGACAGATCGGGGTCCTCCTCGATTCCGGCGAAAACCTTGTCCTCGAATTCTGACACGCGGTGTTCCAGATTTGATGCATCTCGCAGTACCAGGTCCATCAGGGCGACGCTTCGCTCAACGACTCCCCTAAACTCGGCGCTGTGGTCGCGGACGTCGCTCTTTTCATCGTCAATCTCAAAGTTGAGACCCTCGTCTACCAAGACACCCAATCCCGTCGCGGTCATCTCGCGCAGCCTCTTGAGCTGCATCTGCTTCTCCTTGGCTTCGGATCGGCACAAGGATACCGTAGAGAACATTTTCCGTTGTACATCCTTGAGGGACCGGTCCACCACAGTCTCTCGGACGATGGAATAGAACCGGGCCCATCTCTGGGCCAGACCGTCATTGTTCGACTGTGGGGATCTGCTGAACAAGCTTGTGCGCCGCGAGAAGGTCGAACGTATTTTGCTCTCCTGGTAGATGTCCTTGCCCCATACCCACCAGCGCATTGGCGACGTCTGAACAGCATAGAGGCTGCTGTAGGTGTAGGAGCCTAGAACCTGGTCCCAGTACCATATGTCTTGGCTCAAGGGGATGATTTGGTCCAGGAAGGTGTTCAGAATCAAGCCATAGGTCTGCGTGGTGGCCTTGCTGACAAGCAGCCACTCAACCTCGTACTCATATTGGCTCTTAGCCTCCAGGACGTCCGAACGCTCAGCGGCAGCAGCGAGACCAGACTGGTGAACAAGACCGGTGATGCTCGCAGCAGGCAGAATAGTCGCAGATGTTGTCGAGAGCCGTTTCACGATGCGCAGTAGCTCGTTCACCCTCGGGGATGAGAGGTCAGCCGCGACTGCGCTGCGGGCGCCGATCTCGGGGCCACCATCTTCTGGCTCCTGCTCCTCAACAGCATCTTCTGAATCTACCAGCGGATTCAAAAGAATACGGTCTATCTGGGCGTCGACGCGCCGAACTTGGCTGTGTTTATGTCAGAGACGGGTTCGCCTAAAAGGGTATGTGCAAGACACATAGGAAGTATGGGAGCTCTTGGCAGCAGTGAGGGACATCCCCGTGAGGCGGGATGGCCCGGGATTTGTGATGAGCCTGGACGGGGGTTGGGCTCAACTTGTAGGTAGACTTACTCGGTCACAATCGACATCTTGACCTCAACAGTACCCTTAAGGCATCACCGGGATGTGCTCCGTGCTCCTGCTCCCGTGCTCCGTGCGTGCTTCGTAGGGGTGTGAGGCTGACGGTAGATGGATTGGGCGGGCAGGCGGGCTTTGGGTCCGGCTACGCGCGGAGGGTGGCGATAGGTCCGATCAGGCCACGCAAGATTGACCCTCGGAAGACAGCACAACCGAGAAGGGCAGAGAAGAAGGATGGAAGGAAAAAGTGGGCTACTGCAGAGAGAGCTCCCTGTTCTCGCCCAATCTGGTGGATCTCTTATGGCCTCAACCGGACTGTGGTACGTGAACTGCTCCTCTTGATTGGGAGCTTTGACGCAGTCAACAAACCGCAGAGACCACCTGAGGCTTGCTTAGAAAAGAAACCACACAACCTGACATGAACATTAATAAAGAAAAAGGCAACGGGAAGATCGCCGCAGGTCCATAGAATGAGGGGGTTTGTTGGGCTTTTTCTTGTGTCTTGCTTGTGTAATGTGGGCCGGAGCGCGACGTGGTCTGGCGTTGGCGAAACAGCTGGCAAGCTTTCAGAGCAGACGTCATCAACCCCCAGGAACGGACGCCCGCAGAGCCTCACACAGCAGGCCTGGTTGGCTGGGAAAGAGCGTGGGAACAAGCCACAAGCCTCTCAGCTCTCAGAAAGAGGACAAAGGGTATTTGTTTTTGCTTTGGTCTTCTTTTTCTGCAGGGCAGGACCAGGACAGTCGTGGTGTCTGTCTCGATCTGGCCTAGGTGGAGATGAATGCGAACTTGTCTGCCTGTCAAATCCAATCCGCTGGGTCGGACTGGCAGGACTGGCTGACTGAGGACGACCAGAGGAACATTCGATTGCGAGGGCCCTCGTGCGAGCCGGAACCCTCACCGCCCGCCAGCTGCAGCTCCAGTCTAGCACGTCTAGCAGCAGAGCAAGCAGATTTCGAGCCGGCGCGAACCCAAATTGAGCGGCTCATCGAAAGGTGGTGGCATGAAACAACCCTCCTGCCCTCTTGGGCGAGCGAGTGGGAGGGAGTCAAAATTTGCCGCTGCCAATCATGGGCCCAAGATTGACCCCGATCTGCAGGTGCCAGGCTGTGCTGGGGGCGAGAAGGACGCCAGAAGCAGCCCAAGGATGCCCGTGGATGGGTGTTCCTGGGGCTAGTGCTGGGCCGGAAGACGGAATCGAGCTTTTGGCCATCTGCTCATTCTGAGATTGGGTGGGGCAGCCATTGGCTGACCCCCATCCCCGGCCAGCGCAAGCTCCGTTGCCAGCTGCAGGGGTCCCTCGAGGCCCAGATGATAAAACGCCCCTGGCAGAACCTGTACACTACCTTTCTCGCCTCTACAAAGTTCAGGATTGTTGAGGACAGTCAAAACACCACCTGCTCCTCGAACACGACAGACAGTGTCCTTCTTGGCCTGAACCGACCCAAACCGTATCTGTTTCCTTTCAGGTCGCTCACTCCTCTGAGGAGAACAATCCCGCCATGGCTACCGTCGTGTACGTACAGACCGACAGATCAAATCTCCATCCCCTACAATGGCGAAACTCCGAAAACGTGCACAGGACTAACATTCGGCTTCTTAGGAGCGAGACGCTCTCGGCCATCAACTCCACGGTCGCCAGTGGGTTGAACTCGACAACACCCGCCGACTACTTCTCGGTTTTCGAGGAGGTGTCCAAGATCCATGTCCAGCTCAACGTGGCCGAGCGCCTCTGGGCCTCGTGGTATCTCTACATGCAAAATGACACCCTCGCCACCGGCATCATGTCCTTCATGATGCACGAGATCGTCTACTTTGGCCGCTGTCTGCCATGGGTCATAATTGACGCTATCCCTGCCTTCAACAAGTACAAGATCCAGAACGTGAGTGTGCTCTGACACCTTGGCTCCTCGTCGGTGAGAAAAGGCCTGACGTGACTGACCCGCGCCCACAGCAAAAACTGCCGACATGGAAGGAGCAGTTCGACTGCGCTGCGCTCGTCTTCCTGTCCCACGTCACCGTCGAACTCCCTCAGATCTGGCTCTTCCACCCAATTGCCACCTACTTCGGCATGGATTACGGCGTACCCTTCCCCAGCATGTTCAAGATGGCCTACCAGATCGCCGTCTTCTTCGTCATGGAGGATGCATGGCACTACTGGTTCCACCGTGCCCTGCATTACGGCCCGCTCTACAAGAACATCCACAAGCTGCACCACACGTACTCTGCGCCCTTCGGTCTCGCCGCTGAGTATGCCTCCCCGATTGAGGTCATGCTCCTCGCCATTGGCAGCATCGGACCCCCAATCCTCTGGGCCTGCGTGACCGGCGACCTGCACCTGATCACCATGTACGTGTGGATCGTCCTGCGTCTATTCCAGGCTATCGACGCGCACTCGGGCTACGACTTCCCCTGGAGCCTGCGCCACTTCTTCCCCGTCTGGGCCGGCGCCGACCACCACGACATGCACCACGAGAAGTTCATCGGCAACTACGCCTCCAGCTTCCGCTGGTGGGACTACTTCCTGGACACCGAGGCCGGCGAGGTCGCGAGCAAGGCCCGCAGGGAGAGGAAGCTTGCTGCCATCCGGGCCAAGAAGGCCCAGTAAGCGTTTCACAAAGTGGGAGGCTTCATTCTGTGACGCGCAGACCAATGTCGATTCTACGGTTGGGTAGAGTGTGGCATACACCGCATGAAAGCCACAAAGATGACCGTGTTGAACACGTTATGACGCACTGGAAACGAGGATCTAGAACATCGCACGACTCAGCCAGAAATGACTGCCTCCGTTGCAAGGCAAGATATATGACCGCGAGCTTGTTAGAGAGGGTGGCGTCCTCAAAGGAGCTTTAGTTCCATCTGTATATAGCAGTTTGCCCGCCGCCTCTCGCTCGGCGCAGTTTAGAATAATACTAGTAATACTTATGATCGAAAGACTCAAACTCCAAATGCAATGAAATGTGCTACTACAAATTTCCCTCTAGAGTACCAAACTGCGCCAGCCACATCCCTAGCTCAACTCGACTTCTTCGGCGGAACGCAGCAGTCCCCCGACGTAGAAGCCACATGATCCGCGAGCCCCTTCAGCTGGCAACTCGGTCCCTCGGACGAGGGCTCCTCCTTGACCTCCCCGAAGCTCTGCGCGTACCCGTCACAGATGGCCGCCAGCTCCGTGTCCTTAGCAGACAGGCCCGGCGGGCTGTGCGTCGTCCAGCGGATGAACGTGGTGTTGTAGACCTATGCTCCCCCCTCGCGTTAGCAAGAAAGACCCTGTGATTTGGCGGAGTGGATGCCGCATGAACAAACGTACATTCGACCATTCCGGGTGGTGGTTCTTGATCTTGCACTGCAGCGACACGGCTGTCATGAAGTCCTGCAAGATAACAATCAGTCAGTGACTCTGGCTGTTGGTGGCTGGTCGTTGGTTGCTGGGCGGGTCGGCGCGTACCCATGTCTTGGCGAACGTCTTGAATTTGAAGGACCGCTCGATGCCCTGCCCGTCTACCGTGAGGGCCCACCTGTTGCCCAGGAGCCCTTCCAACTCTTTCGTCAGGCGTGGCTCGTCTGAGCCCTCGGCGAACTTGGGGGCCGGGGTTGCGGCCATGGCGGCTGCTGTCTTGGAGAATGAACGGGTGGCGACCGTGGGCTGCTGCTGGAGTAGGAAAGGGCGGGTTGCTGGCCTCAGAAAACTGAGTGCTTTCATTGTGGGTGAGACTCAAGGTCTAGATTGGCTTTTTCAAACATTGGAGGTTCATGTTGAAGGACAAATTAAGAAGTCGAGGTTGATGATGTTCTCAGGTGCAGATGCAGTATTACGTAAGGATCTGGACAAACTTCGACTCTGAAATCACATACACTTGTATTGTACCACCGTCACAACTGTATGCAATATGAAAACGCATTTCAAGTGGATTCACTATGCCTTCAATACTTCCTATATATTTAATTACCTGCCATAGGATGTTTGGGGGTTGATGAGCTCTGTTTGAGGGAGGGCTAGCAACATACAACTCCCTAAGCATATCAGATGGAAGCCGGTGCCAATTATCGACTTCTCTCAGCTTGTCCCCGGAGCGATTCACTCAGGAGGCGGGTAGCAATGTAAAAGAAGACCGTGGTTATAAGGCAAAAAAAAAATGGCCGTGCTATGGTGCTTCTAATGGAAACCCATCTGTCAACTCTAGCTGAAAGTGTCACCTCACCCCACCAATTTGTGTACATTTCACCCGTCTTGAAAATCCGAACGCTCAAATTGGTTCATCTTTGAGTTCCTTGTGGCTCCAAAATGGGTGGCACCCAATTGTGTTTGCGTCTTCCCGTCCTGTGCAACTCAATCCCTTCCACAGACGAGACCAGACGACACAGGACAGTCGATGTGGTCGGAGCAGCCTCATCAGAACTTCGGCTGCAACCAAGAACCTCAAAAGTCTTGTCGAATTCTCGAATTTGATAGGACTCGCTCCTGAGAACATTGGCAAACTCTGTTCTTGCCGTGCGAAGATTTAGAGCCCTGGTGAATGGAAGGTGCGCATCAGGGGGTTGGTTGAACACACAGGAGGAAAGACCAACCCCCAATTGTCCTTCATCAACTCGCGCTTTAAGGCTGAGCAGTCCCTGGACTCCCCACCTCCGTTCCGTCAAAACATTCCATCTCTACGCGGGCTTAGAACTCACCCGCCCTCTGTACAATCCATCAGCACTGTGTTCGACCTGTCGCCAAGCGCTAAAAACTATTTGACTCCCAGTCCGCCGCTTCGAGAACTATTTCACAAGCACTTTCAGCTCGATCCTTTCAACTCGCTGCCTCGAGGCCCCCGTTCAACGTCAAGCCCTCGAGCACTTCAACCTCTCATCCGCCAGCAAGATGCTTTCAACCATCACGCTGGGTCTGCGTGCCCTTCAGGTACATCAGCTCCGTAACCCATGGCCTTCACGCCTCCGAGGGTACTGATACTTTGCAGATGATCCTGGCAATGGCCTTACTCGGTCTCTCTGTCAGCATCCTAGCCCAGAACCTCTGTTCGACATCAGACGGGGACAACTTTTGCTTCACTGCCGCGTCGCACATGGAGAAGAATGGAGGCCCTTCAAGGAGAACGATCCGCTACGGTACTTTCTTGGGCGCATATGGAATTTTGGTCTCAGCGATTGGAACAGTGTCTCTCTTCGTGGAAAGGATCCCCAACATGATTCCTCTTGTCGGAGATGGCCTTGGGGTCTTGTTGTTCCTGTCTGGAGGCATCGCCTGGGTCGTCGAGTTCGGCAGGCTACGGGGTAACTGCGGCAACATCAAAGTTTTTTTGGAAGATGGCAAGGGAGGCGTACGGGAAGATGAGGCACTTTCAACACTGTTTAGAGGCGCGTGCAGGCGGTACGAGGCCGAGCATGGTCTTGTATGGGCCCTGTTCGTGATCACTGCCGGCCTCGCTATTTGCGACTACTTCCGGCGACGAGACCAGGAGAAAAGCCTCAGGTAGGACGCGGGATTGGTGGAATTGCAGGGGGTAAGAAAATGAGATTGGAAGCCATGAGAGGCACAGGCTGGGGTTTAGAACGGAGTGAGACGGATCCTAAATTACGACACACCCATTAATGTTTGGTAGTTACATTCATAGCCTATGTATTCCTCGAACAAGCATTTCAGAAGTTGAAAACCTCCTACGAGATGACCTCCTATGTGGCAACCTTCTATGTGATAACCTCCTATGTGATAACCTCCTATAGACGATCCTCCTATAGACGATCCTCCTATAGACCATCCTCCTAGAGACCATCCTCCTATAGACCATCCTCCTAGAGAATATCCTCCTATATAACAGCCTTCTGCGTGACAAACTCCTGCGCGACAACCTCATACGTGGCAACCTCCTATAAGACTATGCTCCTATAGAACACCTTCCTATTGACCACCCTTTTATAGACCACCCTTTTATAGACCACCCTTTTATAGACCACCCTCATATAGACCATCCTCCTAGAGACCTATCTCCTAGACTAACCTCCTAGAGACCAACCTCATAGATACGAATGATCCACATGATAAATTCTTTTACGGTAAGCCTCTTTTAGGATAACAGCATCTGATGGCTGGAATCAAGTTTAGACCGGCACTCCGTTGTCGAAAAGTGAAAAGGTTTTTTCCCCTAAGAAAAGGCTCTCCCGCCTGATCACAACATCGCACAAGGCCAAACGACCTCATGCCTGTTTTGTACTATCAAAGTTGAGTCTCAGCCCCAGGAGAATGCTGCTCCAATGAGGGCAGCTTGCGTTGGCTTTGTTACTTTTGATGAAGTACGGAAAAGTGAAATTGAGATCTACTAATGTTCAGGACTTCAGCCTGGGTACATAGCAGACTCCAAGTTGCCATGAGCATTCACACCAGTGGAAGACGTTGTCTGTACGGGGGCGAAACTGACGTTGTTAGGGTTAGGTTTGGACTGCCTGGGGACTTACACTGAAGCCAAGTCCCACACCAAAGCTGCAGCTTGTCGCCCCCACAATCAGCCTCACAGAAGTCCAAACCACCGACCCTTGGCTGTGGTGAGGACGCGCCCAGGCTTGCCGCGCCGGCAGGCAGGGGTCACAGCTTCCAGCTCGCGCTCACCATCTAGAATTGTCCCGCTACTTCACTTTAAAGCTTCCAACAGGTCCTAGTCCTCCCAACCACCTTACTCCGAGATGTTCCAATTCTCTTTCTCTTGTTTTCGTGGTACCCTTTGAATCCTGCTGTGGACCACAAGCCTCCACAATCCGTCCACGTCGCAATGGCGCCCTCGGCGATCTACGAACCGCTCCCTGCGACGAGAGGCCCGAAGGAAGACCTCCCACCACCGACGACCTACCCCGTCAAGGACCTCAAGTTCGAGAAGATCATACCAGCTCAGCCTGATGGCCGCGAGAAGGCATTACAACAGCCTGAGGGCACCGCTGCAATCGTAATAGATAATGGTACGCCACCACCCCGAGCATCCACCCGGTTTGCGCGACCTCGAGGCTACACTGACACTGACATTGGGAACAGGCTCCTCCTCAGTCCGCGCAGGATGGAATTTCGAAGACACACCGCGGTTCGCCATACCGCCCATCATGGCCAAATACCGCGACCGAAAACTGGGCAAGACATTCTCGTTTGCCGGCATGGACTGTTATTCCGACACCACTGCAAGAGGTCACATACGGAATGCTTTTGAGCAAGGCACGGGAGTGGTCAGCAACTGGGATGTGATGGAGCATGTGCTTGACTACTTGTTCATCAAGCTCGGGATGAATGGTGTTGAGGGCAACATTGACATGCCCATCGTCATGACCGAGGCCGTCGCCAACCTGCCATATTCGAGGAAATGTAGGTCTCTGGCCAGAATTTGCCGCGTATGAGACGTGCCACTGACGAGGAGATAGCTATGACCGAAATTATCTTCGAATGCTACGGCGCCCCGAGCCTGACTTACGGAATCGACTCCCTGTTTTCCTACAGACACAACGGTGGCAAGACCGGCCTTGTCGTGTCGTCCTCTTACAGCTCCACACACTTGATCCCGGTTTACAGCCAAAAGCCCATGCTCGCTCAGGCTATCCGCCTGAACTGGGGCGGTTACCACGCTGCCGAATACTTGATGAAGTTGCTGCGTCTCAAGTACGACCACTTCCCCGGCAAGATGAACCTCTCCCAGGCCGAGTTCATGGTGCGAGACCACTGCTACCTCTCCAAGGATTACGACAGCGAGTTGGCAACATATCTGGACTGGAAGGGGCTTGAAGACCGGGAACGAATCATACAATACCCATACACGGAGGAAGTTATCATTCAAAAATCGGAAGAGGAGCTGGCAAAGATCGCAGAGCGCAAGAAGGAGAGTGGCCGTCGACTACAGGCACAAGCCGCCAAGATGCGGCTGGAGCGACTGCTCAAGAAGGAGTCCGATCTGGAGTACTACAAGGATGTTCAACGACAACTAGTCGACGCGAACAAGAAAGAGACAAAGCGGATATTGGACGATGCCGAGGTGAAGGACGAGAACCAGCTTGCAAAGATAGTCAAGGAGCTCGAGAGCTCCATCAAGCGAGCCCGGCAAAAGGATCTTGGCGGCGAGGTCGAGGAAGAGCAAGTCGAGCCGCCTTCGTACCACTTGCTCGATGTCCCCGATGATCAACTCGACGATGCTGGTCTCAAAGAGAAGCGCCACCAGAAGCTTCTCAAATCGAATCACGAGGCGAGGGCCCGCGCCAAGGCAGAAAAGGAGGCCGAAAAGGCCCGTGTTGCGGAGGTGGCTCGCCTGGACGAGGATAAGCGGACGAATGACTTGGAAGCCTGGTTGGATGAGCGACGACAAGCCCGCCTCGAGACGCTCGGCAAGATCAAGGCCCGCGACCGGCTCAAGCAGGACCTGGGAAACCGCAAGTCCCTCGCAAGTCAGATGCGCATGAAGACGCTGGCCAACCTCGCCTCGGACAACCCAGCCGCCGCCACAGGCCGCAAACGCCGACGAGGTGGAGACGACGACGATTTCGGTGCGGACGATGCGGATTGGGGTGTCTATCGCAACGTTGCTGTTGGCGCCAACAAGGGCGACAGCGATGACGAGGATGAGGAGGAGAACCTGGACGTCACCATCAAGAACCTCGAGGAGGACCTCCTCAAGTACGACCCACTCTTCACCTACGAGCACACCATCGAGGCCCAGAACAACTGGACAAAATCCATGCTCCACGCCTGGCGCTACGGACCGCGGCCGGACGAGGGGACCCAGGCGGAGCGGAATCAGCTGCATCTCAACGTCGAACGCATACGCGTGCCAGAGGTCGTGTTCCAGCCTGGCGCCATCGCAGGTGTCGACCAGGCCGGCATCGTCGAGATCGCGCGAGATATCCTAACACAGCGGCTGACTGCCATTCCCGGCATCGACAGGAACGACTTCCTCAAGGACATCTTCCTCACAGGCGGCGCAACGCTATTCGAGAACTTCGACGAGAGGCTGAGGTCCGGCCTACAGGCCCTGCTCCCCGCGGACTCGGACATACGCGTCAGGAGGGCCAAGGACGCGGTGCTCGATGCCTGGAAGGGCGCGGCGGGCTGGGCTGGCAGCGACGAGTGGAAGCGGGCGAGAGTCACGAGGGAGGAGTACCTTGAGAAGGGATCCGAGTGGTTCAAGGTAAGCAAGAGATTCCTCACGACTTTTCTCTGCGTACGTGACCAAATGGCAGTGTGGCTTACGGTTTTCGACTACAGGACCATGACCTGGGTAACGCGTTTTCGTAGGCCGTCTGCGTGAACCCGATGGGACAGAGGCCTTGAGGATATACTGGGAGACAACAGTACTTTGAGAATTCGCTGATGGCCGGCCCGAGGTCAGGCTCGAGTGAAGGGAGGGCAGGCAGGCTCGCTACGATAGAAACGCTAGACGATGGGCCGTGGCCTGGTTCTTATCGAGGACATGTATTACTTAGGAGAAGGGAATGAAAAAGCAGCGCATAGAGATTTAATGGACATGAGACAAGCCTTACTTACCATCGACGATACTAATGGCATCCTTCTCGTGGTGTCGCCTTCTTTTCTTCGCGTCAAACCAGGCTGTGTGACGCTTTTGCATGGCACATGACTGCCCCATGGTCTTGACTGACAGGCACATTTCAAACCCACCCGACGTCTGCTCGAACAAACTCAGTCACGGTTCATGTCCACAAAGCACAACCAGCCAGTCAATGTGTCACACGAACAAGTCAAAATCATAGCAGAGACTCACTCAAAATCAAACAAAAATGTGAAAAAGACGCCAAAAAGATTGACATCGAATTGCGACGGGAATTGAGCCCGACGTGGGGGTCGAACTGAGTCGGATGTTAATGGGCAAGTTCCGAGAACCAGGTATCAAAGGTCCGAATTTTCTCTTACCCCACAACCTTGAGATAATTTTCTCTCTTCAGAACACGAAGCTCATTAAGAGTCTCACGCTCTACCGATTGAGCTAGCCGGGCGTCTGCTAGGACGCTTGTTGTTGGAATTCGCCCGTCGGAATGCCAGTTATACCGGTTGTTGCACGTCTGTCTCCCTTCTTCTTGTCCGGGCCCTGCGTGCCCACCCCCTTCGTGATCACCAGACAAGCCTGACACCGCCCACTCCCCACTCCTACTCACAAATGGATGGATAGATGCACATTTTGCTCTTCAGACCTTTTCAACTCTTTCTCCACATGCATTCCACATGTTATCCGAGTTTGAGAATAAAGGTAAAATCTCGTCGTACTCCGACACAATTATAAATGATGCCACAGGAGGAGATTGTTCTCTCGATTCTCTGCCAGCAGGTCATCCAGCCCCGCCCCTCTAATTCCAGGGCCGGCCTTGTTCTAGGTTCAAGAGATATCACCAGACTAGTGATAACGATGTCTTCTGGTGAGAGGCGGCATGGTTGAGCATCCACCCATGTGGCCTGGTCTTGACTGGCTGTCCGCCCGTGGCCCAGATCACAGCCTCCCAAGCCTGGAACACCACCCTTTTATAAGCAGGCACGCCGCTACTGTATCACACAGAGACGGATATGTTCAACAAATACAATTTCTGCCATTCTACCAGCAGGTAGAAGCCAGCATATTCTTCCTCAAGCCGCTATCAAAGAATAGGAGATCTGCTTCTTCTCCGATGTCCGTGATCCCCCGCCCCCCGCCTTCCAAGTAAAAGTCGACGACTCTGCCATCACGTCTGAACACCGTAAACACCACAAGCCCTTGTAAGCAAAGAATAACGGGCATGCTTCTAAGACCATGTTGCCAGTCCGCAAACACCACCCCCCACCCCTCGTGAGCAAGCGCACCTCACGGCACGTAGGGCTGCTCCTTGCACTGTTGATGACCTCTGCGCTCCTCCACACGGTAGCCATAGCTGCCAGCATACAGCATGCCCTACATGGTAGCTGCCGGCACCTGTTCCGCTTCCTGCAGTTGTCTCGATATCTCCTCGGCCGTACGCGCGTCCTCTGCAGCCTGCGACTCAGCCGCTGTTGGCTCTGTCTTGTAAGACGCTTCGGACCTGCTCAGGCTCTGCACTGCCTGTGCAACCTCATCTAGTGACGAGGTTCCGGTAGCGGCCCCAGTGTTTGGCGTGGGGTCGGTCATCGGGGCATCCTCTTGTGGAGGAATAGGTGCTGGTTGCTCATGAATGCCATGACTCGGGGGCACGGACAGGTTGACGTTTGGAGGCGGCTGAGGAAGTTCAACCTGAGCTTCCATGAGTCGAGACTGCAAGTGTACGATATACTCCCTCAGAGCGTAGTTTTCTGCTTGAGTTTGTTTGTAAGCTTGGTCTAATTGATCAAACTCGCGAACCTGCGCCTCCAATTTCTTGATATAACCTTCTTTGCGTTGACGGAATGCTCGCTACAGGCCTGGTGTTAGCACATCCAACTTCACGCGCGCATGCCGGATAAATATCCAGCATGAAACATCGGTGGCGTAAATATCGCACGACTGCTACCAGTTCATAGAAGGGAGCGGGGTGTTATGAGCCTTACCTGGGCAGCCCTATTTTGGGCAGCGCGCTTGGATTGCGATAGCTCTCGCTTGGCCTTGCGTCCATCTGCATTGGGGTCCTCGGCATCGAGTGGAGCGGACGAGTTTGGAGGCATGTGAACCGGGCCGGGGTGCTCGGGAGGAGGTTGAGCACCGCTTGGCATCATATTGGCCGTGGGAACGTAGCCAGGACTCCTCAGTGTTGGATGAATGGACGATTCAGGGTCGAAGACTGGGGCGGCAGTGGTTGGAGTTGTCGCGTCGCTGAAACCATGCGCCAGCGGCTGAGTAACCGACGAGACCGGCGCCGGCTGGGGCCGCGGGACTAGCTTTGGATGTGAATTGGCGGCAGCGACCGATGACTTTGCGGTGCTGTTGGAAGGCGACGATCCGTCCGGCTGTCCTCGTGTCTCTGCTATTGCACCTGTGTCAGCATCATGGCTGCAGCGTCTTATAGGGCAGTTGTCTATGTGAGGCAAGCGGGTTGCTTATTCCAGCATCTCCCGTGCGTGCTCATAGTGACTCAGGGTGGTCATCCTGAGCAGTGACTGCTATAATTGATGGAGCGAAGCACACGAGGCAGCGAGAACAAGAGGCGTCTTAGAAGGACTTTGCATTGATCAGGTGTCCCGAGGAGCGAGGATTGTCAAGCACAGCACAGCACGGGGGTTCGAGTATTACCGTTTCAGGAAAACGGTCGGACGCTTGCCGCCTGACCTAACCGCAATAAGTGCACCACGAGGCAATGAGATGAAGGGGATTGTTTCTGAGAGGCAGCTGAGGTAATATGGAAGAGGGGGGGGAATTGTTGAAGTGGTGATGAGGTAAGCCGGGTGGGATGTAAACGGATGTTGACCTTCAACAAACAAGGCGAGAGAAGATGAGGCTGACTCTGATGCAGCAGGCTTGGGGGGAGTAGCAGTAGCAGTATCAGATCGGCTCCGATCTGATCTGCAGCAGAGTCCACTGCAGATATAAAGGCCGGGACGAGACGACCGGGGCAAAATAGTGAAGGATGAGCTGTGATTACTTATTGTCGGCGTTGGCGGAGAAGCAAGACGTGGAGGCACGGTATTGTCAAAGTACCGTGTCCGGGTCCGGGGCTTGTCGCGCGTAGGAATGCTGGACGGGTGGATGGCAATTATGTAAGAAGTGCTTGCTTGCTTGGTATGTATAAGTGGACTGAGTCCTCTCGAGTCGCGCGGACGCGGTCTGCTCACAGCAACTTGGATTCTGCCTCTCTCTGCCTCTCTCACTGAGTAGGGAGTGAGTGGGAGAGAGACTGCAGCAGCCGCAGTTTCATGTCCATGGGTCCACTTGACACCATGAAATTGAGCGCGGAGGAAGTGCAGAGGATGGCATGACCTGGATCGAACCCCAGCTGGCGGAGCTGAGGAACCCGAGCAGGTGCCAGCGGAGTGCGAGGTGCAGGTCGGGTTGCTCGGTGGTGGGTGCACTGAACTGGGCTGGGCTGGGAGCATAGGCACTTGGGGCCCGGTCTCGAGGCAGGCGACCAACCTAGACCACACAGACGAGGACCGCACTGGACGAAACGGGACAGACATTGCCGAAATGTAGGGGGTGAGATGAGGAGGTGAGGAGGAAGACACATGAAAACATGAAAAGTACTCACCAGCTTTGTTGTTGGCAGCCTGCATCTTGCGGCACTGGACTTGGTGCCAAAGTCGAGATGCAGTCTTGTGCTTTGCTCAGCTGGCAGGCTCACTCTGACTCAGCAGCAGCAGGAGGAGCAGCAAGACGAATACCAATAGCAGGCAGGCCGACAAAACGGGGGCCGAGACCAAGACCAAGCACCGTGACGAACGTGATAATAAGCGCGCCGAGAAGTCAAAATAAATACCGTGCCAGGCGTCGACAAGACGAACTGTGACGGATTGGGCCAGGAAGTCCGAGACGGTGCGAGCAGCGCTGATGACTAAAATGAAATGAGCGGCCAAGAGGGCGTGGCCTGCGGACGATGGTATTGCCGATAAGGCCGGGGATTGGGGGCACAGTAGACGGGCGACTGGTTGAAGTAAGTGATGATGGCTGCAAGAGGTGACTCTTCTCTCCCTCGCGTGGTGGCTACGCGTGAGTTTCGACAAGCTGACAGCTTTGGTAGTCTCAGTCGCTTGTTGGGTGGTGTGGTGGTGACTGGCGACTGGTTCAGTAGTGACTGGGGCCGCTTCATGTACCACGGATAATTGACGCGTGTTCTCCCTGGCTCGCCCAAGACGCAGGACGGGGGCGCGCGTGGCGCAGGACAGACTGAATCAAACAGGTGTTAGCAGCCAGTGCCCATGCTTGCTCATGCTTGCCAATGCTTGCAGAAGTGCCCTGCGTGCCTGCACAGGCAAGGCAGGCAGGCAGACAGGATGTGGGATTGGGTGGGAGTTTGGTGATGACTGATGACGGGGACTGACAGCCGCAGGCCACTGGGCAACTCACCTCCGAAGGACGACAGGCTGGCTTGCTGGCTGGCTGGGCTGGGCTGGGCTGGGCTGGGTGTCACTTTGGCACGGCACCCCGAGACTCGACACTCAAGGCTGCTAAGTCAGCGGAAGACCGGTCGGGGAGTGGTGTTTATGTAAGATGGGTTCTGCGGTGGGAGGAGGGGGGGAGCGCAAAATGGAGTTTTTAAACCACCGGCTATGGATGCCAAGGTGGCTGGCTGGCTGGGGGGGCCCGGGGTGGGGAAATGTCGATTACGTAATTGACAGACACCGTTTGGTCAGTCGGTTTGGCAGCGCCATTCCCCCTTCCGTCTCCGTCTCGGTCTCACTAGCAGTCGCAAGTCGCATGTCACCTTCTCAAATGTTTCTTGCATCCAAGTCTCGGTCACATACACGCCCTCCCTTTTGTTGCCTCAGCTTTCAGCCTCTCGCCTTCCACTCTTGCAGCCGCCCTCTCTCCTCTCTGAGTGGGCGGCTGAGGAAGCGAGATGTCTGAATAGGCAGGTGGCTATACGGCTGCTTCACAAGTTGCTGCAGGACCAGGCCACAGTGGGCTTAACCTCAGACGCAGTGATCGATCACCTCGGGCCATCTGCGGCATGCCCGACGCCGTCGAGATCCTCGGCCGTAATGTAGCCTTCATACATTCCCTCACCGTCTACGCCTGTACCGTGCGCCTACCCAGCTCTCATGTTTGTCAGCAAACAACTTTTGACGCGGCGGGGCGGGGTGGCGGCTGTCTGGGGTGGTACAAAACCCGATCATACTTTCTTTCGTTTGTCGACCAGCAAGTACTGTGTAGATGGTTCGCTGCGGGTTTCTGGCTGTGTGTCCATGCTGCCATGCCGCACCAAGTGGGCTCGACTTGCCGGGTAGCTGACTAGACACCATCTACAGCATTGTTCTCGCCTTGCTGCCTTTTAGTAATCACTGCGGAAGGTCCTCTGCTCAGGTGACCATCAAGATGCTAGGTGATCAACCTCGTCGGCCTCTTGACCTTTGTGCGACGCGTATCAAGGCGCTGCTGGTTCACAAACCCGGCGGGAGGCTAGTGTGACACTGAACACGACACCCGAATCCTTTCGAGATCCGCCCTAGTCCTTTTGTCGGGTGTCACAATCCTCCGAAGAACCCGGACGTGGTTCGCCTGCCGTATGCAGCTCCCGCCGTGTCGTAAATCCCTCGGTTTATTAGGGCCCCTCCCCCGTTCGAGTTGTACCAAGCACACACATTGACACACTCTGCTAGCATACATTGAGAAGGCGTGATTCCCGCGCCAATCTACCGTTGCACACCGTCAGAAAACGGCACATGCCTGCAGCGGGGGATGCACACCACCACCCACTGGCGATGAAAATGTGTCCTATCTCCGTCGCGCAGCCACGCGTTGTCATGTCTGGGCTACCCTTTGTGGCCGCATCGGCAACAACAAGTGGCTGGCTGTTTCAAGATGACAAATATCTCAGAAATCCTCCCATGGGGCCCAAAAGACTGGCTGTTCATGCCCACAGCTGGACCTTCTTAACTCCGAGGGCGCTTGCTGATGCGCCTCCTTCGCTTTGCTATCCCGACCTACACACACACAGCCTCTAGCCCTTGTGCCTGCCTCCGTTGGTGCTCGATTGGATACCGTTTGGAACTCCTATGCCGTAGCCTTTGTCCAGAGTCACACCCAACTGAGAAATGTTACGACAGTGCCACGAGGGATAATGCCCCCGAACAAGCTGACCATCTCCCTATAGCTGGATTGGGGGCTCTGGCTTGGCTTGTGTGATTGCTCTGCAGTTGATATATAGCAACAGTGCTCGCATCTTCCACAATTGGAAATAATCTGCAAAAGAGTGCTGACGGCCACATCTCATGTGACGGCCCAGGTCATTCAGGATCTACGATTCATAGCAACCGTTTAGCAATTGCTGGACTATGCGATTAATTTGCATCCGCTCCCTGTCCCATTTTCCCGATCCATGCCCCAATCCTACATTTCCGACCTCCTTACAGGCAATCTAATATTGCTCCGTGCCAATGAGCCCACATGAGTGGACAGAACCCGAGCCAGAAATTGCATGGCTGTGAACAAGTCCAACGGACCAGCCAAGACAGCCTCCTGTGACGCTGAAAAGATGTTTTCATAACTCATCAGAGGAAGAGAAAGAACGGAGGAAAACTTCATCCTCGTGGGCATCCACTTTCTCAAGCTCAAAGCACTTCGTCCTCAGAGCCTTACAAACCGGATCGGGATTTGGGCATATGTCGGCTTGCCGACGTGTCAAGCAGCCTCGCTCGTTTGTGCTTACGCCCATTGTCCTTTCACCGGCCCGGTGACTGATCCATATAACTGAGATCTGACCGCATGTTGACGTATCATTGCAGAGAAGGGGCTCCAACAGTGAACTGGCCGGTGTTTGTTTATCCCTCGAATGCTGAGGTTAGTCACTTGTTACCTATTCCAAATGTTTATGCGTTCGCCCCAGCGGTCCAAAATAATCGCAGGATGGGTGGGTGAGAACGTGGCGTGTATAGCCACGCGCGTTGATAAGAGCTAGGGGCTCACGAATATGACAAAAACTCGACACTTGTTAGGCGGCGAAAATGTATGTAACGTTAAATTCTGCTCACAGAACATTCTTTACCGACAAGTAACACATCCACGTCAGTTGGAAATCAGAAAATGGGTTTTGCGCAGTGGTGCTTATTGATGAGCAAATTTCAGAGAAGCCTCATGTGGCGACGAGCTCTACCTAGGCCGCCACAGTCCAATGATTACTCCAATCTCAGAGCTCCGAGCTGGAACAACGAATTTTCCTCGTATTATACTAGTGAATCATGTCCATATATCATACTATTGATATCAGGAAATTGCTTAATCACCAGCATGTAAGGATGACAAAGAAGCAGGGCCGATAGCCTCCAAGGGGGTGAGATTTTCCCTTTGGGGGTAGTGCTCAACGCCAAAAGTCTCGTGCATAAGTCAACGCCAATAAAATTTTATTGGCTCAGCCTCTATCCCTAGATCGGTCGGATTTAGGACCTACATATGCTGACATGCTGCTGTTTGGACTTCACCGGTGATATTCACATCCAGGGTGCGAATTAATCTTCTACATCACAAGGCAAGGATTAGCCACGCCGGGCAGTCCGGGAGACGATTTTTGAACTGTGTCACTTCTCAGCACCCCGACAGAATTTTCACACGGTGGCAAAGCAGAAATTTCCGTGAAAAGCGCTCCAGCTCTGGCATAGCACCCGACGGTAGAAGTTCCTGGTGTGATTGAGCCGTCATCCATAAATCCCTTCGCCAAGGCAGTTTAGAAGATGGACGTATTAGCTGTCAATTGAAAATTCTCGTTATGGGCCGACGCAGATTTTGAGCAACCGTGAATATCATACAAAATATGGCATATACAGGAACCCTGAACCTCAATTTTATGCTGAGTGAATGTTTATAGCTTGAAGATTAACAAGCAAGTGTGAGAGACCATATGATAATCTATGAACGTGCCAACTTGGAAACCTTGAGAGGATGTAGCAAACGCTTGCGTCCCTATGGTTACATAGAAATACCGCACTGTCTCAGCAGCGGTAACGCATTGCGAAGCTGATCCTGATAGCATTTTGCATCCATAGATTCCACAGCCTATATACCATAAGAACAGCTAAATTTGTCTCATGTTAGGGCCAGATGCCATATAAAGGTTGGACCACAGTCAGTAGTGGGCTTTAATTGCATCTCGTCTCAATGTAGTCAGTAAAACTCCTTTCTTTATCCGCTGAGGTCTTCTTCAATGTGGTAAGCGCTGTTCAAGACAGCCCGAGAACCGATATGAAATACCAGAATACGACAACCTCATGCTGATACTTGGCCTTTCAACTCGGGCAACAACGTCGTCGAAGTGACCAGTCGACCCACAATTCGTTTTCGAGTTTCTGCAGAAGCATCACCGTGGGAAAATATTCGACTTCTCCGATAGTGCTAAGACTTTTCCTCTGGCATGATAATGCTAAATCGCTCCCACTGCCTTGCTGTCTGAAAGCCCATTCTTCTCCGATTGTCAGAACGAAGCAGACAGAAACTAAACAAATGACACACTAGTACTGAGCAAATGATTCATAATTGCGCGACCAAATTTACACACGTGCAATCCGTCATGGGTTCTGAATAAGCAACGATGCCAGGAGTACGAGAAAGAAGCATGCTAGCTTCTTGGAAGCCACTTGGCCACCAAAACAATAATAAAGTCGTCGAATATGCGAAACTCTGTGGACATACCAAGGCTTTTCACGCTTGAGACCCTCATGTATGGGAAGAACGAGAAGTATCTCAGCCATCTAGGGGAGCTGAATAATTCTAGGCGCAGTTGATAAGTTGGTGTTGACAGGGTCCGAGGACGGAATGGCGCATGACTGACATGAAATGTGGAAGAACGTGCCACAACTGCGCAGCAGATTTCCTCATTTCATTGAAAAGGTAGCCTGATCTTTTATGACATGCATGAAATGAGCAAGACAGCCTAGGTAGTGAATGATTGGATCTCACGCCCAATTGGCTGGAGGGTCATTGCCAGAGTCCCTGCGCACCACTCGTGTGATCACATCGAGCACTCCCGGATCGATTCTGGTGGACCGTGAAATCAGCCACCATCGCTGCCGAACCAACCCCGCCAGCCATGTATGAGATACCCAGTACGTACTCGCACAAACGCTTGGAAAGCCTCAGGGCTGATGTACACGCTCGTCCATCAGTACATCACAGCTGTGGTGTTACCCAATTTTGACAACGCCGCAATACACCGTGTGAACCCCCAGCTTGCTGGGAGGAAGTATAGGCTATGGTACTTCTACTTACACAAGCGAGAAGCCGGGGCATATATTCGGTCACAGCCTTACGACAGGGAAGTCGATATACGCCCTTCAAGCAGAAGTCGAGAGTATCTACGCCACGATCTCACGGCAAACATATGATGGACGAGGAAGATAAGTGAAGGAGAAGAATGAGGAATCAAAATGTCTCAAGTTGAACAGCTCGCAACCCTACCCGCGCTCCTCAGGCACACCTGGAAAGCATGTACCCTCTAACCCCCCCTGGCGGAGGGGCGTCCCGGTCGTACGTGTGTGACAGTCGACGGAAACTGCAACCATTCATAGCTCGGCCCATGAGCTGGCGATTCGAGAAGCATTTGACCGCCTGACGGACCGGGTTCAACCGAACTACCCAACCGAGCGCTACAAGGAATGGCACTAGCTTGGTCCCGCGATGAGTCTTACCAGAGTCGATATCGAGTTCGATCTCCCCACCGAGCTTTATCGGTGTCTTCCTTGACATGATCTGGAGAATACCTTGTTTTTAAAATGGAACTTTGCGCTACTATGGGACATCTGGGCGTTTCTAATCAAGTCTTGAGGGTACACACTGAATTGAAGGTCAAGGACATCCATGGATTCGGTTGCAGCATCTGGGCTGCAAAACATGGATTTTATGACAGCTCTCCTGGGCTGCGCTGAGTGTAACCGATTTTGAGCATAACTGACGTAGGAGATAATTGGTAAAATAGGTTTCTCAATTGAGAATCGCGTTGGTCAGTAAATTATGCAGTCCATGCTTGATGTCTTCACCTAGGGCACATATTGTAAGCTTACTAAGTAACGTCCAGACCAGTGGACTGAGTGTTAGATTGAAACTTTCTATTCGGACACGAGAATATCGTGGTTTGGATTACTTCATTTTTGATTACTAGGTCATCTAAAGTGGCCCCTGCGGCAGTGATCGGGGTTGAACTGGCTGCATTGCGGTTTCCATGTCTCAAAGAATTGGCTTACGATCATATCCGTTCAATATTTACATGTCGAGTAGCCTACCCTTTGGTAGAAGAGTCCTTTTCCATGGAGACAAGCTGATGAAGAGGTACTGTCTAGGACAGCGCTGGACTTAGATTAACGGTATTGTCTATAAGATACATCAAGCCAACATTTTGGATAGAAGGAATGAGTGTGATCAGTCTCCGTAAATCGAAACCAGTTAAAGAACTGGAGAATCCCCCAAGTCTAGCACAGAGTGACCGCGGAGTGACTTTGCAGCAAAGTCACGCCGGACGGACTGGGGTGCCGGCGCTGACTTGGGACATGTGATCACACGACTACCCTAGGGTACCGTCTCGAAAACAAAGCGGCTGCATGCCCGTGTCGGCCGCAGCTGAATCGAGTCAGGGATGGCATGATGTTCGAATGTCCATCACGCAGGTCAGCTTATATTGTATGTCATCAAGCGCATGAACCACACCGAGGAACCTTCACAATGAGAATCCGGTGTTCAATATGCGACTAGCTTTTTTTGGTGGGCGTTTGCGTTCTGCTATGTAAAAGTGTATTCTCATAACAGCTTTGACTTTCACATGACTTGGGGACTGCCAGTGCCTTGATAAATTACGCGTAACTGGGTAGCTAGTGCTCCTCTTCGACCACAGAACAGTGCGATGCCCGTCTCTATGACCATAGAGTCAATCCTAAATAGCAACACTTTCACTACTTAAGATCGAGTATGCTAGATACACCAAAGTCAAGGGAAGTTCTGTAACAAAATATTTACTAATCTACTGTCGGTGAGCTGTTGCTAAGTACCTATCTTATTGACCCGTAGTTCACCATAATCACGTCTGGATTTGTTGATTGGGTCTCGGCTAACTCGGTGGCGGTATATCTAGATTTGGCGTGGAAGTGATTGATGATGGGTTCTATTCTGCTTTCATGATCCTGTGTTGACTCGTAGCCAAACTCCCTCCCTTTTGCGTATTTAGGTGGACTTGAACAGCTTGCCGCCTTTCCACACATGAGTGATATTGCTTGGATCCGTGAGCACATCGACATTATCCAGCGGGTTCTTGGAAACCACGATAATATCTGCGTCAAAGCCCTCCTTCAGCTGTCCTGCCTTTGGGCCCTGGCGTCCTAGGGTCTCCGGCGGCGTGGCGGTGGCAGCCTCTATAGCCTGCAACGGCGTCATGCCGGCGACCTTCATCCAGTGCAGCTCCTTTGCGTTCCGGCCGTGGGCAAGGGGGTTCTTGCGGTCACTGCTTAAAGTGTCTGTACCGAGCGCGATGCGGACGCCCTCCGCCACGGCGAGCTTGAAACTGTCCCTGCTGAGCTGGGTTATCCGGTTGAGCTTCTTGAGAAGTATCGGTGGCAGGTCCTGAGAGCCCGCGGAGAGGCTTTCGACAATGTGGCGCGTGGGTACCAGGATGGCGCCTTTCTCCTTCATTAAGTCTGCAACTTCCTTGTCAAGGTACATGCCGTGCTCAATGCTTTTTACCCCAGCATGTAGGGCATTTAGGATGCCTGGTTTGCCGATTGCGTGAGATGCCACAACTCTGCCGCTCCTCGCTGCCTCCTGAACGATGGCCTCGAGTTCCGCGGGGGAGAATTGCGTGTCCTCGGGTTGGTCATTGAGGCTCAAGACACCACCGGTGCTGCACACTTTGATCACTCTGGCACCGTTTCTGATCACCGATCTAGTCATCTTGATGCACTCGTCCACACCATCACACAGAGCGAGCCCGTTGCTGCCATCATTGTCGCCTCGGCAGAGCGACAGGGGGCAGTCGTGATTGTCACCGTGGCCACCGGTGACGCTGAGAACACTCAGAGCCGAGTAAACGGTGGGCCCAACGATGGCGCCGTTATCGATCAAAGGCTGAAGGTAGCCTGCCATTCCGCCCAGTTCCCGTACCGAAGTGAACCCCGCCATGAGAGTGGCTCGAAGGTCATCTACAGTCACTGCACCCACCTGGAACTGAGTGCCAGGCATGAAGGTCTTCACTGAGTCGTTCAACCCGCCCACAACGTTCGCTCCCATGTAGTGCGTGTGAACATCCCATAGACCCGGCATAATGGCAACGTGCTTGGTGAAGGAGACCTCACTGTACTTGGAGGGGAGATCGTCGTACGGCCCTACCCAGACGATGGCCCCTTCTGAGACGGAGACGATGATTCCGCCATCGGGAATGGGCTCTCCACGCCCTGGGATAAGCACATCAGCGCGTACACCGAATAGATCTTTTGAGTCTGGACCTCCACCCATTGTGTTGCTGGTGACGTTGGTGGACAGATTCTGTTCAATTGGTCGACGGGGAACTTTCATGCTGCGCGGAATTTTCGACGTTCGATATGCTGCACCATCAAGAAGCAAAGTAGATATCTGTTTATGAGGTGACTCAGAAGGTTGAAGGAGGCACATGTATCTATTGAAAAGGAGAAAAGATGCATTTTCAAGTGTGATCAGTGTATTTGTTGCGGGTCAACCTTCACTCCGCGCGTTGAATTGGAATGTAATGATAGGCTCAGAGCCCGCTAGACCAACTTGTTGACCTTCCAAAGACGGTAAGTTCGGACCCTCGCATCCTTCCCGGCAACTAGGCCGAGGACGGTGCCGACGAATTGGGCTAATCTACACAGTACCTAAGTAGACTCTGGTAACTTAGCCGTTGCATGATCTGGACTTCTTTTTAAATATCGAACTGGCTAAAAAATTCCTCCCTTTCGATATTGAAACAGGCAGGACAAGAGAATCATTCCCCTTTCTGGCTCGGTAGTGAAACCAATTTGCACGAGTATGCCCGCTCAGCAATGTGTTGCCCTGTTCTCACGCTGTTGAAAAAACACCTGGAAATGACAACCGCATCGTCAAACGATGCAAGTACGTAGCGTGTTCGAATCAAGGGAAGGTAGATGTTACTCACTACGCAAATCATATCGCGCGAGGTTGAACTCGAATGAAAACATCGTCTCCAGCCGCTGGTGACAATATGCCGCCAGTCGGAGTCGTCTCGTCCAATTGTGGAAATTTTGGTTTGCCTCCATCGCTGGCTGGCACCAGATCAAGCTGAAAACGCCTGAGCACGGTAGCAACAAACATGAAAACCTCTCGGCGTGCCAGGAAGCGGCCTGGACAGTACCCGTTCCCACCGCCAAAGGGCCGGAAGCTTGGGCTCCGCGACAGGCTCTTGTCCCGCAGGAAGCGGCTGGGAACGAAGCTTGCCGCCTGTGAGCCCCAGACACTTCCGTCCATGTGCATCTGGCGGTACGGCATTAGAAGCTTGCGGCCCGGGCGAAGCGTCTTGCCCCCGATCTTGGTCTTGTTCACCACTAGGCGCACGCCCATCGCATTGTTCGTGTATCGCAGGACCTCATCGTAGGCCGAGTTGAGCAGCGGGCAATGCTCGAGTAAGTGTGCCATATCTGGGCTGCTTGAGGTCTCGTCCTGGCCCGAAAATGCCTGATCGATCTCGGCTCTAATTTCGTTGAGGAGTCTCGGGTCGTGAAGAATGTGGGCTAACAGCCAAAAGCAACTCTTGTACGCATTGCCGTTGATCCTGTGTTGGTGACTACTTAGAGATGCCGAAACTCGGACAAAACAACTTTTGAGAGACAGAAGAGAAGGGAGGCTCAGGAAAAGCAGATGCAACGTACACTTCGATATTGATGAATAGCAGCGCAGCCAATTGTGCCTTGTCGTAGATTCCGATATCCGCAAAGTCCTGCTCAACCTTGGCAACCATCCAGCAAGCGTCTCTTCTCTCCAGCTCTGGGAGGTCTAACCATCGCAGCAGGGCCGATACGCAGTTCTGCTTCGTAAAATCCGCTGCTTTTGGGGACTTGGATTTGAGACGCCAATAATCTTCGTCAAATATAAGGTAGTCGGCCACAAAACTAGGTGAGAGCTGAAGAAACAAGGGTCCGAAGAATGCTTTCATCGAGGTCTCGACGAGTACATGAGCACACCATTTCCAAAGGCTCACCGTCCTGGATACGTTGTTCGGAGCAGTTTTTGAGGCTATCGGCGCGACGATACGGTCCCATTGTACCGTTTTGTCGATTAGCTCCAGGATCTCGTCAGCTAGAGCATCACCGCGCCCCCCAGGGTGCATCTGCGCCCGGTAGACGTCGTGCTGGCGGTCCATCCAATTTCGCCCGCCTGACAATTGCGCGTCGAAGAGCTTGTCGAGAGTATCCTTCGAGACGCCGAATTCGCGCAAAAGATCCGCAATAACGGCGTCGAAGTCGAGATTTTTGGTGTCCTTATAGATGGAGTTCACGTCATCCGCTGATGCTGCTATGTAGAGTTCTTCTCCCATCACAGTCACACTGAAAATTTCGCGGGAACCCAATGTTTTGCTCCAGGGTGCCTTCAGTTAGCACACAGGTGTTTTGTGGTGTTTTTCTTTCTTAAAAAATGTTACGGGTTGATTTGCATCATACGAGGTAAAACTTTGGACATACATTCCGTTTGCAAACACATCTTGCGGATTTCTCATCATTCCCCGTAAATGACCCAGGTCTGTTTCACACATGTCAGCTTGATCTAATACCTGGATCTTTTCCCGGCTAAACGAGATAGACCTACACGGTAAGGAGTATGGTAGCGAGCTTGGATATCGAGAATAAAGAGCTGAGCTTAGCTGAAACCTCCATAGTTTCCAGACCAACCACAATAACGGGAGTGCCGCTATCATGGTAAAACCCGCTTCGGATGCATCTCGGGGAGTGTGTATATGCGTTACTAGCATATCTAAATAACAAAAGAATGGGTGATTAAGCTTAAATCGCGGTCGTTGCAAACAGACTTATCCAAAGAGTCTAAGATAGCATAGGCTCAGCGTGGTTTCTTAAAGGTCAATTGTAGAGAAAACAGAGTTTCGGCCCGCTGACAGCGTTGCCTTTATAGAGCATAGGGACGGGAGCATGGGGTCCCCACTCAATTCTCAGTGGCCCTGCATCGTTACCTGGAGATTGGAGAGAGATTAAGTTTCACCTTGCGTTCTAGTCATGCCCACTAGCTAGGTATGATTTGGTCTATGCACCTGCCTGGTCAACATGCTTTGAAGCAAGATCATCAAGCCCAAGAGCAAGGACTTTGATGTGGCATTATATTAAACCCTTTGCCAGTGAACTTCGAAGTGTGCAGCCATAATATCTCTTTGCACGTCCTCAATAAATGTCTCCACGCGTATCACCTTGAACAAGCTGTGCTCTGTTCGATTCTGAAATCATAATCCTGCCATAGTGCGACTCCGATATGATTCCTTCATCACATGCCAAGTTCACATCGACATTTTCCCAGAACTATTTACTGGCATGAACAGGTGTATTCCATTACTGACAAAGCTTAGCCAGTCTCAATTCTTGTAGCAACAGACTACTCTCACTTGGTACTACGAGGACGCTGCCATCAACAACAGCTCATTTTCGATCGTGTCCAGAGGATCTGTCGCCTTCATAAGCTTGCTCAAGTCCAGACATCTAGCCTTAAATTTGGGGTTTCTCAAGACCTCGTCAACACCCTGCGCGACTTGGTCCGGAGTAGGGTAGCCCGTTTTCAAACTGAGACCGACTTCGGCCCACTCAGCCCTGGCCGCGATCTCAGGTTTGTCCTCCGTTACCCCAGCGAGAACAGCAGGAACTGCATTAACTAACCCGTGCTGGAAACCGCCATAGCTGCCAGCTTGGACGAAGACGTCAGCATAAGGCAGCACAGCGTCGTAGGGCAGATAGTCGGCGACTCTCGCATTTGGGGGGAGATCGGCCTGGAGCGCCGTTCCCTTCTTGCCCAGAATGGCAACGGTGAGGAATCCGGAGCGCGTCCCGAGGCCTTGAATTGTTGGCAGGATCAAGTCGTTGAAGTCGTTGGCGAATGTGCCCTGCGCCACCACAACCAACTTCTTACGCTCCTCGGTGGGCAGCTTGGCATTGGCCACGATATCACTCCACCAAGAAGGATACTGATAAGCGGCGGGAATCGGCTTGCGCGGTAGCCCACCTACAAACTGTATGTGCCCTGGCAGGTCGGACCGTGGGAACTCGACCTCAGGCAGGCACATCTGAAAGACCTTGTCGTAAACCCGATGGTCATAGGTAATGTTGAAGCCCAGCTCGCCCTGCCCAGGAATATACTCAGGGTCGGCACCGGCTTCAATAAGATACTTTCGTAGGGCGCGGAGGGCACCCTTGAGCGCAAAATTGCGAACGAGGCCGTGCAAGACTTTGTTGCGGGCGCGGCCAGATGGCGTGGAGTCTGGCGGCAGTCCCGTGCCGAACGGACCAACGTCAATGCTCTCCCATGTCAAAGGAACCACGTTCAATCCAAGAACAGGGGGCACCTCCCGGCGTTTCTCATCAGAGACTAGCCTGAGCGGTACAATACCCAGCATCGAGTTCTCGGCTAAAATGACGACCTTGCGCGATGGATCGCGGAGCCGGGTCTGCTCTAATGCACGCAAGATGGAGCGAGCTTGTGACGGAATATATGGCATGAAGACATGCTCCAGGTCGAAGGCTAGCGTCTCGAGCCCTGGGGCCAGAGTAAGACGCTCGGGAAAACGCCCATTGGGGCTGCCCTTCAGGGCGATGTCGTACTGGCAGAAATCACACTCCTCATCAAGTGGAATGAACGTGGCTCCGATAGATTCGATCGAGTCCTTGAAGTATGATGCTTGAAGTATGCTGACATCGAAGCCCTTGGAAACAAGGTGTTGACAGATCTGGAGAGCAGGAACAAAATGCCCAACCGCGGCGCCAGCAATGGCCAAAATCAGTGGCTTTTGCTCAGTACTACCCATCGTTATCTTTCCCAAGACGTAGACAATTTTGACGATTATTTGCCTTGGACACCGAACGGCCTCCTTCTTGAGCAATATTTAGAATCAGTCACTAGTGAGTGACTTTTACTCTATCCGACGATATCTAGCAATGCTACTTCTGTGTCTGCAAAGCTGATGCTGACCCACGTCTTTACTCGGAGAATGCGCTGGTTGCGGCGGTGAGTGAACTCTATTTTGACTTCGTATTGTCGTAGCTTGACTCGTGAGGAATCCCCGTGTCCGAACGCCCATGTGGTAGGTATCCAGGTAGTAATGGACCAAGAAACTTACTTGCTCATAGTGCCAAGCACCAGGACCCCTATTTTTCATGTGGACGATTCATTCTATCTTTCGATTTCTGCGGCAGCAAAACTTAATTGCTTCCCTGGACGTAGAATAGGGCGAGACTCTTGCATGGATACTGATTAGTGGCAGGCCGGCTATATGGGTCCTAGTGAAATATGGCCTCCAATTGCATAAGTAGGTAATTGACCCACAGCCCAAGTAGAGAACAGTGGTTCTCCGTATATGCACAATGCGGGTGATCTCGAATAATGAATAATGGACACCTGCACCTAAGTCTTCAGAGTACTGTCTAATTTCATAAAGACCCCGCTTGTGGCTATACTTGTCTCAACAAATCCACATGCAATTTTTGATATTTTCAGTCAAGTAGTCTTAAGGTGACTTTCTTCATTTAGCAAACTGAATATCCACAAGTAGGGAATTCCTTGGTAGGCACACATAGTATATCTGTTCTTGTAGTTGCATATCTGCCGCTACGGCCGTTTGTTGTACAAATGTTGTAGTTCAGGTTCGTTGGCGAAAGGAGACAGTTGCTGCAGACAGTATGATCCCACAACAATTGGGCCCAGTATCATCATTATCATGGCCTCACTTCTGCTTGAATTACCTCAAGAAAGCCTATCAACATGGCTCGTCCTGACTGCTGTGGCTGGCTTCGCACTTTACTACATTCGTCTCAAACTGTTGCCAAAGCCCATTCCCGGTATCGCGTGCAATGATGGCGCGGACAAGTCAATTTTTGGCGATATGCCTGATTTTGCGCGCCATGTCGCGACGACCAGCGAGCCGATGGACTGGTTCCGGAGGCAGGCCGAGAAGCACCGGAAGCCGCTCCTGCAGCTCTTCCCGCGCCCATTTGGGAAGCCATTCGTTTTGCTTTCCGACTTTGGAGAAGTACAGGCTATGATGCTCAGCCGCAAGAGCATCTTCGACCGTTCCAGCCTGTTCCGTGACATACTTGGCGGTGCCGGTGAGCATCACCATATCCTGAAGAAGTCTGGCAAGGAGTGGCAGAATCAGCGCAGCCTCCTTGCTGACTTGATGGTTCCTGCTTTCTTGCATAATGTTGCGGCGCCGCACATATACACAGCAGTGCACAACATCATCGACCTGTGGGAGGCAAAGACGCGAATAGCAGAGGGCCGCCCGTTCCGAATCGACCTGGATGTTGACTATCTGGCCCTGGACGCTGTGTTAGCCTTCACATACGGCGACGCCTACCCGGAACGAGCGGTGGTCTCGCAAATCGAGGGGCTCGAAGCTTTATCTAACAAAGACATCCTGAGTCTACGCAAAAAGGCAGAAAGGCTCGGCGATGATACTCCAATGGATTTCCCGCCAGCACCGATTCACGAGGACATGGATGCCATTTTGACAATGGTGCATATGGCAGAGACTCTGCAGTCAAGTGTGTTCCCAACATTCACGTGGTGGTGGCTGAGCAAAACACCGAAAATTCGCAATGCTTGGGCTAGACGCGATGGCTTAGTCGCCAGTCAGATCGGAAAAGCCGTGGATCGTCTCCGTGAGAACGGTGAGGACGACACCTGGCTTCGAAATGCCGTTGATCTGATCGTCAACCGAGTGAGGAGTTTCGCGAAGAAGGAGGGCAGGGAGCCAAGTTATATCAACCCCATGACTTTGGAAGAGGTAAGAAGACCATAATTAGCAATGCAATGAACATTTGAATGCATATTGATGATACAATAGGTCTTTGGATTCACTATGGCTGGCCAAGAAAGCAGTTCCAGCACTCTCATATGGGCCCTAAAGTATCTCACAAACCA
Source organism: Diaporthe longicolla (assembly GCA_000800745.1). Lineage (NCBI taxonomy): Eukaryota > Fungi > Ascomycota > Sordariomycetes > Diaporthales > Diaporthaceae > Diaporthe > Diaporthe longicolla. The sequence goes on along the minus strand of JUJX01000012.1, from coordinate 475,318 downwards.
CCAGGATGTACAGAAGAAACTCCGCTCTGTGCTGCACTCAAGCCACAAGCAGGCATTTGCTGAGAAGCGCGAGCCGTCGGTCAGCGAGATCACCCATACACAAATCCCGTACCTAGATGCTGTGATGAATGAGTGTCTCCGACTTGGCACACCAATTCCCTTCCTAGCACGCGACGCAGAGGTCGACACAGAGATCCTGGGGGTGCACATTCCCAAAGGGACAACGGTCTTCGCCCACACGCTCGGCCCAAGTCTCATGACCCCGACGCTGGACATTGATCCAAAGCTGCGCTACCAGACTCCCCAGGGTTCGCGGACGGGGGAGTGGGAAGATGAGGATAAGCCCAAATTTCGGCCTGAGCGCTGGCTGGTCGAGAGCCGCGACCCAAAGACTGGAGAGACGACGATGGCCTACGATCCCAATGCAGGCCCCTTCTTGGCCTTTGGCATAGGTCAACGTGCTTGCTTTGGCCGCCGGATGGGGTTGTTTGAGTTCCGGAACTCTCTGACTCTATTGATTTGGCATTTCGAGTTCTTGCCTGTGCCAGATATGCTTGCCAGCTACGATGCACGCGATGGGCTTACAAGGAGACCAAAGGCCCCATTTATACGTACGAGGAGGGTGGTGTATTAAGTACCTAGGTAGCCAGTGACATAGAGCTTGAAGGATACCTACAGAATCCAAAGTTTAAATTATAGCCATTCGAAAGTCAAAGTACTATGTAGTTGGAAGTCTGCATGGTATCCACAATTAGATAATTAGTCTCTCACTCTTTCAATGGTAGAACATGCGTTTGAGTTTTGAATAAAGTTTCATTTAGTCTACCTCAAAGTCTGGGTCGCAACATTCAATGCAACAACCGCAAGAGACACATTTTATAGCCTAATCGGTATCATCGACTGATTTGAGACGCACGTAACAGAAGTCTGGCCGATTTGTGAGCATATCGTGGGCCTTGTATGACGACAGCTTCTCACCACAGGGGAGAAGCTCGAAGTTCCACATGATGAGCGTCGTTAGAATTTTGAGCGTGACATATGCCAGTCGCCGGCCAAAGCAGCCTCTGGGACCCAGACTGAACGCCATCATGGGGCCTGCGGTCTGGTCGAAAACGTTGCCATCAAAGGTGGCTTCTGGCGGCACTGAACCGTCTCCCGGCACGGCCACCAGCCACCGTTCTGGCCTGAAGTCAGCCATGCCGCCGTCTTCCGGCCAAGTGCGAATGCGCGACTTGGCTTCGAGACATTGCGCTGTCCTCAGTGAATCATCGATGGGGAATGCCGGTTTGAAGAAGCCAGGCCCGTTGACAGGCATGAAGACTTCAGTTCCTTTCGGGATGTGGCGGCCGAGGATCTGGGTGTCCACGGTGGCTTGGCGTACAAGTCCAGGCACTGGCTGCGCCAGTCGCAGCATCTCCTCGACTAGAGCGTCGAGGTACGGCATAGGGGTGCGAAGAATCTCACGCTCGTTTGGCCAGCGCTTCTCGGCCCGAGCTTTATGAAGAGATGTGAACAACTGGCGCCTAATCTTCTCTTGCGTGTACGGGTTGTCTGCCAAGAGTTTAATGCCCCAGCATAGCGTTGTTGAGCTTGTGTCGTGCCCAGCCGAAATGAACGTAATAAGCTACAAGGGCGAATGAGTATTAAGAATGGGTACTCTGCGTATGTAGCGTGTAGGGAACTCACCTCATCATATATCGTGCGGCGATGGAAGTCTGGCCTACGCCCCTCTTTCGAAGCAATAGTAGCTTCTCGGAACAGCATATGATCCATTGCTGACTTAACCCGTGATTCATTCTTGCCGCCATCTAGCCGCTGGATTCCTTCCTCGATTTCTCGGTGGAATACTGATTCTTTTACTTCGACTGCATGTCGAACTCTCGGTCGTCGCAAAATGAAGAACCACTGGAGTCTGGGCCACATGGAGGCCAAAACCTCTTCGTACACGAGCGCCAGCTCACGAAATGCTTCTACGAATTCATCCACAATTGGTGATTTGGGGAAAATGACAGCTTCATCTTTGCCAATAGGAGACGGCACCTTGTCAGTTGACATAGATTTGTAAAGGCTCACGCGTGACTTTGTGGCATTGTGGGTAAAGTTATCACTGAAAGTGAAAGAGGTGACGGCGTCGAAAGCGCTGTAGTAAATGTCGTCGATCGCCTCAAATGGGTGACCTTGCGCCAGGCGAGACTTGGCATTCCACAGGTGTATGTGCTTGCAGAGGTTGGTATAAAGTGAGGGTGCGGCCACGTTCTGCAGGAACGCAGGACTCATCAGGTCTCCAATAACCTTACGGTGCAGTCTGAAATTGTCGTCTGTCTTGAACAAAATATGGGCATCTGGAGTGAGTGGGCCCATGGTATCTCTGAAGAAGTCGGCGCGGTCGAACTCTTTTGATCGGTGCACTAGAATATCATGTGCCTCGCGATAGTCGGTGACGATGACATAGGGCTTGCCTAGGGGCCGTAGGAAGACTTGAGCTATTGGGGCTTGCAGCCGCTCGGCAAGCTGTGTAAGCCAAATCCAGAAAAGTCGTGTCTCTTTTTGAAACTTGGCCACCTCAGGTAAATCGCCCAGTATGCTCCGAGCCGCATCTTTGTTGTATGGTATTCCGGGAAGAGGTTTGGGCAATGCAAGTTGATAGAGAATCGCCCCGGATACGGACAGGATGATCACAATCGTTACCGTCTCTGGAGTCGCTAAAGTCGTCGAGAGCCACATGATTGCTGATGACGACTGCAGTGTTTCTCAACGTTGACTTAGAATTTGAAGCTGATCTTGATAATGTGTGCAAGATATATGTGAATTGGCTCAAGTCCACGAAATGCTGGTTGTCTGCATCGAGTAACCAGTTCAGAAGAGCATGTGGGTGGAGCGACTCGCCATTTAACGGAGATATTCGCTTTTAGCATATGTACGTAAAGAGACGATGATATGAATCATGGAGTTGCACCTTTTGCTAGATATTTCTGCAACGATTCAGCACCAGCCTCCGAAACAAAGATACTATAGTGCGGTGTTGAATAGTCATGTCATGTATCAATGTGGGCCTTACTAAAATCATGCGGTGTATTGTCAATTGAGTTTTGGCTATGCTAGGATTTTTACTCATGTATTCCACCATCGCTACCATAGCATCGGCAAACAAAGCTCAGATGTGATACACTGGGTGACAACATTTGAAAGGCCGCGAGGCCATTCGTAATCACAAAATACTTACCCAGCGTCCTGCTTCCTAGGGACCTCGGGAGGCGGTCAGAAGAACATGCGTCTTGCCAGGGTCCGAAATTCTCCGGAGGACCCCGTCCCACCTCGGGTGCACTACTTTGGGGAACAATGTCTGGGCATTCTGGCTCATAGAGTTTGAAAGTAAATCGCGCCGGTCGGGATCCCCGGAGACAGTAATACTCAGTAGACAGACACACCCTTGACAGTACACCTGGAGTAGTTTCGAAGGCACTTGGATACTTCCAGCTGCTCTGAGAACACTGCCGTTCTACATGTGGGAGAAAACTAGATGAGGGTTGAGTTTTCGTGCGAGGTCCCTTTTCCAAGTACGGGAGACTAGTTATCGAGTTTGTGTGACAAAATGGAGGCAGTCTCATCGAAGCAGTTGAGCTTTCCATCAGCTTGGCTCGTAGTCTCGTTGGCTATAGTAGCGTCACTATGCTATCTGCATGTGCCGAAGAAGAGCAAGGAAGAGGACGGAGACGTCAAGCTAGAACCTATCCCTGGCCCAAAACGTAAGTCTTGGTCCTAATTCCCTCTATCAATGATATGGTCACTGAAGAAAGTCTGGTGACAGCCCTTCCTATTTTGGGGAATGCTCTGCAATTGGACATAAACGCGCTCGTGGGTTCCGTCATATCTTTAGCATGGCGATACCGGCCGCTCTTTTCGCTATCGATCTTGGGCGATCGATTTATAGTCGTTGGAACCCCTGAGCTCTGCCGTGAGCTTTGTGATGAGACGAAGTTCTACAAGTTTGTGGCAATGGGCCTCGAGCGACTGCGGCCTGTCACCGGAGATGGACTTTTCACGGCATTTCATGGCAACGAGGCATGGGCTGTGGCTCATCGTTTGCTTCTCCCCCTTTTTGGAACGTTCAGGATCCGGGACATGTTCGATGACATGAGAGATGTTGCAGATCAATTGTGTCTGAAATGGTGAGTTTGATATATTGCTGCTTCACGGGCAAAGTATTCTGACTTGGTTGGGTATGTAGGGCTCGTTGCCCAGAAGGGACGCGATTGGACCTGGGATCCGATTTCACTCGCCTGACTCTAGACACTGTAGCTCTGACATGTCTGGATTTTCGATTCAACAGCTTCTACCGCAATGACACTCTTCACCCCTTTGTGCAGAATGTGGATGCTGTCTTGGCAGAGGCAGCTAAGCGTTCAACGCTGCCGGACTTTGCTCGATTATTCCGGTTTCGTGCTGACAAGAAATTCAAAAAGTCAACTCAGTATCTGTTTGGAGTCTGTCAGGACATGATAGATGAACGCAGACGGAGAGGCGAGGCCGCTTCTCGGAAAGACGTGCTGTCAGCGCTCGTCTTTGGGCGCGACCCCAAGACCGGTGCCCAGCTTAGCGACGAGCACATTATTCATAATATGCTCACCTTCTTGTCAGCGGGCCATGAGACCACCTCGGCAATGCTGACGACGATCTGCTATTATCTTTGTCATTACCCCGACAAGCTGGCCAAGGCACAGCAAGAGGTTGATGATGTGGTGGGCTCCGACACATTGAATGTGGACCACATTCAGAAGCTACCGTATATGGAAGCCGTGATGCGCGAGTCACTCCGCCTTGTTCCCACGGCTCCGACATTCTTTGTGACGCCGTACGATGACGGCGTCCTGGGGGGCAAATACCGGTATCGCAAGGGCGACGTACTGGCTCCGGCCTTGGAGGTTATCCAGAGAGACACAGTTCATTACGGTCCTGACTCCCATGAGTTCAAGCCTGAGCGTATGATTCGGGAAGAATTCGCCAAGCTCAGTGAATACGCTTTTAAACCGTTTGGAAATGGGCTCCGTGGGTGCATAGGGCGAACGTTTGTGTGGCAAGAGTCCCTAATTGTGAGTATATGACAAACGAGAGAATTGCTCCAAGCTTATTAATAATACTTGTCCACAGATTCTGGCAAAACTGTTGCAGTACTTTGATTTGAAAAATGACGATCCCTCCTATGAACTCAAGCTACGATCAGACCTGTCTGTCAAGCCAGACGGATTCTACATGCAGGTCAAACTTCGCCACGGGCTTAAGGCGACTGATCTGAGTGCCACGGGCGAGACGTATCAAGGAACTCTTGGATCGAATCACGAGAAACAAGTGCGGCCACTCAACTCTCAGCGTACCGTACACGGGGCTCCCAAGGGCCAGCCCATCATGATCCTTCATGGTTCGAACACAGGTACCAGCGAAGCTTTAGCATCTGTACTGGCCTCTCAATGTATCTCCAAAGGCTTCGCGCCCCACGTGGTGGACATATTGGACTCTGGGGTTGGCCGACTATCTGGAGAGACTCCCATCATCATGATCGCCGCGTCTTACAACGGGTCGCCGGCCTCGAATTCAGTCGAGATGGTAGCTTGGCTGGAGAATATGGCTGCGCAATCTGAACCTCTGGCAGAGCTGAGATATGCAGTCTTTGGTTGCGGTCACTCAGACTGGAAAGACACCTATCAGAGAGTTCCTGTTCTTCTACATCAGTTGATGGCTAACTCCGGAGCTAAGCCTTTGGTGTCTATGGGGGCTTCAGATGCAGCAGCAGGTGATGTGTTCTCGCATTTTGCAGACTGGTGCCAGACAAGCTTATTTCCCGCTCTTTATCATGAGTACAACATGAAAGCCATCGAGGATGAAGGGGGCGCCATGCCATGCAGTGGACTTTCCATCTCTATGAACCATCCTCCTCGTGTTCAAGTGAGACCTGGATATTTCCCTGCAGTCGTGACAGGGCGAAGACGTCTTTCGCAGATCACGACCGACATGAATATTCCTGTCAAGCACCACCTAGAGTTTCGCTTCTTGGCGAATGCAGGTGTGGACTATGAGCCTGGTGATCACCTGCTGGTACTTCCTCACAATGACCCGAAATTCGTGAATACGCTTCTGGATCGACTGGGGATGGCCTGGGATACTCAGATAACCATAGGATCGGGACGTGCTCTTGGAATCCAGGATGGCACAAGGCTCAGTGTCACGGAACTTCTCGGGGCCTACGTGGAGTTTCCGGCCACATTGGCGGCCAAACACATACGGATACTCGCAGCCGCATCAAGTGACGAAATTTTGAAGTCTCAGCTCGAAAAAATGACGGCTGATGGCGCACCTTGCCTCAGCCTCCTAGGTCTGCTGGAGCTATTCCCTGCTTCTTCCCTCACACTACCCATCATTCTGCAGATTGCAGCTCCCACAAGGCCTCGCACATACTCTATCTCGTCCGCACCTGCCACCAAACCCAGCCATGGGACACTTACAATCTCAACAGTGCCAGGCGGCATCGCTTCGAATTATCTCGCTAAGATCGAAAAAGGGCATATTATATACGCTAAGATCAACAGTAATCCAGCTTTCCGAGCGAAACAGACGGGAAATGGAGGCGCCCCTCCGCTCATTATGATCGCAGTGGGCTCAGGACTAGCCCCTTTCCGTGCAGCCATTCAAGATCTCGCTCTACGATTTGATAATGGACACGATAGTACGGTGGAAAAACCCGCTAGACATCAATTCCCAGCCTACCTCTTCTACGGCTGCAGAGGTCGCAGTATAGACGAGATGTACGCTGGGGAATTGGATGCGGCCGAGAAGGCAGGCGTGGTCAGTGTGCGGCGGGCCTACAGCCGTGAAGGTCAGGGAGAGTCGCTAAAGTATGTGATGGATGCAGTGAGGGCTGAGAAAGATCTAATTTTGGACCTGTGGAAGACTCAAGGGGCAATAATACGTGTTTGTGCTGGAAAGAAGGTAGCAGATGAGGTTTGGGAGCTCCTCGGACCTCTATTTCAGGATGCAAGGCCAACTACTGGAATGGCAGAAAAGGAAGACTCGTTGAATGGCATGATAGACCTTCAGCAGTGGAGGCAGAGGCTGGCACCGAAGAGTGGCTCGCGATGGGAGGGAAGGTATGTAGAAGAGGTGTTTTCGTGAAGCTGATTTTGTTGTCAACTCAGAAGGGACAGCTTTATGTCTGGTGATAGCAAGGCAATGACCTATCGCTATTTCATAGAATTTGGTGTTACTGAATAGAATGGTTAACCAAAAGATGATCTATGAAATCCTTCTACCAACACGTTGTACAGCTTGGTTAATTGTCTTTGTCTCCCGCCATCTTCACCGGTGAGAATGCTTGGAACACAAGAACTGTTCCAACGATCTCCCATTTGACGTCGTGGAATTGATTACGCAAGGCGCCAACAAAAGTCATAGCATCGTCTTCCCGATTATCGAACATGCCTAAGGCGTTATGCCAAAACATTATGAAACGCCCAGCAACATTGTGCTGCACACCTTCCGCGCGATCACCTAAAATAGTCGCTCCGGCCAGTACCCCAGACTTGGGCTCGACAAGTCTCGCGAGAGATGCCAGTGCCCTGGCCTTGCGCTGAGGTGGACCGGGGACACAGTGGAGTAAGAAGGAAGTCACGATAATGTCGAAGCGGCCTGGTTGTTGCTGATCGTCCACCAATTTCTGGTGAATAGAATTTGGGTCATCCGCAGGGGCGAGGAAGTCACCGCAAACTGTTTTGACCTCGAGATCTTGGAGCCCGGTATGTGATTCTTTGCATCTTAGAGATGCCGCTTCAAGACATGCCGGGTTGAGGTCAAAGAGAGTGACTGAGGTGTTTTCGGGTAACGGCGTTGAGGCTAAGAAATAACCTGTGCCCACGCCGACATCCAGAATTCTCTTGCTGTCGGCCGAGCTGTCTAAGCCCACCACAAGATCTTTGTCTGCATGGGAATTCTGTGGTTCTGCAACAAGGGTGCTGTACAAATTTTGCAAGACTCTGGCTGGACAGCGCCAGACGTAGGTACAGTACAGGCCCAGCACAAGCCCGTCATAGACGAGGTTCAGGAACAGAGGGCTGTATACAGCAGCACCAGCGGTAGTAGGCCGCTTATCTCTCCTCGCCAATTGATGTGCAATCGAAGCACGAATAAGTGAAAAAATCGAGAGGACTGCGCCCATGTTGTTGTTTGCCTTTGGTCCAAAGCAGTTCTGGCAGTGATGTGGTGATACCCGAAACAGAACATGTAAAGCTGAACTGCTTGCATTACCCACTCGCTGCTGGCATCCAAGCAGCCGCTCTAGATACAGCAGACATACAGTTGCTGATGTTTGCTGAGTACGAGAGAATACTCGCACTATCACTGACTAGTAGAGCATCTTGGCAGGGGTCCTATTGAAGCCGGGGATATAGGTCTCTAGGCTAAGGGCAACATGCGGTGTAGACCATCCTTGCGACTCAAGCATCAGTAAGACTGAAAGATTTGGTATTGATCGTAGCACTTAGTGCGGTTTCCCTGGCCGGACTTGACTCAATCACAATAGCAAGAATCTCGTAAATCGATAATTCCTAGGTGGAGTCGGCAATTACTCAGGCTGAAACCTGGGCGGGATATCCATCCCCGTGCGGTTTTCCCGGCTTCTTGTCAATCCATTTAGGATCACACTCATCGGGCAGTTTGTATAGGCCGAATAGTGTCAGCCGAACTTTAGACTTCCTATGGGATCCACCGCGTGATTCACACCGCACTCGAGGTATACATGGACCCACAAAAGGATATGCAATTATGACGGATCAGGATATTCTCAGAATGAAGCACGCATAACGGGGTCAGCTTACGAATTAAAGGGGTCGATCACATAGCACTATCGACATATAAATTAGCCATTATGCAAGTATACGTTATGTCAGGGATATACCGGCTGGTCTTGGGACATTGATACCGTGATCACCCGTGAGTTGTGAGAGCATGCTCGACTCTGCGCCATCTTTCTATTTTATAGCAAACGAGTCCCATGTACTTGTCGTCCGCGACTTGTATGTTGAGGAAGAATAGCTGTGTGAATAGCCCGCCTCTCTCCAGGACCTCCCAGACGATACAGAAGCTCTCAGCCTGTGCCTCTATTCTCTTATCCGCTCTCAAGCTCTCAATTCTGTCTATCTCCATTACTAGACTGTATCTCGCAGCTATCAACTAGGTATCTCTCAGCTCTCGCTATGACTACTGAAAGGGATCCGGTGGACGCGCTGGCCATCATCGGCCTAAGTGTCAAATTCCCACAAGATGCCACCACACCAGACGCATTCTGGGAAATGCTACGGGAAGGCCGCTCAGCTGCATCGAGAGTCCCAACTGATCGTTTCAATGTGGATGGTGAGCACTTCGAAAGATCTGTCATGGGTTATTCACTGACATGGCCTTAGCTTTCTACCATCCAGATCCGAATCGACTGGACAGTGTCAGTATATGGAAGGGTTCCAGAAATTGAATTCTACGAATGCCATACTAACACATGGATTGATAGTTTCGCGTCACTGACGCCCATTTCATGGCGGAAGACCCACGTGCCTTCGATGCTTCGTTCTTTAATATGTCCGCTGCCGAGGCATCAGTATTAGATCCACAACAGCGTGGGCTCCTAGAGAGCTCATACCACTGCTTTGAGAATGCTGGAATTGCCCTGCCGTCGCTTGTTGGATCCAATACGGCAGTTTTCGTCGCGTGCTTTGGCAAAGACTACGACGCATTCATTGCTCGCGACATCGAGGCTATGAGTCGGTACCACGCCACTGGCTCAGGAAGTAGCAGTAAGTCACTTTCGAGAAACACTAGGGAACATCAGTTCTGAGAGAGTTTTGCAATAATTGGAGCTGACTGAAATTGACTAGTGTTGGCAAATCGCATTAGCCACGCATACGATCTGAGAGGCCCGAGTATCACTGTTGACACGGCGTGCTCTGCAGGTCTTTCAGCCTTCCACCTTGCATGCCAGAGTGTCTTGCACGGCGAGAGCGAGATGTCGCTGGTGGCGGCAGGCAACACATATTTAACGCCAGAGTCACTGACCATCCCATTGGACGACGCGGGGTTCCTTAGCCCTGACGGGCGCTGTTACAGTTTCGACTTTAAGGCGAACGGCTATGCACGTGGCGAGGGGTTCGGCGCGGTGCTAGTGAAGCCGCTGCGTACTGCACTTAGAGACGGCAACGTGATTCGCGCAGTGATACGGGCAACGGGCGTGAACCAAGACGGCCGCACGCCCAGTATCACGCAACCGAGTTCCGAGGCGCAGATCAAGCTCATAAAAGATACATATATCGCAGCAGGACTCGATCTGGCGAGCACTGAATATGTCGAGGCTCACGGCACCGGAACGCCGACTGGTGACCCCATCGAAGCCACTTCCATCGGCACAGCGTTTAGCAAGGATCGAGATAGTGGCAAACCACTTTATGTTGGGTCCGTAAAAGTAGGTGTTACTCCCTTGATAAACGCAAAAGACGTAACTAATGGTTTCCTCCCAATCTTCTAGAGCAACATCGGTCATCTCGAAGGTGCAAGTGGACTTGCCGGCATCATCAAGACTGTTTTGGCGCTGGAAAAGGCGGTGATACCACCGATTTGCAATTTCGAGAAAGCAAATCCGGCTATCGACCAGGAAAAGCTGCGACTGGCATTTCCAGCGAGAGCAGTGCCTTGGCCCTCGACCGGACTACGGAGGGCTTCAGTGAGCTCTTTTGGCTACGGAGGATCCAACGGCCATGTGATCTTAGACGATGCATGCAATTATCTGCGTCTACACGGGTTGGATGGTCTTCACAAGTCAGTAGATCTTTCACAAAATGGTTCGACCCGTGAAAGAATCCAGCAACTTGACGACAAGCTCGAAGAAGTTTCCATACAAGACCAGGCGTCATCAACCAGCTCATCCACAGGTACACCAGATGACAGCCATGAGCCGACGCGTGCATCTTCGCCCTTGACAACGGAAGTACTATCCTCTTCAGCCTCGAGTCTCTCAATAGATGGCCAAGATGCGGATAAGACGACCAGAAAGGGCATCCTGCCACTATCGGCTGCCGATGAAGATGGCACAGCCCGAGTTGCAAGCACCCTGTCTGAGTACCTGAAAACAGACATTGGCCGCACCCACGACTTGAAAGACGTCTTGCACACGCTGTCGGATAACCGCACACATCATCCCTGGCGTACCTTCGGTGTGGTCGATCAGTCTAGTGTGCTTGACCTGGTCGTCGGCGAGACTCTTGCACCTGCTGTGCGTGCTGGCCACATAGCCCCTTTGCTGCATTTTCTCTTCACGGGACAAGGCGCGCAATGGGCTCGAATGGGCTTAGAACTGCTCCATTTTGAGCCCTTCCGTCATGCTTTGGAGACAGCAGATGTATATTTGCGCCAAGAGCTTGGTTGCGAATGGAGCTTGATGCGACAGCTGGAGCTGGCCCCGGATACGGGCAGCAAGATCGGACAGCCGGCTTTTGCCCAGCCCCTAACGACTGCCCTTCAAGTGGCCCTGGTGGACCTCATGAAGAGCTGGGATATTGTACCCACAAGTGTAACCGGCCATTCGAGCGGCGAGATTGCCGCCGCATATTGCGCCGGAGCACTGAGCCGCGAAGAGGCCTGGGCTATCGCTTACTTCCGGGGCGTTGTCTCGGAGAAACTGGCGTCGAATACCCAGCGTCCAAAGAGCGGTATGATGTCAGTTGGTCTCGGTGCCGAGAAGGCGCAGGCCCTTCTCGAGGAAGAAGGGGTTGCGGACTGTGTAACTGTCGCTTGTGTCAACAGTCCCATCAATGTCACCATCAGCGGTCAGATCGATGCCCTGGACATAGTATACCAGCGCCTCGAGAAGGATGAGCTATTTGTACGGAAGCTAGCCGTCCAAGTCGCTTACCACAATTCCAGGGTCATGTCCGACGTTGCCGATGAGTATGGGCAGATGCTCTCCAAGGCACTTGTAGGCAGCTTGCCCAAAGACCAGAACAACTCGACCTCCTTTTTCTCTTCTGTTATGGCTGGACGGTTGAATGATAAGAAAGAGCTCCGAGCGCCTTCATACTGGGTGCGCAATCTTGTCAGCCCCGTTCACTTCTCTGATGCGATAGGAAGTGTCGTACAAGAGTCTGCTGGCGTGAAAACTGCCCGCAACAACACGCACTTCTTCGTCGAAATCGGCCCTCAAGCGGCACTGAGACGCCCTACTCAAGACACGTTGAAGGCTCTCAGCAAAGAGAAATATCAGTACATCAACACTTTAGATGCTAAAAAGGACGACGTATCCAGTCTTCTGGGTGCCCTAGGCCAGCTCTGGTGCGCAGGAGTCAATGTCGACTTGGCAAGGGTTAACAGGTCTTGTTTTAACACACTTCAGGGCAAAGACGTACCCACTGGCCCGACAGTCATAGTTGATTTGCCCTCTTACCCTTTCAGCCGTGCCAGGTTGGATTGGGCTGAAAGCCGTCTCTCAAAGGGCTTTGCTTTCCGCCCACACCGGCGGCATGCGCTTCTGGGCTTGCCAGCACGGGACTGGAATCCCAACGAGGCAAGCTGGCGACACCTCATCCGTTACGCTGAGAACCCCTGGATTGTGGACCACACTGTCAATGGATCTTCGGTGTATCCTGGCGCAGGGATTATCGTCATGGCTATAGAAGCCGCTCGGCAGATGACTGCGGATCAACAGCAGAACCAGGACCAGGAGAAACAGCAACGCATTGTTGGCTACCGCGTAGCTGATGTGCGCTTCCTTCGCTCCATCTCTGTCGACACATCGGAACGCGGGAACGAAGCACAGCTCCATATGCGCCAGCGCCGCGACAACATCAACAATACCTTACAAAAATGGTATGACTGGCGCGTATTCACCATAGGGGCAACAGATGAGTGGCTGGAGGCTGCGCATGGAAGTATCAAAGTCGAGGTTGAGACCATCGGCTCCGGTGACGAGGCTCCTCATCGGCGCCAGCAGCGTGAATTTGATCGCCTTCGCATGGAACACGACCGGATCGTTGATGCTTGCAAATACAAGACGTATCCGGATCAGATGTACGGCAACATCCGTGCACATGGAATGGACTACGGGCCTTATTTTGCCCGCCTAAGCGATATATCCTACAATAATGATGGGCGAGCCACGGCTTCTTTGACAACCAGGGATTACGCTGAAAAGATGGAATTCGCAAACGAGGACCCGTGTGTCATTCACCCAACAACTCTTGACGCCTTGTGCCATCTCCAGATGGTCTCTGTCTCAGCCGGTGGTCTCCGCTCTATTCCTGCCATGATGTTCACACATTGCCGTGAGATGTGGATCTCAAACAAATTGTTTGAAATACAAGGGAACATGAAGCTTCAGGCCGCTACGACCGAGACCATGCGTGGATTCCGCGAGTGCGAGTGCGATACTGTGGCGTTGCATGCAGAGACGCGGGAGCCCATGGTCATCATCCGCGGCGAGCGTGGCACGGCCATTACGAGTCTGGATCACGATGCAGATGCAGAGCCACTGGCAGCATGCTATCAGCTTACGTATCAACCTGATCTCTCACTGATGGCCAATGAGGAGACTTTCAATTTCCTAATGAACAACACCTTCAAGGACTTCGCTCTCCCCGACAAGGACTGCCTTGACCGAGTCGATGCAATGGTGAATTATTACGTGGAGAAAACCCTTCAACTTCTCGAAAAGGAAGTTTTCACATATCCAACTGACCATCTTGCACAATATATTCAGTGGATGAAACGCCAGTACGCGGGAAAGTCTCACCCTGAATTTGGCAACCGCGCAGATCTTGATGTCGAGTTGTTGCTGTTGGCAGAGCCTGCAGAGCCTACCGAGGGCCTTGTGAGAAGAGTTGGTCAAAATTTGCACGACATACTTACAGGGAAGGCGAACGCGTTACAAATCCTTTTCGAGGGTACATTGATGCAGGGTAGGTGGTCAAAAGCTGGACATAAGCGTTGGGACTGGTTAACTGACCACATTCTTGCTGAACAGAATACTATTCCGCCGAGGTGTTCCAGATTCACTGTGACCGCGTAGGAGCATATGTTGAGCTTTTGGCCCATACTAACCCCTACCTACGGATTCTCGAGGTCGGAGCCGGAACGGGGAGCTCAGCAGCTGGAGTCTTGCCGTACCTGACTTACTACCAGGGAGATGGCAAGAAGACACCACGGTAATTTACGCCCGCGAGACTCATTTAATCGTGAATTGATCTAATTCGGCCCTACATTTAGGATTGCCGAGTACATGTACACAGATATCTCGCCCGGCTTCTTTGAAAAAGCTCAGGAACGATTCGCCGACTATGCCAATGTGATGAAATACAAGAAGTTGGATCTTGAGGAGGACCCTATTCCTCAAGGCTTCGAGGAAGGTTCCTACGACGTCGTCATCGCTGGCAACGTGCTGCACGCGACCAGCGACTTGGCCCAGTCACTTCGTTCCGTCCGTCGCCTGTTGAAGCCAGGCGGCAAGTTTGTCATGGTGGAAATTACTAACCCTCAAAGTGCGCGCGAGAACTTCATATTTGGACTGCTTTCAGGCTGGTGGTTGCGTGCATTGAGTGGCTCCTCGGACTGGGTCTTCCCCAACCAAGGCCCTCTCCTGACTGATTCACAGTGGAATGATGCCTTGAAGGAGGCGGGTTTCTCAGGGACGGATCTTCAACTGAAGGATCATGATAAGCTTCCCTACCATCGACTTTCCACTTTGGTCGCCACAGCTGTTACCGCGGACTTAACTAAAGAAGAGCTTCCTCAGAGAACGACTTACATTGTCAAACGCGACGGCTCAGAACTGCAGACGAAGTTGGCAGAAACCATAAAAAGTCAGCTGACAGACCACACCATTACCGTCACAAACCTCGAATCAATCGAGGAATTTGACGTTACTGGAGCCAATACGATTGCGTTGCTTGAAGCCAACGAGATCATACTGCATGATCCCAACGAGGAGCAAATGTCGGCCATCAAGCACTGTGCTATGGGCTCGCGGCGTATGGTATGGGTCACAAGTGGTGGGGGACCTCAAGCTCGACGCCCAGAGGCAGATATCTCGCTTGGCTGGGCCAGAACAACATGCACTGAGCGCGGCGACCAGGGCATCATAGTTGTGAGCCTTGAGTCGCCTGAAAATACTGGCCATAGCTCCAGCCTGATCACCTCCGTCTTACGACGCGCCACTGAAGACCACGACCAATCTTGGGGTGAATCAGAGCTCGCTGAAGTTTGTGGCGTCCTTCAGATTCCCAGAGTGGCGCCTAACGGCCGTCTGAACGACGTGATCACCTCGCGAACTCACATCCCCAAGATGCAGACCTGTACCATCGGCCCTGAAGTCGAGAAGCACATCAGCTTGTCCATAAAGAACCCTGGTCTCCTTGACACGCTCTACTTCAAGGAAGTAGCTGGCGTGGGGGCGCCTTTAGGGGATGGCGAGGTTGAGATTCACGTCATGGCATCAAGCATGAATTTCAAAGATGTTATGATCGCCCTGGGCCAGATTCCGTCTCATGGTTTTGGCTACGATGGCGCTGGCATCATCACTCGCACAGGCCCCAACTGCAAATACACGAAGCCTGGTGACCGCGTCATGTTTGTCTCGATGACTGGCGCCTTTAGCACATTTGTTCAAGTGTCTGAGTTGCTTACACAAGCGATGCTGGATGGAATGTCATTTACAGTTGCTGCATCGATTCCCGTGATCTATAGTACAGTGGTCTTCTCTCTGGACTATATCGCGCGCATTCGCCCCGGTGAATCCGTTCTGATTCACTCGGCGGCTGGTGGTGTAGGTCAAGGTAAGCATCACTTTTCACCTGTTATGAGTCCCCGTCTTTCGTGTTTTGGAAAGTTCTAGAATACAACACTTTAGGACCTGTAGCAGGACTAACATCACTACTATAGCCGCCATCATGGTTGCCAAAAAGCGTGGCATAAAGGACATCTACGTCACAGTAAGCAGCGAGACAAAGCGCAAGCTCTTGGTGGATATGGGGATCCCGCCGGAGAACATCTTCTACAGTCGCGATACTTCATTTGTTGACGACATCATGCACGCGACTCGCGGCCGCGGCGTGGACGTTGTCCTAAACTCGCTCGGAGGAGAGCTCCTGCAACAGAGCTGGAAGTGCATCAAGACGTTCGGACGCTTCGTTGAGATCGGTAAGGCAGATATCCTGCAAAAGACAGGCCTGACCATGGAGCCGTTCGAGCGGAACGCTACGTTCTCGGCTGTGGATATGTACGTGGTCGTTGAGAATGCCCAGGAGACCATGAAGCAGGTCATGACAGACGTGATGGGCCTCTGGTCCAAATACCCCGACGAGGTGCACGAGCCGCGGCCACTACATGTCTATCCAGCAGCCAAATTCGAAGATGCCATGCGATACCTACAGAGCGGAAAGAATATTGGAAAGACTGTGATCGACTGGTCTCAGCCTGCCGAAGTTGCTTACCGGCCGATGCTGCAGCCCGCCTACAAATTTAGAGCCGATGCATCTTATGTCCTCGCTGGCGGTCTTGGCGGCCTCTCGCGAGAAATAGTCGACTGGATGATAAGTCGTGGGGCTAGGAACTTCATATGCCTATCACGATCCGGTATAAAAGGAAACAAAGAGGCTCAGAAGTTCATCAAGGAGATTGAAAAGTCAGGCGCTACGATCCTTGCTCCAGCTTGCAATATTGCTCACCGAGACGCTCTGGAGGAAACATTGCGAGAGTGTACGAACAAGCTTCCCCCAATCAGAGGGTGTATACAGGGTGCCATGGTTCTACATGTGAGTCAATATTATCCTTGACACTTGACTTAGTATAAGTATCCTAATGCTGACTATTTGAAAGGACGAACTTATGGACAACATGACAGCCAAGGTATGGAAAGAGCCGCTGGAGCCAAAGTACCACGGTTCTTTGAACCTGCACGAGCTCCTCCCCCAGGACCTCGACTTCTGCATCTTCCTCTCTTCCTTCGCTGGCGTCAACGGCAACGGAGGACAGAGCAACTATGCAGCCGGGAACACGTATCAGGCCTCTCTTGCTCGGCACCGAATCCAGAAGGGTCTGCGCGGCATCACCGTGGACCTGGGTCTAATTCTCGAGGCTGGCCTCGCCAACTCGAATTACTTCTTCGTCCAGTCGGCACTGCGGGCTGGCTTTACAGGTGTGACGCAGGACCAATTCCTCGGCCTACTGGACTCTGTCTGCGACCAGGCCTATGACTATAACCAGCCCGGCGCAGCTGAAGTGATCCACGTTGTTGATAGTCCCAAACAGCTGTGGGAAAAAGGCGACCAGAGTACCGTGGCGTGGATGTCCAAGCCAATGTTCCGCAACCTACACCGCCTCGGCGCTACGTATGACAGTTCAGCTGACGCAGCTGGTGGCAATGGGCTGAGATCAGAAGATGAGGTAGACTACCACTCCCAAGTCTGCGCTGCAGCGTCAGAAGAAGAAGCGGCGGAGATCATCACACGCGGCCTGATACAGAAATTGGCCAAGTCGCTCTCCCTCCCCGAGGCAGACCTGGATCCCAGTAAACCGGCTTTCCGTCTCGGCGTGGACTCACTCATTGCCGTTGAGGTTAGATACTGGTTCATGAAACAACTACGAGTCGAGGTCTCTGTTTTGAATATTCTCAAGGATCAGAGTTTATCTGAACTGTGTTATTCTGTGGTTGGAGAGATCTTAAAATAATCTCATTTTGGAAATATCTATATATATTTTTTGGTTGAGATTCATTTTTGTCTTCTGCTTCTTGAAGGCTTTTAAATGGATTAGAGTTTTGCATTTGAAAATAGTTGAAAGGAAGGGGGGGGAAGAAAGAAAGACAGAAACGGATGGTGGTGAATGATGAAAACAACATGGGCTCTAACCTCAGACCTGCAAAAGCGAAGGGTCCGAGGACCAGTGTGATAAGATCCAAATCTATTGACTGATGCCAGTCCAATCGAGCTATTTCGCTGTTGGATCATCCTTTCAAATGCTTGATAACGTCAAGTCGAATGACACTGGGTGCAGTGGTGGGTGACTGGCTGGGGCGGGGCTAGGCAGACACTCCTGGGCCGTCGGTGAGTCACACGGCAGCTGTGGGGGTATGGGACCTGAACAAATATCGATCCACCAAAATTGTGGCACAGAATTATACTAACAACTTCAACAGCTGATTAACCTTGCATCGTTTAACTATGCAATGTCTATAATGTTTGTCAAACTTACCATTCTACTTGATTGGCTGTGACTATTTGTTCCTTTAGGTTAGAAGAACAAGATGTACTAGATATTTCACAGATTGATATGGGGTAATATTATATAGACTACATCTCTAGAATATTAATTGAGATGTTTCGATGTTGGCCATGACAAAATATTTGGGATCCATTCTTTGAAGGGGGTCGCTGCTCGATCGACATTGCGGCCAACAACATCGTCAATTTCGCCTCCAGCCTCATCAATTTGGCGTCTGATCTTGCTATTCTCTTGCTTCCCCAATGACCATATGGAAGCTGCACCTGCCCAAGGCTAAGAAGATAGATATATCGCTGCTGTTTGTCATTGGAATCTTGTCAGTATGCTCCTGCAATGAGTGTTCTTGTGTTAGTCTAATTCCGACTTTGTTAATGCACTCACAGTGCCACCGCGGCCGGATTAGCTCGCTTTGTCTACCTTCTGCAGCTGCTCAACTCCCAAGACGAGTACTTTTGGTTACTGAGTGTCGGATTATGGGGAGTGGGCGAGATCACGGCTGGTCTCCTTGTCATGGGTATCCCTGGTGTTCCTAAACTTATCGAGGACTTTCAGGCCTCCGCAACATTTAGAAGACTGCTGAGTCGATTAGGAATTCCGACCATTCGAACGCAGTCCGATCCCTCAGGCGGTCGAGCGAGTCTCAGGACGTTCGGTAGAACAACTCTTAGAAATCGGCGTGGGGAGTGGGACATCATTGACGCAGATACGTATTGCCTTGTATCGGCACAGGCGGTACAGGCGATTCCCGCTGACCAAATGGTACGCAAATCGCAACACCCACCTAAATCTATCACTCGGGAGGCCGATTGGGGTGTGAATGTGGGACAACAGCAGGGCTTCGATGAGAGCAGATCATAGGGACCCTAGCTTCAAGCTAGTGGTGAGTGCTCATCGGAGTAGTGTAATTCAATCAGGTGGATGCACGTGAGAAGCACCTTAGTGCATTTGGCATCTGCCAACACAAAACCACTCCCCAAAGTAAAACAGCCATAAGTTTGACAGATGCCTGGCTCATGTCTTGGCCTGGGAGTAAAACGATCGTAACACTGGTCCCGTGACAAAACTTTCCGAGATATCTCGCTTGGTTTGAGAAGGAGTACGTGGAGACTCCACCAAATTTGGGCAGAATGCAGTAAAGTGCTTTGCTGTGAAGACGTTGTGGTGTCTTGCGCGCTTCAGTTAATAAGTCTGACCTTTGTAAATTCGGCTTCTAGATCGTATGGGAAAGTTTTTGAGATTTTTGGCACTTATTGAGTACGGA
Organism: Diaporthe longicolla; assembly: GCA_000800745.1. Taxonomy (NCBI): domain Eukaryota; kingdom Fungi; phylum Ascomycota; class Sordariomycetes; order Diaporthales; family Diaporthaceae; genus Diaporthe; species Diaporthe longicolla. The sequence goes on along the minus strand of JUJX01000012.1, from coordinate 455,763 downwards.
CCTCGGCACATGTAACTGCGTCGGCGTCCACTTTCGGTGCAAACAACGTCTTCTTGTCCTATTTGCTTTTCAATCCTTTCATAGTGTCGAAACTAGGACACCTGCCACTGTGAGGATGATGTCCATTGAAATGCCACATGCACCGTGAGCTCGGATTTAGACTCTTTCAAAAGAGCGCTCCTCGCGCCATCCTCTTTCATGAGTTCCTTGGCTCCTTTTGCGTGTTCCGCAGTGCTGGCCCGCCCACTGTATTCCATGAATAGCTTCGCCTTCTCCCCACCGGCGCCCGGCAGCTCCGTCTCTTCAACAATCCACCCACCCTGCATGCCTTGTACGGCTGTCAATTTGGCCGCTTCGGCTCTGTAACTCTCATACGTGGCCCGGTGCGCTTCGACGTCGACCAATTCTGGATAGTAGATCCAACTCACTTCCGTGACGGCGGCGTTGAAGGGCGAGGCGCGGGACGTGATGGGATCCTGGGGGGTGAGGTAAAAGTGCATGACGTGCAAGGTAGAGGGATCGCAGATCGAGAAGGTCTTCGCCATGAAGTTGGGGTAGTCGGGATGAGTCTGCCAGTCTTTATGAGCCTGCATAGACTCCCACTCTATGGGCCGGTAAGCACATCTGGCGTGGAATGCGAAAGCTGAGGCCGCGGCGGCTAGCATTGTTTACACTCACCAGCGATCAAATACAAGAATCCAGGCTGCTCTTCTGGTATGCCCATGTAGATGGCGTGGCAGCCGGGCCGACGGTTCGTTTCAGCGAAATTCTCCTCCAAGATAGTCTTGTGGGGCCCATCCGTTCTCACGTCGACGCCTTCCTCGAGGCCCAGGACCACCAATTCCACAATTGCACCTGACATCTCTAATTGAAAAAGCTCAGCAATTGTCTGACCTATCCTATCTGTCGATGGTCTTAAGCCTATGGTCCAGTCTGGTGTTTTCCGTGGTTGATGCGAAGGTCGATATACGACGATGGTTTCTGGTGGAGAAAACCAAAGATGCCAAGGTTTTTATGCTGATCGCGGATCTCGGCGCGCGGTGTTTATGAGAGCTGAGCTATGGCAAGCCAGGAGTTTATCTCGCGGTATCATCTATCTCCGGTTTGCCAACCCTTTCTTGAAGCGCGCATCCTAATGTGCCGTTGAAAGTTTACTAAGCTCCTTTCACTACACTAGAACCAATGGAAACCTCCTCGCGATCCAGTTCTTTTGACAATCAATGCATTTTAAAAGCCGAGAGTTTGGGGCGTGGGTCCTAATTCGTGCGAGGCTTGAGCCCCGAATGGGCCGTCTTGGATGTCCTGCCGTACACTACGATGGATAAGGTTGTGAGGGGTGTCTTGGCCAGTGAAAGAGAACACTATTTAGAGTTTGCTCAATACACAAACAATACGCGTGACGGCATGGAGCAGGCCCTAGTGGAAGCGAGCTGCGTATTAATACGACAACAATAAGCTTTCTGTCATTTACGCAAGGTAGTTCCGTTTTTAATCCGTATATATACGAAGTTGTGCAGTTATTTTGTGCAGTTGTAAAGACTCACTCAGGCAATTCACAGCGGCAGAAACTAGACAAGGAATACCTCGCTATTTTTGAGAACTCGTGCAGGAACTATCATTTGTCCTCTTCCATACAATTATACTGGTATGAAGACTGCTGGATGCCGGTGTGAACCACCAAATCAGGCAATATAGAACATTAAATCAAACATGAAATCAAGTCTAGTCTGATCGACATTGTTGTATAGTCTGCACTCCTCTTGGAGAAAAGAAGAGGGGCGGTAGAAGGTGGCTAGTTTTTCCCTGCCCCCGGGGCCGTTTCAACGGCAGGGGATACTGATCACTCGAACGCGCCACGTCGGCATCGCTTTGCTCCGGTGGCCTTGACCCCATAAGGCGTTGAGAAAACATCATCGGGATCAATAGCCGCCTTGATCCTCTGCAGACGCGCGAGATTCGGACCCCAGAACTTCTCCTGTGGCACAAATCCAGATGGTGGACTGGTGTACCCGGCATAAGACAGGTATTTCTCCGGCTCGTTACCCTGATCTCAAGAACAGCCTGTTCTATTAAATTGCGTGTCGTATCGTTGGTGGTCGAAGCGGTGATTGCGTATGGCGTGAAGAAATATGTCATGTCCACGGGTCGCGATGAGGTAGAGCGGTCGCATTGGCGGCCACATCACCGACTGCTCCTCCATAAAGGTCAATCAAAATGAACCAAACATTAGACCCGGAATCAGCTGTCTGGATGTGCTGAAACATGTTGTAGATGCCTTTGTTAGTGGGCAGAGTCAAGCGAGTGATGCATGTGTCTTGAGCGGCGAAATAGGACTGCCAGTGGGTAGGGAATATCGACGAGATGCTGTCGAAAGTACGACTCATATGTTCCATCCAATTCAAACCAACCACGACGTTACGCTGAGTGATACCAGGAATACGCCACTCTAGATCGATGCGGTCAAAGTCTGCTTGCGGGCCAAAAAATGCGCCGGTGATCTGAAGTTGATCTCTTGTAATGACCACGGCAGCAGAGAATCGACGGTCTAGTTCGGCATCGTTGGTGATTTGGTGATAAGTCTTAAATGATTCAGATATCACTGTATGATCGGTGGATGACACAGTGAAGGCAAAGTTGAGAACCTCCTTGGGTTTCCGGCTTGGTTTGGAAGATGAACTCAGACACGATGCCAAAGCTGGCACCCGCTCCACGGACGGCCCAAAAGAGGTCTACGTTGTCGGTCAAAGATGCTCGCACGATGGTTCTGTTGGCAAGAACTATTTCTGCTTCTTGCAAAGTGTCCAGAGTCGTCCCCTCGAGGGGTGAGTGCAGGCCCAGGCCACCAACCGTGGCGTGTCCCCCAATGCCTACCGTAGGAGATGACCCGTGCGGCATGTATCTTCCACCAGCGGCGTGAAGTTTCTCTGCGACGTCCTTGAGCTTATTTCCTGAGCCGACTTTAGCAAGTCCTAATGAACCGACTTGGACATGAGAGAGATGCATGATGTCGACTACGATGGCTCCATCGGCACCACCCAGGGCTAAGGCAAAGCAGAAATCAGTCATAAAAGCACTACTAGAGGGGCACAGCCTATCGTACCTTTATTTGTGTAATCATGACCACCACTCCTGGCCTGGAATTTGCGCTCAGAAGAAACAGCACACTGGACGATCGCCGCAGTCTGATTCGCGGTCTTTTGGGTAAGTGACTACGAATGGCTGGTATTGCAGGTTGAGATTGTAAAGACGGACGTCTATCTCCTGGAATTTGCCTTTGTCGGTAAACCTCACTTGCGCAATTTGACCGTCGACGGCTTTGACAAGACATTCTTGTGCGTCTCTGGGCGTGTTAATGGCTCCTTCAACTAGGATAAGCATTCCTGTCATGACCCAAACCGCAAAAAGCGCTAGGATGGAGCGCTGAGACCTGGTGCCCAAGGTGGCTTGTGAATAAACCATATCGCTGATGGAATGGATGATACTGGTATTGAAATTCAAGAAGTGCTAGAAAAATCTGTCGAGATACTAATTTCTGACGTTCTCCCATTACTTTCTCTTCAAACGGGGCTCCCATTTTATAGCCATCATGAACGTCCTTCCTCATCTCCTTCTCAAATTTACATTGGCCATGATTCTTTCCGGACGCTCGGAAGTCCGAAATATTGTAATTTTTTGCATTCGTCGTTTGAGAATTGGCTTCATGCGGTCGCAATATGATGGAACCCGCAGTCGTCATGCCAAGGCTCCACAGGCGCGGTCAGTACAGATTTAGGCGGCTATTGAACTATATTCAAAGTATTCTGACAGTTTACTTGATATCGGTGATGGCCTTGGTAGCACCGCGGCCGGGCCCGGAGACATCGGGCACCGAGTGTGTGATTGTAGCAATGGAAAATATGTACCACGACCCAGCCGACGACGTCCAGCGGAGGAAGTTTGCATCCGTTCGTAGCAACATAGCCGTGTGGCACGTGTCAATAACTAGTGTCTTGTCGTATTTTCGTCTTGTGAACGGCGCTTGAGGTCAACAAATATTGCTTAGGGAGGATAATCACAGAAATGTTCTTTTTTCTATAAGTTTGTTGTGCTAGATTGTGCACATCATTTACTGCTGAAGGCGAATTTCCGTGACGCGAAAGATAATGAGATGCTGAGCTCAAAGACCTAACATCATTTGCTACAGTGATAGACTCAAGGCAAGCGGTAGGAGAAGCAAGGTACAATCTTAAATTTTATAGAATATATTTAAGAGTGACTCTGGTTCGGTCTATGAGTAGAAGAGAAGATGTTGTATGTAAGCTTTTTCATTCCTTACTTAGGGCGTGCTCTGCAATGTAAAGATAATGCTGTAGTGTTTTTGGTTGGGGGGGGGGGCGAGAAAATAGAAAGAAAAGGAGAACGATAACAAAAAGGTTGGTTTTGAAGCATTTGCTACTTACCGCATGCGCCTTCAGATATTTGAGGATTGAGAATGAAACCACCCAGATAATCCTGCTCTGAGCCGTGTGGGTAAATTCATAGAATAAATGCATTCCCTTGCCCTTTTGAAAATTTTAGAGATGATTTGATTAAGAACTACCATGTAAGTATTTGTGCCGAAATATGCCAGCTCGTAAGGTATGCCGGCCCGAACGAGCCTTCAAATGGGCTGGTGCGACAACGTTGCGCAACCGAACAAGCTGGCAGCCATCCCCAGGGCCCCTCCTAACTGAGCATTTTTCAAAGCCCCTGTCCTATTTGAGGTATGAATCCCAACCGCATATTCTGCGCCATTATCAGCGAATCGAATGACTGGTATCTTGCTATGCCGCTGCATATATGCAAGGTGCCGTGCTGTTGGCCAAGACTGGTCCAAATCTGGTAATCATCTCTCCCCCTACTGCAGCCTGCTTGACCCGGTGAGTTCGCCCAATTTCCATCGAAAATCGCGACAGTGTCAGTGGGGGTTAAGGCTGTTCATGCATCGATGCGAACGACTGCCAGGCATGATCGGTGCGACACACGAAACTAGCGTGCATTTCCTTGAACGACCACTCATCTTGAGTATCTCTGGATGGACTCGTATTCTGCGTGAGGCCCACCGGCACCATTTCGTACGCCAAGGTGAGTTTGAGGCGAGCCCCCGCCGATTGTGCACACGCATGCGTGGGAATTGCACGTGGAGAGCAGCCATTGGATTTACTCTGTACACTTGCACATGTGACAGGCATTGAGGCTCAACTGCTCGATCGCACTTCAGCGTGTCCCAACGAGCACAAAAGGAATCAAATACTGGGCTGGTAAGACTGTCAGAAGCAGCAACTCGAGTCACTGGTCAAGTGATCAATCAAGTTCACCGTGGAGTTTGATCCTATGTTGAGAAAGCATGAGCTTTTATCATTACACTTGCCCAATTTAACACTTCATCTGCCAAAAATGGCCAAGCCAATGCCCATCGACCAGCCAGAGACGAACGGCCAAGCTCTGCATCCTATTCAGACAGGGATAGTAGAAGAGTTTGCCAGGATTCTCAATCATCTTTCTGGGGACAAAGGCTGTCAACAAATCACCAGTCTCGTCTCTGAGATGGACGATCTGCGGGCGAGGAACGAGGAGCTTGAAAGAACGCTGGAAAAGAGCAAGATTGCGGAAACGAGCAACCTTGCAGCAATTCAGAAGGTTATGAACGACAAGCAAGAAGTGGACCAAAGGTGCAGCCAGAAAGATGCAGACCTCGGAAGATCCCAAAGTCAGGCATGCGAGACCGAGGAAAAGCTGCGACTAGCGGTGGAAGAAGTCATGGCGCTGAAAAAAGAGCTAAAAAGCACCAATGAGGAAGTTGAAAATGCCATGGCCAGGGTAAAGAAACAAGAATCGCTGATCTCAGGCCTGAATGGGACCATCGCAAAACTTCAGGAGTCTGCAAAGCAGAAGGAGAAGGACCTGCATGATACCCACTTGGAACGGGCACAAGCCAAGAAGCGGTATGAAGCTGTGAACCACGAGCTACAAGCCTTCAGACAGCGGGTCTTTCCGTTGCAATCTACGAGCGATGCAGCTCTGAACGAACAGTAAGTGTATCAATCCCACGCATGATACACATACGGCCCGTACTGAACTATTACAGCAGGAGACATCTGCGAGGTCTGTTCGACGATCTATTGCGTCTGGTATATCACTTCTTCAGCCAGTTGCAGCTCGAGTCTCTTGAAACATTCGATGGCGAATGGCAGAAGTTCACAGGACATCACGCACTCACTAGTATTCCCTTGCCGCGCAGCAACTCGGAATCGGCGAGGCAGATGCGAGTGGCGGCTGTCCTTCGTCTTGTTTCCGAAATTGCGTGTGCCTACATATTCCAACCGGTTTATCTCACGCAAGACGGCACGGAGGTGGCAGAGATCATCTATCAGCTTGAATCGCGGGACGCCGAATGGGTGCGCAGCGTCCTGCTGAATCTTGACAAGAAGGGACAGGATGTCTGTGGAATGGAGCGAGCAGACATTGCTGCCCGCAAGGTCTTCGAGCTAGTTGGATTCTTGATGAATTCAGCCACCGATATCCAGAAACTCAAGAATGGACTGTGCCAGTGGTGTGAAAAGGCTGCCAAATTGTGGTTGATTTTTCAGCAGCTCAGACCCATGATAGAGCCTCAATTGGAGGTTCAGGTCGATGATCAGGGCTTGTTGGGATGGAAGAATTTTCCCGAGCCATCGCTCAAGGACAAACGCTCTACCGCAAGCGCTCGGAATGGAAACACCTTGAAGCCAGCCGAGAAGGTTCAGCTGGTTATGGAAGACATTGCTGCGGAAGTCTGGCCACGATTTCTGGCTACGATAGATGATGAGCATTCGCATATTCTCACCCCCGGCTACGTACTTCTGAATATTCAAACAGAGACAGCCAGTCAGGAACTGAAGGCGCTAGCTGCCTCTATGGATCGGGGCGGCGGCAGCCATCGTTCAGCACATGGGAGGCAACGACAAGTACGTGGTGTAATCGGTGGGGCAAACGTAAGCACGGAAAATGTTTCTTTTTTAGGTTAGGAGCTCTGGGGCGAGCCAAATGGTCTGGCTACCGGAGGAGCGACAGGCTTGTGGAAGGCTTACCGCACAGGTTGAGAAGGTGGATGACGGATTGTTCGTGATCATTTTGGTACAAAGGCCCAAGAAACAAATTTCAGACTTGATTATATTAGTCTGATAGGTGCTACTTTACCATAAAATCACCATGTGAACATGCTAGACAGGCCTCGTGATAAGGCTGAACGGTTTCCTCAACAGATCTATTGGTTGCTTGCCCGCACAGGCTTTAGTTGCAATCAAGCATTGTGATTATAGATACCTTAAAGGATTTAAATTTGTGGACACAACAACAGATAATGCGTCAAATTCTCTATGAAGTGTGTTACGAACCACCTCTTGTAGAATTCTCTAAAACATCTTGATTGTGTAAGGGACCTTGTGACCTGGGGAGCTACCAGGTGTGGTCTCTTTCCAAAAAAGAAAAGGAAAGGAAAGGAAAGGAAAATAACGAGGGGCTTAGGGGCTGACAGATCTTGCAGAAGCGCAGATCACTCTTGACAAGAATTTCTCAGTAGGTGAGTAGATTTTATAGTAGTAGTGTTATATCAGAGCGGTTTTTAAGGTAAAGCCCTCTTTGTCTGTAACAAACTATAAAGGAAGTATCGTACATCACAGTGCTTGTAAGGAGGCATACTAAAAAAGTATTAAAGTTCACTCAGTCTATAGACTTTCTAATAAGCTATAATACAGTACACTAAGAAAGAAAGTATATTATAAATACTGAGAGTCTATTAGTATAGAGAAATACGAAGTCTGCTTAATCTAAGTGGAGTGTGGAGGCGGATACTCTGGGTTATCTTCACAACCAAGTGGTTTCTGGTTGACCATTAAGTCTTATCAGGAAATATTCACTGTGTCCCCAGCGCTCGACTGGAAGATATTTTCTGCCGTCAGAAGGATCTAAATATCTGTTGGCGGTCAAAGCTGGAGTCATCTTCGCCTGGTTTAGGTTTATCTTGTAGGTTGTGATGAAGGAGGTAGAAGAGTAAGCACACCGGAGAGTCGACAATTTGAGATGCCAGCATGGCGTGAAAAGAATTTTACTTCAAGTGACGTCTCTTGTTAGAGATGATAAGAGATATATTACATTGATACATTCGTTCATAATACGAGGGATATTATCAAATTCTACCTGACTAGAATGTCCAATTCGAAGGAGAACTGACGCTCGAGTCGTCTTCCACCTGAAGCCACCATGCTCCCTCACTGATGTGATACCAACATTCTGCTGCCAGTGGATTACCACCTAACCTTCACGTATGCAGGCATCCCAAAATAACCCTGATATATACACTGGCTCAATTCATTGTCTATTCATGTATTTGTGTTCAAACTATTTCATCAAATGCAGATATCCGTCGAGATCCCATTTTGACCGTGGAATTCTGGCAAACCAAGGGATGAGCGAAAATGCCAAACTTTTACTCATGTGTCTTCTGTTAAGGACCACAAGACTTCTCCCTCATTCCATACCACTGCCTCACGTCTTCTAATTATGTACTTATGTACGCCTCCGGGCAGTGTCGGCCCTCAAATCCCAGCCCGGAACGACGTGTCACGACAAATTTGCCAGGTACTTCCGGCGAGCCAAGGCTAACAACAACGATCACCTCGGCAAAGACCAACGCTCTCCTGCATTTGTGTTCGACATCGCAGATCACACGCTTGCCGGTGTGTGGGGGAGATGGATGTTTGGGGGTGGGCAAACAACCTTGGAAATATCTAGCTGAAGTCCACGCTGAACTTTCAGCCAGGACTTGCATAATGCTTGCATCTTGCATCTTACGCTAGACCTGTCATTCTCTTTGCAGCCTCTTTACGCTTTAGTCCCGAGGTTCGATATCAAATCACCATCTTCAATCACTTGGCATGAGTTGTTCTGTCTCCTCAGTTCCCGATGCAGTGCTCTGCCAGGTCTTTCGTGAAGGCATCAGATGACTCTTTCGGAAGGCTGTGCACGGAAAGACGTCCGTAACCTCAACTTCGAGCAATACATTCTGCTGTTGGCGTTACTGGAGACCCAGTCACATCGAAGTCTGTGTTAGAGAAAGCTCTTGGGAATACAACTCAGGGAGGAGATCTTGGCTCATTTTGAACTGCCGTTGTGCAAACGAATCTAAAATCGGCTCCAACTGTCCCACGTCTACCACTCACTCCATCTTCCCTTCCAGCCCTACAAGCTTCTTGAATCCTGCGCCGATCTCAGTAAGCAGTCCGGTGTCCCTGGTCTACCAGTTTTTGGCCCAAGCCTATTCCAGGATTCAAGTTCCGATAGTTGCACATCTAACACTTTAGACGAGATTCACTGCCACCTCATCAGCGACCTGGCGCCTACATCAAGCAATAGACTGAGTGCTGGCCCGTGGTGGCGGCCGTCTCACTCCGAAAGCACAGGAAACACGGGCGAATCCAGCATACATGAACCACTCAACCCTCTTCTCTTCCGGAGAGGTGGAGGGGCCTTCGTTCCGAATCCCGTGCCCTCACGGCCGCACCGGTCCAGCAGGCTCCCACTGTCTCAGCTTGGACCAGTTCCTGATGGCGCCCAGGTCGGACAAGCAGCTGGCGGGCGGACTAGAGGTCCTGGACTACCTGATCTTGCAGTATATTGAAGACAAGTACGACCTCACGTCCATAACATTGAAGGCAGAGCACCGAGCCACTGAGCCAGATGCTGGAGCTAATGCAAGGGACCTACCTCATGGTGCCCAAGCCAGGTCGGTGGTCAACCGTGGACGTACATGGGTCCGGACATGCGGTTCGCAGCGTTGCCGAATGTTACCAACAGAATGTAATTTCAAAAGGCCATGGGAGGAAAGAAGGGAGGCTACGACGGTATTGTCTCGGGACGCTCCTCTCTAGATACTTTCCACTGCCAGTGATCACCTCACCATTTATCTGCGTTGGCCGTACAGGCTGGCACCAGGAGCACGGTCTTTCTGCCCAACCCAAGAGAAAATATCAGTACAGAGAAAGCGCAAGCAACAGACAGAAGGGCTGCAAGAGAGATGCTCAAGTGGACAAGCCTCGGCTGTCCCATCTTCTCCCAGCCGGCAGATTTCACATGGGACTTCTGGTTAGGTTTCGGGAGAAGGGATATTGTGTGTGGTGTGCCCGGGATTGGATAAAGTAAGCGACAGGCCAGGAGCGTCAATGTGTCAGCCGGAAATGACAATCCCTCCCGAAGTGCATCGTGTGCAACCCGTTAATGGGACCGGTGTGGCGGGGAAGGCCCCCCTTCCTCCAGAAACGAGATACAGTGTAAGCACTTGAGAGACGAAGGAATTGAAGATCGAGACGAAGAAAGACCAAAAACAAAAAAGGAACCGAACTTCTAGGATCTAGGGTCCACAGAAGTTTGATCCTCGCGTTCGTAGACCGCCGTCTCGGGTCCGACTTTTTGACTGAAGCCTGCCGTGATATCCACTTGTTCCCGGGCTTCCTTCGAAGGAATGCATCCATTGAGCCCCGCAAGGAACCGGGGCCACGGGACCGCGTGGGAAGCAGAGAAACTTGGTGCCCAACCCGATGAGAAAGCGGTGACGGCGATGAGATAATCGGCCACGGCATGGGCTGCAACAGGGAAAAGCGTCAAGACAGGCAGCCGAGCCACCCCAGTGTGTGTCATATGAGCAGCCCGCCAGGTGAATCGTTAGCCTTCTGGTTTTGGGGAGCCACTGCGCCTACAGGTTAGAGCCTGCAGGAGGATCCGTGTCCTGAGTGGGCCGCACGCTGCGAGACAAGCGCAGTGCAGCCCCGTTATTGATTGCTCGGTGGTGTTGGTGGTGTTCTTTGCGCGCGTTTCTCCCTCCCTTGCCTGGCTTGCTTGCGTGCTGACCTGCAGGACATGCCGGGCTCGTTTGCGCTGACTTTGCTCCATCCGTTTTGCTGCTGGCTTTGCATGCCAAGCGACCAATAACATGCCGCCTGCCCGCGTGCATGGCCGCAATATATGGCCTGCCTACGTCCTGCGGCCGAAGCCCCTCCATGCAAGCCCGCACACCAAAGGAGAAATGATTTGCACTTATTTTCTTGGGATCAAAAAGGTCGGCTTGTGAGAGGGCGTGGCTTTCCTCGGGCTCGGCCAAGCGACGAGCATCGAAAGACAGATGACAGATTAAAAAAAAAATTGGCATCCCGGCCTTGAAGTCTCACCACCGGGG
>JUJX01000012.1:171500-444530 GCA_000800745.1 Diaporthe longicolla | reverse complement strand
GGGGGGGGGGATGTCTCAATAAGCGGCGCCTGCCCCGCTCCATGCTGACTGTTTTCCTCTTGTCACGTCGGTGGCGACAGGAGAGAGCTGAAAAGATCAGACATTCTTCTTGCGTTTCAAAGGATGGGCGAGGGAGATTGTTGGAATCGCATTGTAAAGGGCACGCTTGAGAGAGTTTACCCCAAGATGCTGGGGAGGGCCAGCACATTTCCGCCCTCAAGCGACCGCCAGCCGCAGTCCCCCCGTGCCTCCTCCGAGCATGAGGCCAGATCCGAGCCCCGGACCTCAATCTCTGATGAGGCACAGGCCTGTTTCAACCTCTTGTTGATCCTGCGGAATGACACTCAATATCTCATTTCATTAAGAAACGATAACCTTCAGGCTTTCGAGGAGACCGACGCTCGGCCGCTCCTGAGCCATATTAATGGTGCAATCACGTCCGCGACGCGCAGCATTTACGAGCTGGGCCCGTTTTTGGAACGATATCGATGGCCGCCCTCGGAGCCACCCCGGGCGTCAATAATACGACTGAAAAACCTGAGGAAAAGGAGCAGGAGCCTTTCCTCGTCAGCGTCAGGGTTCGCCGCGGCAGCGAGACCGTGGCTGTCTCCGGATGAGTTGTTTTCCTGGACAGTGGCCCTGACCGCACAGCACAGTGCCGTCCTGGCGGCCCTCGACCAGCTGGAAAGATTCCTCGTTTGCGGTTCAACAGACATCACCGAAGACGACAGGAGGAGACATGATGCAACGGGGTCATGGTGGCAACAGCAGCATAGCGAGTTCGAGAACGTCACCCTGATACAGTCAATGCTGCAGAGACCGAGAAGAAACTTGCAACCGGTGCCCTGCACGTATCTGACGACACCTGATGTTGACACACCCGAGAGCGCGCAGATTGGCGTTGCCCTCACATCATCATCGCCGACTGGAGCTGTGCTTCTGCCATTTTTCAACGATCACGACGATGGGAAGTCGGAAACACTTACATTCTACGAGCAATCCGTTGGATCTTGGCCGGGAGAGATGATGAATGGGGGACTTAGCGCTCGTCCAAGGGCTCTCGACGAAGGCGCCCCTGGGAATCATTCTAACCTGACGTATAGACCTTCGGATCTGCGGACCCTGGCGTCTGGGCCATCACCCTACCCGCAACCGAACCAACCGGCAGCAGTACAGACAGAACGGTATGCAGAATTACCGTACCACTGCGCTCCAGGGCAGGCAAAAGATGTGCAGAATGCTGCCCATGGAGGCGAGGATCAGAATAAATGGGCGAGAGGCCCGCCGGAACTCCCGCTTTCTCGGTTCAACAGTAGTGCTCGGCGACCGAGGATCACCACGACCCCTTTACCTCCGCTCGTTGGTCTCCAGGCGCTGATTCCAGAGATTTCGCAACGAGCGCGATCGGCGACGCTTGGCCCACCTACGTCTGCGCATGCCGTATCGCCATTGTCACCGTCCTCGCCCTTGCTCTCGCCACCGGGCCTCAGCCGGCGATCGAGCCAGGTGAGCCTCCCTAGCCCGATCCAGGCGTCGCCTACCGTGGACACCCCGTTCACGCCGCTGAATCAGCAAGTCGCGAGCATGTTCGAGCAGAAGACCTTGCCCAGCAAGACCATCCAGCCTGTCATTCACGAGCTCGATAACATGATTGCGTCGCCCGTGTACTCCGTGCAACCCGTGTTCGAGCTGGACGTCTCCCCGGTGGGAAACAGCCAATACCAACAGTCCGCATCACTGGAAGAGGATGAGAAGCATTGGCCATATTTAGCATATATGGCGCGAAAGCAGGCTGTCACAATGTCAAGATGGTCGGTCCGGCGTTCGAGATCTAGTACCAAATTCAAGGCGTCCAGGGCGTCTAAGGCCGGTAGTGATGGCTAGGTGGTTAAGGGCCCAGTGAGAGGTAGTGGACGACGACCTTGTTTGGTTCAGCGTTAGTGGGTCGTGGAGCCGACCCACCCAGCCAAGCAGCCCTGCCCCTGGTTATGTAGCCCACGAAAGTCAAAGAAAATATCAACGGGTCCTCACACCGTAGTCGGATATGGTGTAATGGTTAACATCGGTGACTCTCACTCACCAGCTCGGGGTTCGATTCCCCGTATCCGAGGACGTTCCTTTTGTTTTCTTTTTGCTTCGATCATTGTCGCCGATTTGTGTTCCAACGGGCCCGGGAGCAGCAGCTTTCCCTCGAGCATTGACCAGGTCGTAGTCAATTAACCAACCTTGGAACTCTTTCAACAGTCAGGCTGCCGCAAGGTGCCGTGCTACCGGCGGATCGGGTGTTCAAAATTCCTTAAAGCAGTCATGCAGCATAAATGTTCCATGACGACGGGTGGATCAAATGCTGGCCTCGACAGAGTCAAGCATGCGTAACACGACCGATTGCTATCAACAGCTCTTAGTCAGTAAGGCGAGTCACCAACGCAGAATGTACGAAATAGAGCGTACTGCTTTTGCTCCTGCTCGCCCGGGCTGACTCGTGATTTACGCTCGGAATAGGAATCCGCTCAGACGCACAGCCATAGTGGGAGACCACCACGACGACGCGTTGGCGTCTCCGAAGGCGAAATGTTTATTTGGGGGGGCGGGGGGCGGTAAAGAGAGCCGGCACAGGGAGAATGCCAATAGAACAATGCACGGAAGGATCCAGAACGCATCGTGAAACCCGTAGTAAGCAGACCAAGCATGAAGAGTTTGGACGTGCTTCTTCAGCTCCTGCAGCCTGAGATGACTAGCCCGCAAAGGCGACTGCGACTGTCCACGCCACGAAGTCTGACCTGACGGGCGCCCGGAGGTAACCGACTGGCAAGCACTTGAATGGGATCGTTGGGGGCCGTTGCGAATATTCGCGAACAGACTTTGCACGGTCTTGCGTGTCTGTGTGATGTAGTCCACGAATCAACATGCAGTTGTATATGTGTGTGTGGTGCGTGTGGTTGTCCATGTTCTCATACTTGCATCCAGCACGCCTCCCAAGGCGAGGCATGTCGTTAGGTAACGGATATCACCGTACCCGACTACTGGGAGCGGACTATCGACTTGGCGCTCTGAGGCTCCTAGATGGCCTGAGAGCAGGAGGGGTCGAGTGGCCGCATCGCACGGCCCGGCGCACAATAGTAATTGTACCTACTATCCCAAAGGGCTTAAATGGCTTTTCCCAGGCCAGTCAGTGCTGTACTCTGCAGCGGGAGAAGTGTCGGGTGTTCACAGCGGGCCGCATGCTGCAATGCGACACACCGCATGCACTGCGGTTCCTCTTGCGGGAGGCGATTCCTCGGACCAAAAAAACCGAACTGAACTATACACTCAAGGAGCAAATGGGACTGATGCCCTTTGTTGCCATGTCTCCCGGAGCAGAATTGCTGGCATCTTGCCTCAGCCCGGGCTCTCGAATTTTCATGAAGAACTGACGCAAGAGGTGACCTAATGGTGAGCTGTGATGCTATGAGAGGTTGGTGCATGCATAATGTCTGGGCCTGACCTGCCAAAAGAAGCAGGACTTGGTGTTGGGAACTCCATCGCATGACATTGGGTGACGTGCTGCTTTGCTTGCCAAGGACTGTCAACGAAAACCGCCAAAGACACTGACGAAAGGGAACCCCAGGGTCCTCGGGGGGGAAACCTGCAAATGCAGATCTGCACCAGGCTGGGCTGGCTGGGCTGGGCTGGGCTCGGCCGGGGTATCGTGCGCGGTGTCTTTTCAGGGTTGCCTCCAGGCATGCCGTAGATCATGGACCGGTATGATGGGTCCCTTGCAAGCCCTGGGATGCGAGCAAGCGCGTCGGGAGTGGACAACTGCTGCAAGGCACAGTTGAGCCCCAGCAGTCCTGGAGATCGTGATGATGATCGTATGCCCCCCAGGGCCCGGGGGATCCACGTCTGCCAAAAATAGGAACATACGAGGGACAAGACACAGTCAAGACGATGCAAGCCGGCATAGTCAAGACCCGGAGGCCTGGATGATCCCGTTGCTTGAAAGGGGCCCCACATGGCCGGTGGCTCTGTTTTTCTTCGCGAGTAGCGCAGGGAACGGACGCGAAGGCAGGGAAGGGCAGCAATCAATTCACGCGTAGGCGGGCGTCGCTCAGGAATAGACCTCGGAGTTTAGAGTAGATGGACCAGAAAAGGGCTCATCGACAGGGGTTAAAGGGGCTGAGGGGGCCCAGAATTGACGGAGCAAATTCTGATTGCCGATGACGGTGCCGAAATGCCATGCTGTCTGTTGCTGCTGCTGTGTTGACAACCCAGGCAGCCAGGATTACAACAGAAAGCGGGAAGCAGCGATCGACAGGGGACGCGATTAGCTTCGTATGCCTGCACCACAAAAGTCCCTGAGTCTCGGAGTCCAAGCAGGAGGAAGCCACCAAGCCAATGTGCCAGGTGCCAGGTGCCAGGTGCCTGGGCAGGAACAAAAGAGAGAAGGGAAGAAAAAAAAGAGAATACGAGCAGGGAAGGCCGTTTCTCTCGGCATGACGGATGACGGGCGGGCACCAGGAACACGCGCTCAAGTTCCGATAGGGCGGCAGGGCGGCAGGGCGGCCGCAAAGACGACAAGAAAATGCATGGCTGTTACACAGTACGGCCTTGTTCCGGTGTCGTCCCAAGCCCAAGCCTCGCCACGAGATTGAAGTTGTATAGCTCCCCATAGTTATTGTCATGTATGGCATGATTGTTCGGGAGCGTCGCCAGCCCCCCCCGCGTTGCACCCAGCCAGGTGCACCCACCCAAAATCTGGTTATGCACACGCAATCCCTGGAGCGAGCTGCTCCGTCAGGGAAAGGCAATCCGGGCAGGTGGATGGGGAGTGGGTGGGTGACACGGTGGGTAGCGGGAACGTTCCTGCCCTCCTCGGTGGATGCAGGTACCTACCCCAGGTACCTTCCACACTGCAAATACGCAGACAGCAGCGTATCCCTAACGGATACATGTGACATGCAAACTCCAGTCTCCATACTCCAGAGTCGGTCAACTGCCAGGTCCATCGGGCCTTTGTCTGTCTGCAGACAGCTGCAGCCTGCGGCCTGCATCGTGGTTGGTGGTCAGATGGAGAGTCTTTACTTGGCCTGGCCTCCGATTCGGCTTGAAACTGCTCTCTTGGGTTTGGTTTCCAAACAACACAGGAGCCTGCTTGTCCCCCTTCCCCTACCCACTCCAGCTGCCTCTCTCGTTCCTTGTGCGACTATCAAAGGACCAGACCTGGCGATGCCACCACAACCCGACGAGATCAGATCAGATCTGGCTGGCTCGGGTCCGTTCGCGAGCCCAGCCGTTCAGCCCGCCAAACTGGTGCAATTTACACTCAATTCAACCGCTAGAACGAGAGCCCTTAGCGACATGGTCTAACACATAGTAGCATGGTATTACCGGCACCATCCATTTCCCCGTGGACTAGTCGACGCATTGGATACATAGTACACTGCAACCGAAAGTCTGGTCCGTGGCATCCCCCACCTTGGCAATGTCCTTTGTTCAGCACCGCTCCTACCGCTCGAGCTGGGCCTAGCATCCGTCCCTCTGGGCTTGTTAGTCTGCCCGCCGCCGCTGCGATGGTCGAGCCGATAGCCTGGGCAGCAAAAACGCCCTCGACCTAAGCTGCAGCCCCTGGACCTTGTGACTTTTATTTTTGCTTGCGACGACAGCAACGACACAAAGCACACAAAGCAACGTGAAAGAAACAACAGCAGGGGGGGTTCCAGAATCAGTCCGAGACCCCAGGGGTCCCTTGAGCCAGGCCTCTTCTACCTAGGTAGCATTGCCTCAGGGTGGCATAGGCGGTGGCCAGGGGAGCCCTTCTCCATCCCATGTCTGGTTTGGTGCCGTCTGATATCGCCATCTTGATGTGACATACTATGCGGTGCGGCACCGTCATTATTGAGCAGAGCTCGGATTATTTCTCCATCAATGCCACTGCACCGCTGCCACCCTGCAGATTTCAGGAGCCTCCGTCATCGCGCCAAGCTTGGGGATCCCGACTGCTGCTGCCCAGTGGCCCCGTTGGCCTGCCATTCGAGGCCTTTTTACCTTTGCCCGACCTTGGAAGCCGTTCCCAAACCCCCCCCNCCCCTCACCCCTGACCGGCCGTGGTTGTCATGGCCCTTCTGGGCCCTGCTACGGCAGACCTGGGGAACAGACTCGAACCACCACATTCAGTCGATTCATTTATTTATTAAGTCGGCCGCGACTGCCGTCCACCTTCCAATTGACGCATGTGCTCCATCTGTCGTTCCTATCGCTCTTTGGCCCCGTCCAATTCGTTCTTTACTCGCCCTCCGCCCACCGTCTGACCCAACTCGCAGGTCTGCAGGCTTGCACTTACACACACTACAACAGACTCGCACTCTTTGTCGCGTGATACTCGCAGGGGCCTCGTGCAAATCCTTTCTTGAATCGCAACCTGCACCTCGGCAAGGCACAGCCGTGGAGAAGAGTTGCAGAGACCCTCTCTTGCGATCTCGACCCTTTCCCCAAGCCACCCACCACCCGAGATTCAATCGCTTGTCGACATTTGCCCCCTTTTACTCGCCGCCTTTACGACCCGGCCGGGAAGGACTCCATCAGCTGTGCAGCCGCCGGAACCTTCGACGGCTTCTTTTTGTGGCTTGAGACGTGCTGTCACGCTGTCAAGCCGTCAGCTTGTCGGAGAGCTGCAGGAACCGTGCCACAAAGTGTCCCCAGGGCTGAGAGGCGGTACGGTAGATCCGTCCTTGTGCAGCTCCCCAGGGCCGGTACAGGGCACGCACATCGTATTCCAATTGTGGATACACTTGACAGCGATTCCCCACTCACCGCAGTATCCACATATTGCCTGAGAATCGCACTTGGCGGTGAATTCCTGACCCCTACCTCAGCTTCGCCTCTCTTTAATAAAAGGGGACGAGGGCCTACAGAGCGGGCTTCTTGGTCTGGCTCTGGTTCTGGCATATCCTTTCTCGAAAACACCCATCACAACTCACACGACCACGTTCGTTTCCGTAGCTTTTGGTAGACTTTACTCAAGTGGGGGAATGCATACACACGCAGCAGCAATGGCTCCGTACAGCGCAAAGGTTGACACGCCTCGTGATGTCGAGGAGGATGATTTCGATTTCGAGTACTTTTCCCGTACTTATAAGCCGCTATCAAACCTTCCCACCCCTCCTCCGTCATCGAGAAATTCGGCTTCCCCAAGCCCTGTTCTTGGGGTGGACAACGACGAGTTCGCCGACTCCAATCTGTTAGGTATGCGTTCAGTCGTTTGGGGGGCGTGTGTTGCGTCTATCGTGGTTGCGCATGACTAATCAAGACCGCCTTACAGGACCCGCAGTACATCTCGTCAACCTTCACCCACCATCAGCATCAATCGCCTCACCATCCATCTCCCACGTCCAAGCCATAATCACGCGCGCCGCCCTCCCCCTCGAGACGATCGCATTGGCCGTTTGCATCCTCGACTCGCTCGACTCGAAATTCTCCCGCAAATGGCGCATGGACTTGCCCCTGGGGTCGGCACCATCCAGCAAGCGACACACCATCTCCGCTGCCTCTAGCCTCGTCACGCACATCGACTTGGTCAAGCCCGAGCTCATCATCCTGACAGCACTTGTTATCGCCTTTAAATTTACCGAGGACTGCCAGGAGCCAACACAGTACTACGCATCGGACTGGGGCAACAACCAGTGGACATGCGACCAGATCAACGCCACAGAACGCAATATCATGGAGCACCTGGGCTATCGCATCCTGCCGCTATTTGAGAAGTCGATCATCGAGGACGCCCTGGACGACATGCGGAGAGCCGGCGAGATGGCACTACGGGAGAGGGAGATCAGCCGACAAAGAGTGAAGCTGGACGCCGGCCACTCGAGGTCCGTCAGTGTCCCCGTGCGACCAGGGGGCGGCGATGCCATGTTCGGCCTGGGCTTCCAGTTGACACCACTCGACACGCCCCCCGAGGAGCGGTCAGTGGAATTGGGTGCGCCACAGTAGTACAAGGCGTGGGAGCCTCTGTCCCTGGTATCACGAGGGCCTACCTTGGACAACGTATCACCAAAAGCGCCACGGCCTGGGGTCTGACGTTGTACATGCATGCATACGTGTCTTACTAGCATTGCATGCCAGCGAGCGGAATCTGCACTTTTTGCGACTAGCGAGTTTTATTGTCATCACAGCGAGGCGTTGGGATTATGGGAAATCTTGGGTATCGGCATACTATCTCATCGGGGAGGAGGCATCGTTTCTCTCACCCACTTCAGGGCGCAGTGCCCAAGGGCTATTCACTGTCGGCCACGGCCCGCAAGAGCATTATAATACCCGTACAGTAGTAGTTTCTAATATTAAAACCCATGTGCTGCGGCATAATCTACCTACTCTCAATTGCCCTCCGGTTGATCAATGTTCATTGACCCTGTGCCGACCGGACTTGTACTTGTCAACCTCCAAAGTGCATCAAGCCTCTCAATATGCACCTGCTGCCTGTTGTACACCTCGTCGAGTGGTCTTTT
This sequence comes from Diaporthe longicolla, assembly GCA_000800745.1. Lineage (NCBI taxonomy): Eukaryota > Fungi > Ascomycota > Sordariomycetes > Diaporthales > Diaporthaceae > Diaporthe > Diaporthe longicolla. The sequence goes on along the minus strand of JUJX01000012.1, from coordinate 436,047 downwards.
ATCTAGAGGCTTAAGGCCTATAGCATGCCGCTTCTGGTTGATTTCCCATTTATACCGCCGCACGTCTGCTTCAGCGTCCTCACCCACATACAACATGTCCGTCTCCACCCGCGCGGGTCTCCAGCCCCTCAGCCAGTCCTCAACTACCTGCTGGGACCAGGCGAGCCAGCCCTCGGCCGCGTCCAGCTTGGCCAGCAGCGCCCCAGCGCCGTCCTCGCCGATCTCCCCCAGGTACTCGAGCTTCTCGCGGTCCTCGGGGCTTAGCGTGCCGCTGAACTCCCTCCTTATGCGCTTCCCGGGGTATGTCATGACGCGCTTCGACTGGCCCGCGACGAAGTCGAAGCTCAGGCGCGCCGCGGAAAGCTGGGCCTCCTCGGCGTCTTGGAGTGCATACTGCAGGTCTCCGAACTGCGCGCCCACGGCGGTCGGGAAGTCGTGCGTCTTTTTGAGGTGGCCTACAATCAGGCCACGGCGGTGCTTGCATACCGCTATGTAGACCTCCTGGAACATTTTTTGTGATTAGCTTTCTGGGTGTACGAGGCTGCTTGGTATGAGCTTCCCAGGAATACCACCAAGACTCTCACTCACAAGTTCACGGAGTAGCTTATTCATCCGCTTCAGGTCCCTCGGCTGCGGGTGCTCGCCCACAAGCCCCCCAAACAACCTCAGCGCGTCCTGGTTGAACAGGAACGCGGCCCACGACATGTCCAGCCGCGGCTGCATGTCCTCGAGGTCCGCGAGCGTCGTCTCGCGGTAGTTATCGGGATCCGGGGGCCCGCGCTCCACCTCCTTCTTCCTTGTCTTGAGCGGCCGCGGCGGATCCGGCGGGCCTCGCTCCTCAAACAGGCCCCGCCGGAGCCCCGTGCTGGCACGGATGCTGCTCGGGGATAAGGGGACTTTGCCTTCCTTCTCCGCGAACTTGAGGACCGCCCGGAGCCGCGCGCGGCCGTCTTCGCGTTCCTTTTGTTTTGCGCCCGTCACGCCAGCCCAGTGCAGCAGCGCCGTGGTCTTGACGTCGAAGACGGCGTCAATGTCTCGCCGGCGGAGGATCGGCTCCAGCGAGGGGTCTAGGGGGCTGAGCGAGTCCTCGGTGTCGCGCTCGCGCTCGCGCTGGCGGTCGCGCATGGCCCTGGGCTGGTCTATCAGCGGGGCCGACAGTGCCGTGGCGTACTCGCCGTGGCTGGAGCCGAGGTAGGCGCGTATGTGGTGCGCGACCTGTTTCCTGATCTCGGCTGGCTCCCTGTCTGCGGCGCTCCGTAGGGCCCTGTGGACATACTTGAGGCTTTTCCCGATGTACTGGGACAAGTTGACGCTGTACTTGCCGTACCCTGGAGGGGCTTCGTCTTTGTCGTCTTCTTCTTCATCCTCGTCGTCATCGTCCTTCTCCGTGTCGGAGGATCCTTCGGTTGTGTTGGGTGAGACCCCAGATGACGGGACCGAAGACCAAGATGGGGTTGGGGAAGTCCAACTGCCTTGACCCCTGGGTGTTCTCGGCCCTCCCTTGGCTGTGTCTGGGACCTCTTCATCTTTTGCAGATTCGGGGCTCATGGAGTTGGCGCCGTCGACCTGGGCCCTGGGAGGTTTGGAGGACGGTGTTTCGCCATCGGATGACGAGCTTGAGTCCTCACTATTAGTGTCGAACGGAGTCGAAGGTAGGCGACCATTTTGATCCTTGGGAACCGAATTAGGTTTACGTGGAGGGACTGTACCAGGTACTTTTGGCGGCGTCTTATCTTCTTCCGTGCCACCTGGTAGCGAAGGGCTATCACTCGCGTCGGGGGACGGCAAGTCGAGCTTCTTAGAATCTGGCCAGTGTACAGTTTTGATCCCTTTTTCGCGAGTGCCTCTTTTTAGGATTCCAGGGATCTCGTTTTGAGGTGCTTTTGGAGGTGCTTTGGGAGGCGGAACAGGGGGCGGGATGTATTTGTAACCATTGATGTCGTCGGGACTCTTTGGATCCCTTGCAAGTAGATCCCGTAGTGTATCTGGATGACTGAGGGTGTTGAGGAGTTGTTTCAGTGTCACTTGTTCCTCCGTAGACAGGACTTCGCAGTTTTGATTATTCACGACGAAATTCCTGGGCTGGAAGGATGATCCACCGGTGTCGAAGCCAGTAGGGGGGTAAATGATTGCCTTGTTGGAGCCCCTACTAGAGTCGAGCTGTCTCCAGTGGAATCTCTGCTGAAAGTCCCACAAGGATGCGCTCATCCTTTCATGTTCGCCGTATCCTTCGCCTTCACTCATATAGATCTTAACTCCGTCCCGTACCAATTCCCTCTCGGACTCCTCGTAGAGCTCGAGAGCATCCCTCAGACACCAGCCAAGGACATAGTCCATCCGATTTAGGAATTTCTTCTGTCTGAGAGCGAGGTCAGGACTTGCGGCATATCTTCTTATTAATCGTCCAATCAGAGTAACATTTCGTGAGTAGTCGTCTTCGAGGCGCATAACGTGGATGAGCCTTCTGTGCTCATCCGATGTAAACCACCAGTGATACTTCGAAAGGCCGTGCAGTGCCAGTCCGACCAAACCGGAGACATCTGCAAACTCTTGAAAACGTGGCTGTAATGATTCGATTATTGGGACGCATTTGTCTATAGTTGCACGAACTCTGAGTGCAATGGGCCTCTTTCCCACCGTGTGCTCTTCGTTCATGGTGATCAATATGGGCTGTCAACGATGGACGGTCGGGAGGTCAGGAAGGTCCCATACAAGCTATCGGGACACTGTCAGGCAGTGTTGGATGAAAAATCTGGAATGCTCCCACGCGTTAGCTGTATGGTAGGTGAATATCTATTCTTAGCAGCTGAATATCGACATCTTCAAAGAGATGACTTGGGCGCGTGAACGGAGTGCTTCCTGCTTCTGAGACAATGAACCCAAAATTCATAGTCGGCCAGATGCGGAAGACTGATAGAAGCCGAATCTCGTATTTGGTGGACACCCTTTGTTGCGGTAGCGGTACAAAGATTTTCAGTATATGGATCCCTAAAGGACTCCCAACCCTCGGTTCAGAAAAGTGCTCTCGTACAACCTGAGCTCAGAATGTGATGAAATTCATCTGGCGCGGGCTTCAGCGTGCGGTGATGACTGTCTGAGCCGTTGATTGCTTCAAAATAGTGCCGTCGACTCGCCGTCTTGCAGCACTCTGCCATCAGCAGGATTGTGACATCGACAGTACCTTATTCAGCTTCTGATGAACTGTGTCTCTGTTCCAGAACTAAGGGACAACTTTCTCACTGTGTCTAAGTGGAGCAAGCTATCCGATTGAAGAGATAATACTTCTGACGGTTCCCGAGGATCAAATGCCGACCAACAACAAACTTCGTGTTCACTCGCTGCAAATTGATGAACATCAGCGAACCACGTTTTTGATTTGATGTGAGCTTCTGATAGCGTGACTAAGCATTACGGCGACGTGGCAACGAGGAAAGCTTCCGCGGGTATTGAAGGTATTGAGCTGCTCTTTGCGATGTACAAAGCGTTACATTCACTCAAGTCCGCCCAACCACCCGGTTCTGCCGGTCGATCGGGAATTGACACCGGTTTCAAAATGATGCAAATCGGCAGCTTGGTCACTGGTTTCTAGGGGGGTCAAAACTTATACAGTGCAGTCCGACCTCAAAATGTATAAGATCTTCACATAGCTACGGAATGTATCGCTATTTTGAAGCTCCCGCTGCCCGAGTACGCACAAGCATGTCCCAGCGAGAATACACGGATGTACAATGGGGATTATTCATAATAACCTTACCTTTTTCATTAATAAACACACTGTTTTCTATGTGACTTACCTGGCCTTTGTCTGCCCACACAAAATGAAACTTGTAGCAAATTCTGGCAGTTTCACTTACCACCTTATGCGAGCGCGGGCCGGATAGGCAGCTAACTCATCAACAGCCTTGTCTATCCTCTTCTTGATATGACTGAGCTCAATTTTGAGGTCAATTCTCTTGCCCTCGTATGTCTCCTCGTTGTACTCAGCCCTCAGCTTCTTGAACTGGTCAAGCATTGCCCCAAGCAAATATCTATGCACGCTTGCATCAGTCTCAATAGAGCATTCGAAGCACTGCGGGGGGACCATTCCTCCGACAGCGAGCGTATCGGGCGTACTAAAGAGGTTCTCTCTGGTCAGCGGCTTTATGAGGCGAGACGAGTGCGTGCAGAGCTGATAGTTCATGGGGAGGCGGCAGAACGGACAGCACTGCTGAATTTCAAACCAACTCTTAAGGCAAGTGTATCCCGCTATATGCCCACAGGGCAATATAGCCACTGTACTGTCGTCGAGCCCCTTATTCTGGGACCTCAGGAGCAGCTGACTTTCATGGCAGATTCCACAAGCACCGAGGTGTCCCGCGTCAAGCGAGAGCGATATCCTCGGGCAGGGGATGAAGTTTGGGTTCTCGACCTCAACCAGGAGGGATTCGAGCTCCATTTGTTTGAGAGCCATGATGAACTCGGAATGGGCGGTTGGCTGAGAAGAGTGGCCCGGTTGTGGTCGTAAACTGTCGATAAGTCGATTGATCAATGTGGGCTATGAACTGCCCTGCTGTCGCACATGGCGAACTTGAGTATATATAACAGCATGTTGTCAGTAGCATCTGTCCTGAAATGTTCCTGTTAAATTTTGGGTTATCTTTGTCTGTCCGGTTGGTTATTGTTTTGCTCAAAGAGACCAAGTATTTCCGGGATCCATGGATGCATTGTGAAATAATGCCGTTGTTTCTTTGTCGACTTGTCCTTCCGTCGCAGAAGGTCCCTTAATTTGGCCAAGAAAACTGGAGCGGAACCTCGTAGCAATAGTGGTCCCGCATGCCAAATGACGCACCCGCTGCTGAAGTGTCAGTACTGGGCTGCGGTAAAATGGCGCTGGATAAACGTGACTCCATCCAGGACAGTGGTCCAGTGTCCTCGATGGACCCGACCCATCAAACCACGGCTGTGCGCGCCCGCAGAGCCGCTCCCCAACAGTTTGACTCAGGGTGGAGCCGGCCAATGGGGAGCCAGCCATTTCCACTTAGCTCCCGCATCGCCAGTGAGATGATTGTATGCGAGATCTCCTGCCAAGGGGGGTTAAGGTTCTGGTTACCTCGGTTTCCAGCGGTTGAGACACGCCTGGCGAGGTACCTGGGCCGCCCGGTGCGAACGCGAAGAAGTCTGGTCGCTGAGGCAAGGACCACATGCAGGTGCTCACACAAGGTGCGGGGGCCCCTCGACTCACCCGAGCGGCTGTAACAGCGAACTGAGTGCTTTTCTCGTGCGGGTTGGGTGACATGCTGCCAGAGGTGACATACTCGTAGTTCTTCTCTCATTTTTTTCCGTCCAAGGACTAGTCGACAAGATGTTGTCTCCTGCCGGATCAGCTCTTCGCCTGACGCTGTCACGAGCTCCAGCACCAGGACAACGGCTCGCCGTTGCTTCTCTGCTCTCCCGCCGGCCGAATGGAGCGGCCCGAATCCACAGTGGTGCTGGTGTACCCGGCCGCCGTATGTCAACAGTAGTCGAGGACCGTGTCATCGAGAATGCACATGTGCCACCACCTCCTCCCCGGCCCCAAGGTCCTGCTACGGACGCTGTTGTCACGGAACGCCCGACGAGTGATATCCTGAAGCAGGCCGTCAAGGCCAATGGCCTTCGCAATGACTGGACAAAGGAGGAGATCTCAGCCATCTACAACCACCCGCTGATGGACCTGGCTTTTCAAGCGGCAAGTCGTCTCAGGTCTACTCATACCAAATCCATATGGAGCTGACTCTGTCTCTTCTCTCAACAGGGAACTGTTCATCGCCGGTTCCACAACCCGGCCGAGGTGCAGCTGTGCACGCTGATGAATATTAAGACGGGCGGCTGCAGCGAGGACTGCAGCTACTGCGCCCAGTCGACGCGCTACCAGACTGGCGTGAAGGCACAGCGTGTCGAGCCCGTCGAGGCGGTCCTCGAGGCAGCGCGCACGGCAAAGGCCAACGGCAGCACGCGGTTCTGCATGGGCGCCGCGTGGCGCGACATGCGCGGGCGCAAGAATTCGCTCAAGAACATCAAGGCCATGGTTGAGGGCGTGCGCGCCCTGGAAATGGAGGTCTGCGTGACGCTGGGCATGATTGACGACCAGCAGGCCAAGGAGCTCAAGGAGGCTGGCCTGACTGCTTACAACCACAACGTCGACACGAGCCGCGAATTTTATCCGTAAGCAGCACTTTACCCCTGTTATGCATGCCCGTCTTTTATGTGTTGGAGTACTCCAAGATGCATTCCTTTCGAACCTCTAGCAGATGACTGACACATACTAGTTCGGTCATCACCACACGTACTTATGATGAGCGGCTCAAGACGCTGTCACATGTGCGCGACGCCGGCCTCAACGTCTGTTCAGGAGGCATCCTGGGCCTGGGCGAGAAGGCCGAGGACCATATCGGGCTCCTGCACACCGTCTCGACCTTGCCATCGCACCCGGAGAGCTTTCCCGTGAACGCCCTCGTGCCCATCAAGGGTACACCACTGGGCGAGAAGGCCCCCATCGAGTTTACGGCCATCCTGCGCACCATTTCCACGGCCCGCATCCTGATGCCCAGTACCATCATCCGCATCGCCGCGGGTAGGAAGACGATGAGCGAGGAGAAGCAGGCCCTGTGCTTCATGGCTGGTGCCAACGCCATCTTCACCGGTGAGAAGATGCTTACTACGGAGTGCAATGGCTGGGATGAGGATGGCGAGATGTTTAAGCGGTGGGGTCTCGTGCCCATGAAGAGCTTCGAGAAGAGCCCCAAGCCGCAGCCGGAGCTGTAAGGGAGGGGGTCTGGCAGATGTGTACGTGCATAAAAGTAGATCGTATCCAAATAGACGCGAAACCCCCATTTCTTTTCATCGAAGTTCAGAGTCTTGCTTTCTCTAAGCCGCCGTCTAAACTTGCCTCTTGCTGGGGCTGAGGTTGCGACCCATGTTTTTCTTCCAGCTTTATAGCGGCCCACTCACCGATTGCCGCTACTAACCTTTCGACCTCCTGTTGTGTGTTCCCAGCATGTAGGCATACTCTCACCCGCTCAGTCCCTTGCGGTACCGTGGGTGCTACTATCGGGCGGACCATCAAGCCCCGCGCCTGGCAGTGACTGGCTAGGCTGCGCGGGTGCGGCGTGAATACGGGGATGATTGGAGATACGCTGTCGTCGAGGGGCCTCAGGGCAAGTATCGCAGGAGCCGAATGGTGCTCGGGCAAGCTCGATACGACCCCTGAGAGTAGGTGATGTGTGAGGCGGATGAGATACTGGAGACGACCAAGCAAAGTCTCCGTCCTGCCTGAGATCATGAAGTCGTATGAAGCTCTGATACTAGCGAGAGACGGGAGTGACATGGCTGTCGTATATATCAGGGTCCGGGCATAGTTGATGAGATATTCCCGAGCAATCTTTGAGCACAGTACGACCGCTAAAGTCCCCAAGTCCAGATAGTCAGTACTGTTCATCGCAGATATGAGACACACGTGATTTTCCCAGACGGCCAAAGATTGAAGCACGGAAGATAGGGCGCACTCACCACCTTGACTCCCGAGGGCCTTGCCAAACGTCACCACCCGAGCAAAGACTCTGTCTTCGACGCCCAGTTCGCAACACAAGCCCCTACCGCGCTGTCCAAAAATACCCGTGGCATGTGCCTCGTCCACAATAACATAGCCATTGCCCCGCGGGAGCACTTCGTGGACGGCATCCACCATCTCCCGCAGCGGCGCCAAGTCACCATCCATGCTGTAGACAGCTTCCACAGCAACGAAGACATGGATAGCTCCTTCGCGCACCTCATGCACCCTTCTGGCCAGCTCCCCGAGTACCTCCCGGAGCCCATTGACACAGTTGTGCCTGAACGGGACCCGCTTTGCGGCCGGCACGCGCGACAGCCTCATGCCATCATGGACGCTGGCGTGGATGAGCTCATCATAGACGATGAAGTCACCAGGCTGCGGGGCGCACGAGAAGAGACCCACGTTGGCGTCAAAGCCTGAGGTGAAGAGCAGGGCACTGGGTGAGTTGTGGTGCGCGGCGATGAGTGCCTCGAGCGTGTCCGCGAAGGGGTGGTTGCCATCTAGGAGGCGGGACCCGCGCGACCCGAGCTGGGGCGGCGGCGGAGCCGTCGAGTGCTCATCATCCTGCCCGGTGCAGTTAAACCCCTCCTGCCTCAGATGGTTGAGGAATTCCTGACGGAGCTCAGGGTTGGTTGAGAGGGACAGGTAGTCGTTGGATGAGAAGTCCACTGTCCCTGGTGGAACTGTCGTAAGCCTGCGGAGCAGTGACCTTGAGCGACGGCGTGAGATCAAGGAGGAGAACGTCGACTCGAGGGCTGTGTGTGAGCCTTGGAGGGGCATGGTCGCCGATGTCTTGGTTTTAGATGATGGCCAGAGGCTGCTCCTCGTGTGTCATCTGGCTGGGGTCGTGTTCCAAGGTTGTGTCTTCGCGACTTGAGAACTCAAATTCGCTCACTCCTCAGCGTCGAAACTCGAGGTCTTCAAAGCCCATACCGCAGCCTAGCCTCTTGTATCCCGAGGTCAATAAATGCTAGGGGAGCTTGGCCTTGGATCTGCATCTGCACCCTTGCGCTCTGCACCTCAACAAATCTTAATAGAATGGACTCAGTAGTCTAGGTACATAGCCCATGTACCGAGTCCGGTCGCAAGTCACCGCTCGCCCGAATTGTGAACCCTGACCCTAGTTCAGCTTCCCCCCCCTCCGCGGCTCCAGGCGGGATTACTCCCCAGGGTGGGGCATCGAAGAGCTCGAAGTTGAGATGAGCAAGCTCCAGGGCCTCATTCCTCTGCCCTGCCGTCCGCATTGAGGCGTTTCGATGCTGCACTCTCACCTCAATTGAGGCAGACTTGCATCCGCATTCATGGCGGTACGCACCACGCCAGTTGGCGGGCTGCTTATCCCGTCACTGCGCGTTCTGCAGATCTGGGGCGCCAACACTGACGTCGGCAAAACGGTTTTGTCAACCATCCTCTGTCTCGCTGCTCATCACAGGCGGCCCAAAGAGGGCGTGCATTATCTCAAGCCCGTGTCCACGGGCCCCAAGGGCGACTCCGACTCACAGTACATCAGTAATGTGTTTTCGAAGTTCCTCTCAAGAACGAAGCCGAAGTCACACTGGTTCGACAGCCACACAATCGTCCAGTACGATGATCCGGTCAGCCCTCATATCGCCGCCACCAATTCCGAGCGCGTAAGTCAAGGGCACACCCTTTTTTTTCTCGTCACTTTTATGTTAGGTGCTCTGATTACTCACCTGCGGTCATAAAGGGTGCCATTTCCGACCAGGACTTGCTTGCTGCCATCCATTCTCGTGTCTCCAAGCATGCTACCGCCCTGGAACCGCGGCACCACGCGCCCTGCAGCTGGCTGTTTTGCGAGACCGCTGGCGGCGTGCATTCTCCAGGCCCGTCTGGCACCTCACAGGCCGACCTGTACCGGCCCTTGAGGTTGCCTGCTATTCTGGTTGGTGACCATAAACTCGGGGGCATCTCGGCAACTATCAGTGCATATGAATCCCTCCGCCTGCGAGGCTATGATGTCGAGACTGTGCTCCTGCTCAAGAACGAGCAATATCGGAATCACGAGTACCTCACATCGTACTTCCAGGATCGCAAAATCCCTTGTACCGCCGTGCTCCCGCCGCATGAGCGTCTTGACGTCCCTGAGAAGGAAAAGGGGTTAATGCATAATTATTACGACTCTCAGTCCAGGTCCAAACTCATCAGGGACGTGTTGCGGAGACTGGACAAGAACCATGAGAAGCGCCTCGAAAACCTCGAAGATATGGCAGATGATGCTCAAAAGACGATATGGTACCCTTTCACCCAACAGAAGCTGCTATCAACCGACAAGATCACCGCCATCGATTCTGCGTATGGTGACTACTTCCAGACTTTTTCCCCCACTCCTGAGCCTCCCAAAGACTTCGAACGCAGGCTACCCGGGGAAAGCAGATGGGAGACAAGCAGGCGTCACGCGGAATTCGACTGGACAGCGAAATCGACGCCCTGCCTTCATCCTTCATTTGATGGCTCTGCTTCCTGGTGGACTCAAGGTCTCGGGCACGCCAACCCGCAACTGACGCTCGCCGCCGCGTATGCTGCCGGCCGCTACGGACACGTCATGTTTGCCGAGGCGATCCATGAACCGGCCCTGAAGCTTGCAAAACTCCTGCTCCATACCCTTGCAAACCCGCGTCTTTCTCGTGTCTTCTACTCCGACAATGGTTCTACTGGTACCGAGGTGGCTGTCAAGATGGCCCTCCGCGCAGCCCGACTACGGTATGGCTGGGGGCCTAGAGAAGCGTTGAGCATTCTAGGTCTAAAGGGAAGTTATCATGGCGACACCATTGGTGCAATGGACTGCTCTGAACCCGGCACCTACAACGAGAAGATCGAGTGGTACAAAGGCAAAGGCTACTGGTTTGACTTCCCAACAGTCAAGATGTCCGATGGAACATGGAAAATTGACGTACCGGTCGAGTTCCGCGCAGAAGGGAGTTCATCAGCCCAGACGGAGTTCTCCGAACTAGGTGAAATATTCGACTTGGAAGCGCGTGCAGAAACAGAGTTGTACCAGGACTACACCCGCTACATCTCTCGCACTCTCGAAGGCCTCCGAGATCAAGGTTACAAGTTTGGCGCGCTCATGCTCGAACCGGTCGTGCTGGGAGCCGGCGGCATGATGCTGGCCGACCCGCTCTTCCAGAAGGCCCTCGTGGACGTGGTCCGGAGCGAACCCAAGCTCTTCTCCGAATCTTGCCCTGCCCCGGATCCTGAGGACACCAAGACCTGGAGTGGGCTCCCTGTCGTCTTTGACGAGGTCTTCACTGGTCTATACCGCCTCGGCGGCCCAAGCTCTGCCAGATTCCTCGGCGTGCAGCCGGACATAACCGTACACGCTAAGCTGCTCACAGGGGGGCTCATCCCTCTTGCTGCTACTGTCGCCTCTGAATCTATATTCCGCTGTTTTGAGAGTGACGACAAGAGCGACGCCCTGCTTCATGGGCACAGTTACACTGCCCACGCCGTCGGCTGCCAGGTGGCCATTGAGAGTCTGGAAATGATGAAGCGTATGTCGAACGGCGGCGCATGGAGGAGGTTCCGACAAGATTGGGCAGTTGACTCCATGCTTCCCGGGGTTCAAAAGTACGATGGCGGGTACGTGCCATATGTGTGGAGCGTCTGGAGTCGTGACTTCGTGAAGGAGCTGTCTACTAGGACAGACCAAGTGGAGGGTCTCTGGGCTATGGGAAGCGTGCTGGCGATCCATGTCAAGGATGCCGCAGGCTCTGGTATGTCCACTTGTCCTCGAAAGAGTACAGTTTCAAACATGGCTTACATGTGCAACAGGTTACAAATCAAACGCCTCTCGTGCCCTGCAGGCTGAGCTCCTGAAGGGTGCCAAAGATATCGCGGGCTCCAACGTGCATTCGAGGGTCTTGGGCAACGTGCTCTACCTGATGACTTCGCAGACAACGAGTTTCGATACGGTCAGGGACCTCGAGCAGCGGATGCTGCGTGCCGAGGCACTTGGCGGCTCCCCGGAAGAGGAAGCAGTGGACGCGGAGACGGAGCCCGCTGAAACCTCAGACTCGGATTTTGATGTCTCAAACAAAGACACTTTCTGACCTCCATGTATATACTTCGAGTTGATCTATTCACAGCTGCAATGAGGCAATGCATGGCCAACTTGCCTCACATATCCACAATGAGTAAGTGGCCCCGGGTCAAGCACCTAAAAAAACCACCTCGCATAGTCAAATTGGCAATATAGATTACCGCAATGCACAAACCAACACATGCGACCATATCCACAAGAAAATATCGGATCCCGTTCGCTCTCCTGTAATCAAGCTTGTGAGAGGCAGATTAGTAGTTGGGTCGGTGACGACCAGCGAATCCCTGCTGTTGCATGTTTTTTGTTTTCTTTTTCCATCTTCTTTTTGGCCCTCTCGTTCCACAGCCTGTGGGACCCTCTTTGCTCCATCGTGACGCCCTGGCCGAGCGTGTGGGGGACGTGGTGTGGGGGCTTCAGCAGGGCCTCAATGCATGTAAGATGATTGGCTAGGGGCTCTTATATCCACCGTGGACTGGCTCCCACTTCGGACTTCGGGAGGGAGCCTCTTTGAGCCAGCAGTCTCAGGCTGTCTTTCGTGCTCGATAAGAAGTGAGATCTTTCATCAGTCTTAATGCAAGTCTCGCAGGATGTGGACTTCAAGGGTGCTCTCCAAAGCTGCAATGCTAGACAGCTTGGAATGCGTTGCGATTCAATCCTACACCCCACCTCTCAAGCAATGCGATGAAGAAGTTCACGCGCGTCAAGCCACCGCTCCACATTCTCAGCAGTCTCAGCATACCACGCATTCATCAGATCCTCATTGACATAGCCCATATGTGGCGTCGTCAGGACCTTGGACCTCCCATCCCTGCCCCAGTAATCCGCCCTCCTCCAAGGACTATCACGCGGCAGCGGCTCAACATCAAACACATCCATCGCAACCCCACGGATCCCTCCGCTCTCCAACACATCCAACAGCGCAGCCTGGTCAACAAGCGGGCCCCGCGACGTATTGACCAGCAGCGCCGAAGGTTTCATCACCGCCAGCTCCCTTGCCCCGACGAGCCCCCGCGACCGCCCGCTCAGCACGTAGTGCAGGCTGACAGCGTCGGCTCCCGCGAACAGCTCCTCCTTGCTCACCGCCCTGAACGTCTTGGTGCCGCCGGCGCCGTCGTCCGGCGAGAGCCGTACCTGCGCGGCCATCTGGTCCGCCCTCGCCTGCGTCAGGTTCTCGCTCCAGCACGTCACGCGCATGCCCCAAGCCAGGTGTCCGATGCGCGCCACCGCCGCGCCCAGCCGGCCGAGCCCTACCACGCCGAGGGTGAGGCCCGTCAGGCCTGTGGCGAGGCTGCTCTGCCATACCGCCGGGGCTGCGTTGCCCCCCTGGGTCCCGGTCCCACTAGTACCGGAGGCCTTGATGGCTGCGTCGTCGAAGGCGACGTTGCGTGCTAGGGCTAGCAGGAGGGCCCACGCGTGCTTTGTTGTCGGGTGCGCACCTCCGCGACGGATGTCCGGTTTCTTAGCGCCATTGCGGTCATCGGTGCGCCCCAGGCCCGGGGCAGCGACGACGGTGATCCCGAGGTCCTTTGCAGCTGCAAGATCGAATTCCTCAAATTGCGTGCCTGTCGCGAGGAGCACCTTCAGGTTGGGAAGTCTGCGGAGAAGATGGCCAGGGAATGCGGTGCGCTCGCGGACGCTTGAGATGAGGTCGTACGGCTCGAGGCGCTTGACTAGTCTGGTAGTTGCGGCCTCGTCACTGGGCACGATGGTGTCCCTGTACTTGTCAATATGCAGGCGGGAGGCGGAGATGTGGTAGAAGTGCGGGGCTGAGGTGTCGAGGTAGTCGTCGATTATCGCCAGCTTTTGGGGGCCCGAGACGCTGGATATGGTGCATCTGCTGCTGCGGGGTATTGGCCGCGGGGAGAGTGGTCTGGCCAGTGACAGGGCCTTCATGGTTTCGCCACAGCGTAGAATGCCGCTGGTTGCATGGGTCTAGGGAGTGAAGCTGTACAAGCATGAGCGCCCCCCGACAGCTGGGAGGCGACTGGGATTCAGAAGAAGCGCAACCACTCCGGAAACGTGTGTCGATCGGGAGCATCTATTGCCACTTTCTGCTTGAGGAGAAGTAAGCCTCCGGGGCGACGAAAGTTCCCAAAAACCTCGTAAATGTGATTAAGCTTATCAAAATCGGGTGAAGACCGAGGTTGAATAGTAATCCCACAGCAGCATCGGCTTTGTCCCGGGCAAGGGCACAGGATGCTGCGCATGTTTGTAAGCTGGAAAATGCAGATATTCGGACAGTTTCCACTCGCTTTTTAAGTCCGTCTCGGAACAAAATCAAGCTTATGATTACTTGGCCTGGTCAAGGAGAGGGAGCCGGCAATAATCCATCAGCATGTCCATAGCCCCGCAAACCCCAGGCTTAGAGCAGTGAAGGAACTTACGGGCCGTGGTCCCTGTGTGACCACAAATGGCTGCAATTGTACCACCATTCCCGGAAACTTAGCTGTACTAGACTTTCTTGCGATCCACATCTTCGTATATCTATATCAACGAAATTTCGTGAATTCCCAGGCTCAGATGCCGGCAGCACATACTGGTCCAGATCGATCGTGACACGCTTTGAAAGAGGGGCACCTATTAGCGAGTTTAGACCCTTAAATGATACGGTGAGATAGGCCACAGAAGCAGACCCTACTATGATTCACCAGATGATTCGTCAGTTAAGGAGCAATCATTAGCTAGACGTAGGCCCCTCTGCAGCCTATTTCAGCACTAAGGACATTTGACGCGATGCGTCTCTGGCTTTCCAGAAAGAAGCGAGGCCTCAAGACAGGTCGCCCAATGGTTGCATGAACCTGGCTAGCTATCTTTCGGCGTCATGACATCACCTTGTTCCTGTCTACAGTTGCCTAGCGGGTGGAAGTGGGATATGTCGTGCGGTTGTCTTGTTCGAATACGATAGCAAACTGATGCGGAACAAGTATTGGTGTGCTTACTCAGGGCAAGATTAAGTACCTAGTAGCTGCGGGTAGGATTCGGGGAAATAGATGTGCCCAACCTGCACTTTTGAAACCGCCATGGTATGTGTCGACGTGCGTAATCGATCGAGACTGAATGATTTGTCTTCATACTAGATACCGGAGTTGCTTTGCTACCTCCGGTATCTTCAGGATCTGACCAAATATAAAGAGTGTTTGCTCTGCCAACATTCAAGAAGTTCCTTGACCCATAAGCACGCACCTCTTCATTGGGATCTCCTCGCATATTAAACATCCAACCGGCTAATAATTCAACAATGGCGACCGACAACACTAACGCCAATTTCCCAATCACTGTTGCTGAAGATGGCTGGTCAACGGACGAAGAGGCAACAGCAACCTGTTTCTGCGGTGCCGTGCAGCTAGCATTCGTAAGTCCAATCCCCCAGCTCTCTGACATCCCCAACCCCATGCATCGCACACATGCACTGCAAGCAGCCACTGACGCCATCCACAGCCAACCCAAGGCCCAGGCCTGATCAACACATTCGTGTGTAACTGTGCAGACTGCCGCAAGGTGACAGCATCCATGTTCGCATCCAACTTCAGCGTCGACGACAAGTACCTGAGGCACCTGCGCGGCCAGGAGAACCTCAGCAGCTGGGGCCAGGCCAAGACGGTCTCCTCGGGTAACAAGATGACCAACTACTTCTGTTCCACGTGTGGAACTCTGATGTATCGCGTGTCGTCCGGGTTTCCTGGAATGAGCATTTTGCGTATCGGGACGGTGGATGACTTCAGCCTGGCTGAGGGGAAACTCAAGCCCCAGACTGAGTGTTTCATTGAGCGACGGGTGGCGTGGTTTTCTGGTGTCGAGGGGGCGAAGCATGTGGAAGGGTTTAATCCATAATCACTGCATGTCAAGGCACGAAGTTACGATGGGGCAAGGGTCAATGTTGATGATTAGCTGTAGAGAGGCGTTCTGCTTTCTTGTAGAGCGAACAGTTTGAATTGGTCTGATGCTCTCAAACATGAGACCGTGGTCTAACCACACAGATTTCCGATGCGGTCCAAAATTGTCGAATGTGCAGCGATTCATCATACCGCGGTGGGCACCAAAGCCGTCGTGTCGGCTATAACATGATATTACCACGATGAAGAGCACGGCTTATTTCCTTCCTGACACGGTGGGAGATTCCGTGTGAATTTTGAGGGGACTCGTGCCTCAGTTGTCTCCCTCATTTCCCTCGCGGGGCTCCTGCTCTCCCTCATCGGTGCTGTCTACCTTGACCGACTTGACTAGAGTGGCCGCTTGTATCTCTCCAAGCACCATGACAAACAAGAATTCATCGTACTCCGTGTTGTTCTTGATCTTGACAAGCTCGCTCCAGCTGACCTTGCAAACCTGGACCGCCTCGGGTTTTCCGTCTGCTTGGATGTGGTCGTCGTCGGTGTCACCATCCATGTCGGTATAGACAGTATCGATGACTTGAGGGGCTTCAATCATTCCAGCGATCTCTTGCAGCTTCTGAGGCGTCGAAACAGGGCTGTCGGGGGAAACGATGACATTGTAGCGAGCAGGCGGCATGCGCCATCCAAGGGAGATCGCCTCCATGGCCTTGGGCCAATTCTCTAGAAGTGGGTGGCCTGTCTCCGCGCGGTCGTTCTCAAGTTCCTCGAGGCGTCGAAGGATCCTGGCCCTGGACTCGGCGTCAAGGCCTTCGGGGAGACCTTCAGCAAGTATTCTGGGTGTAGGGTCCATTGTTGGAATCCAGGCCGGGGGGTGAAGGTAAGGATTGAGAAGCAGCGAAGCAGGTCAGTCGGTTTGATGTGAGAGTGCACATGTGTTCTTTGGTATGTACACAAATTGCTGGAATGGAAAGCAGAAAGGTCGGTGCAATAGGTGGGGAAGGTCAATGGCTTGTGCAGCTAGGGCGGATGGGGTTCCAAGGTTTGAAAGGCACCGAGTAGCTCTAGAGCCCTACAATCACTGCAAGAGGTGAATGGTTTTGCAAGAGCGGCCACAGGATGACTCAAGGAAACGGGCGAACGGGTTCGCAACGTTTGCAACACATTGAACTGAGTACTCACTGGAACCTTCAGTTCCAACGTCCAAAAGGAAGCCATCCTGAACATGAGGGATGGAACGTTGATTTTCTTTATACCTGGGCAACTGTACCGGTCTACACTCCATGAGGCCTCCGCCCATACCGGCCCAAAGAACCTTGGAAGAAAAAAAGAAAAAAGAATACAAACCCTTCCCCGAAGTGCTCAGGTTCCCTCATAGGCAATATACATGCCCAACACTGATACTCCTTGGTAGAACCGGGTACACCTAGGTGCTAGCAGAGTGAGCTTGAAACTTGTGTAATCAGTTGCTATTCACAGATGCTTAGCATTGCGATCCGTTCCGGAACACCGAGTCCTGCTCAGATCACGGTATTCATGTAATAGTCTCTGAAGCAATTGTCTCCAATTAAAAGAACGAATACGACGCCACCAAACCAAACAGTCCTGGTCTCACCTTCTCTTGGCAAGTACGATGTGGATCACAAGAGACGGGGAGGGCGGCTGGTTTGTCATAATGCAGGTGTGTTACATGCTTGAAAGAGCACTTAATTCTTCAAAGTGTCCGTCACCCATAGACATATCCTCCAATGAACTCGCATAGTAATGACCTAATTGCATTCAACGTGCTCCTTCTTGATATTACCAGTCACCTGGGCAGTACTATATCATTGCCGAACCAAGATGTGAGACTATCTCTGATGAAAGTAAGTTCTGGCCTCAATTGAAGTGTAGATGTCAATGGAACGCCTTTTCTGTGTACCTGTTTATGTATTGCATACTGATTCCAGTGCTCAAAGTTGTCTGAGTATAGCACCGTTGCCATGTTGAGTCTGGTGATATAAAGTGGGCATGGATCACCCACAGTGAATAGAATCTATGTCGCATATCTTCACTTGCCCAAACACTCCAGTGTGACAGGTAATGGCATTCATGCCGCCGGTACCCTTGCGTAAACACTCGTAAATTCATTCCTTAAGCAGTACATGGGCAGCTCAGCAAGAATTGCCTTCCATATCAGTACAATATCCACTTGGTATACAATTTCATCTTGACTCTGATACCAACTTTGTTATACATTCTCTCTCGGCTCCCCGAAATCTTGTCTCGCTATGTCCCATCTCGATAGAGGGCTCTATTGATTTGTTTGCAAGGTACCGCACCATGCCAAAGCCTACCTACCCACCACCCAAACATGAGCGACAGGCTTTGGTGGGCTCGTATGGCTAACTCTATCAAGTAGTATTTCGAAGACTTATATATCGAAACTTGCTACGTCCGGGCCCGCAATGTCATCAAACGCCAGGCTGGCACTCGGGGGGTTAGAGTTGCTCCTGCAGCCAAAACACAAGTTTGCTGCACGGCTTGAGAAGGTTTGCCCGGGGTGGGCTGACAAGTTCGAGAAGGCAAAGGTGGCCCGAACCCAGACTCAAATTCACCAGGGAAACGCCTTCGAAGCGGAAGCAGACACGCTGCGCAAAGAATTCGCAAACAGGCGGCCGATTTCTTGACAATGTTTGACCGCATTCCCACCGAAACCACCAGCGCAGGCTACACGAAGTGGTCTGTCGTGGATGAGCCGGCTTTGGACGAAGTTCCGGGATACTGTAGGCCTTACAACCTCACTGACACCCAAATATTCATCCCGTTCTGAGTCTAATCAATAATAGGTCGAGTTGAACTAGTTTCCAGGGCTATTGCTTCAGACAACGAATGGCAGGTGGAATTCGACAGAGTGTTCGCCGCACTCGATTCTTTGTTTTACATGACACGCACGACGGGATGCTCGATGCATGTCCATGTGTCGCCCTCGGTCGAGCCAAAGGGCAAGGCGGACCAGTGGGCACATGGCCATCTGAACAAGATCATGAAAGCGGTTTCCTACTTTACCATACCGGTCAACAATATCATGCCTGCGGAGAGGAAGAACAATCCCTACGCCATGCCGAACATGTTATCTGAGGCTGTTGCCGAGAGACGACCAGATTTGAGAACTGCTTACAATCTCGTCGACGTCAACGGATGGAAGCCATTGTTTGACATATACGACCGCGAAATGAGGACGGCTCTTCACAAGGCCATGGCGTTTGCCATAATGGGAGAATGCCGCCTGGTAGCTTGGAACTTCGCACACATCAAGAACGAGTGTGGCACGATCGAGTTCAGACAGTGTCCCGGAGTGACTAACTAACTCCACACCAGCAAAGCACTGGGCAAGCTTCACACTCGGTTTCATCTATTCTGCAGCCTTTCAAGCAAATTTGGACTGGAAACAGGTTGCGGCCAAGAAGACACACCCGTCTGTTGAAGAGCTTGATTCATTCACCAGGGCCGGCTCCGGAGGCTTAGAATATGGATCCCAGGGAGCCCTTATGAGCCTCAAAGAGGACACCAGCGCGGTCAACGTTCCGACGGCCCCCGAGCTGGCCAGGTTGCTGGAGGAGGGCATTACTTTTCACGCTGAGTAGACGCGACAGCCTCAACCCTTGGGAAGCCATGGCGAAAGTAAGCGGCAAGAAGAATGCTCTATAGCTTATCCACATACCAACGAGTTGGTGCTAATGTCAGAACTACAGTGTTATTCAGAATTCCTGATTATGGCACTTTATACAAACAGGCATCTTTGAGAATGAACACTTGGCAGGCAGTTCCACGCCCACCGACACACTTGAGCAGTGCCTAGATAGGCCAAGCGAGCTACGGGGACTAGGAAAAAGTACAGAGACACAGCTCATGCTACGGACAAAGTAGAAGTTGATGTTTCAGCGATAGGAGAATGTATTCTTCGTTGTTTTTTGTGTTCTTTTTTTGCTGCTCTTTCTATGCACTTTCTTCCTCTCCAATTTTCTGCCCCTGTTAGACACACTCAAGAAGAAGGAGAATAACTCTGAGAGACATCAGCATTGGTCTGGTTTACATTTCATCTATGGCGACTCGGATATTTCCACCAAGTTTTTTCAAAGGGCGATGAGGTCGTCCCCGGGGTTAGTGCATCAGAAAATGACTTGCCGCGAGGAAACATCTTATACCAAGGAGGAAGCTGGTCCAGCATCGGGTTATGCAGGAGCGGGATATACTATAGCAGGTTTATTGTAAGTCTGCTCCTTTCCTTCTCTCCTATTGCTTCTTTTTCCTTCATCTTAATAAACCATGCCTCCTCTTCTCCGAGAATCTTTTTTGTTCTTCGTTTGCACGAGACTTTGAGTGAAGCTCCGGATACTTGGGAATCCTAAGGGGAAAAACTCAGTCAACCAAGCCGCTGTGGTCAGTGAACAAGTGCATCCAAAGCAGGGAAGTAAAACTATTTTCTGCCTTTATTACGTACCATGCAACTAGAGAGACTCTTTACAAAGAGGTCAGATATTAGTACCCAGCAAACTAGAGTGTACACCCGAGCTACAAGGGAGGGTATCCCACCTGGGCAGGATAATCTTCTATGGGATAAACCTTTATAGAATAATCTCCTATGAGATGACTGGTTTAGCGCAAACCTGATCTGAGTCGTTCTGTATCTTCTCCAGCTCTTATTAGCTGTATCTACTTGCCTAGGTTGTTGGCCTTGTGCGGGCGTACTCTCCGTTTTTGCGGGTACGAATCTCTGATCTCTTTACAAAACAGTAACAACAAATGCAAAGTGGCTTAAGTAGAAAGCAAGATATTTATATTTTGGCCTAGTATTGCTATGAGCGTTTCTTGGCTACCAGAACTGTGAATACCATTGATTACCCCCTAATCAGAATGATCCCAAGTTCCTTATGCGACTAGTGCTCTGCGTCACATACTATCATGCTGAATCAAACAGAACAGCAAGAGTAAAAGATTTTCGTCGAAACAGATATTGGTACCACAACCGTCATCACTGCTTCTTGTTCTTGGAGTATATGAAGTTTGCGGCTGCTAGAGTCAGCTGAACCGTTCATAAAATGCAGAATGGAATGTGATTCAAAGCAGTGTGAAGTACCTTAGGCTAGGTACCACACTCAGAAGAGATGGAAAACTGAAAATTTGAACATACCAATTGGCACCAGGCCGTTCTCTTGAGACCATTTGCGAACACCAACGCTTTCACCCTCAAATTCATAACCCCAATGCTGCCGGTCCTCAGGCTTCTTCGGGTGAATAGGGTCCGTGGTCCCATTGGCGGGTGCAAAAACAAGTAAAACGTATCGGTGCTTTCCTGTCTTTTCAGGCGGGCCGGGTGGCTTATAAGGCATGACTTGCTCGAGATTCGTCAACGACAGCGTCAGCGAAGAGGAGCAGGATGAGTCCTCGTCGTCGTCGTCTGAGACGGCGAGGCCAGTCGCGATCCAGTGACACATCTCGGACCATTTCGGGTCATCACGAGACGGTGCATCAGGGTCAGTCAGGGTCACTGTGTAAGTGACGTTGACAACGGAGTTGCAAGAGTCCGCTTCGGATCCGGGCCGGGTGAGGGTGATGGTTGGCTCGTCCTGCAGCTTCTTGGGCTTGATGGTGTTCCCGAGTTCAGCATGTTTGCTCGAGGGCCAGTCTATTCCGACAAGGAGAGATGGCACGAATTCATCGATTACTTGAAACAGGGATGTCAGGAATTGGAATGTGAATGGGCAATAGCTGCTGAGGACCAACCAGTGGGTATGATCTCTGCCTTCTTCAACCTGAACATGAGTCAGCATAACCCGAAAGATAATCAACTACACGGTAATACACACTCGTCTTTGACTGTGGAAACACCGTTGGCAGAGTTGATCTCGGGCTCAGACAGTATGTGCTGTGCATCGTCTGCCAGCTTCGTCACAGCACTTCCGAAAACATGGGTCGCCGCCAAGGCCAGCACGGGGATGATTCGCACCATGTTGTGTGTTGCCGCTGCAATGGAAGATAGACCAAGTCAACAGTAAGTCAGAGTGGTTGGATGAAGCAACTCCCTTCGTGCCACTCAAAAGAAGTGGCTATTAAATTGAGGCAAGAGGAGTAGGTGAGTTTGTTGACCCCTCGCTGCGGTTTGTGATGTCATGTCCACGACACCTGTCGGAAATACATGGGGGTTCACCGTTACTTTCAGCCTCTGCAACCTCAAGTACCCCTTGCTCCTGCCACAGATCTGCAGTAACACCATCAAAGCTCTCGCCAATGATTTTTGATGTCCCAATCGCCGCTTTGACAGACAAAGTGTCCAATGTCAGGCCCGTGGCCAACGCTGTCAAGGAGAGGTTACAGCTGAAATGCCAACTTATCTGCGAGCCCAAATTACCAACATGCATCCCTCAGGTGTAGAACAGTCTTCTGATAGCCAACTGACTCTTCCATCCATGGTGATGTCTCTGGATCAAGACCAGATGCAGCATGCTGTGCCAAGATGATATCCGTAAAGAAACAGCACACCCAATATGCGAGATCACCGTGAATCAAGCATGATCATCCCTAAAGGCCCAACAGCCAGGAGGATGAACAAAACCCCCAGACCTCAAAATCGCACCTCACACTTCAACCCTCCTCCTCCTTCTTCGGCACTATAGGTGCCGCCGCCTTCTTCTTCTTACGCCTGCGGCGCGTCCGGCTGCTCCGCTGCGCCGAGTCCTCCAGCGCCATGTTCCTCTCCAGGTCCCTGTCCTCCCATTCCCGCAGCTGATTGATCTCCTGGTAGAGCTCGCCCACCTGTTCGGAGAGGACGCTGCGCGCGTCCCCGACCACCTTCAGCTCGCCTCTCGTGCGGCGGTGCTCTGTGGCAGCTGTTTTCTCCCTGTTGATGAGCCGCGCGTTCTTGGCCAGCAGCTTCTGGTTTGTCTGCTTGAGGCTTTGGTTCTCTAGCGTCAGACGGTTGAATTCTCCCGTCAGGTGCGTGAGCATGTCGCCGTCGAAGGTGGCGCCGTAGTATGTCGATGGAGGAGCCGTTGGTGGTGGAACATTTCGCGGTCTTTGAGGGTTGTCCAGAGACGTTGGCCAAGGCCGGATCTGCGCATCGTGGATGGTGGGCGGTCGCTCCGAAGGCGTGTTCAAGCGCCGATGTGGGAGCCCAGATGAGGCCGTGCTTGGCTGATACGCAGTTGCTGGGGCTTGCGGGATGTATCTGACTGCCGGGGGCTGAGGCTGGGCTTGCAAGCGCATCGAGGTCTTGATGCAGTTCTTCCAGAACGCGACGACGCCTCTAATCTTCTCGGCGCTGTCGACGGCCCGGTTGTGCGTAGAGCAGAGCATAGTCTCGGCTAAGTTTGTCAACTCGTGGTTCTCGTCTCTCACAATCACCGCGACGTCTTTGATGGCCATCTGGTTGATCATATCCTTGACTTTTATGCTGCGTCCCTGGCTGACGACATTCTCGCAGCGCCGGTTCCTCAGGGTCGTGGTCGGACATGACCATCGTTTCGTGACTCGGTTCTCGAGCTCCAGAACTTCGACCGCATCCCAGCCTTCTGTCTCCGAAGGGAGCGCCATGTTGGATAAATACGAAATCATGGTGGGTAATGTGACTGGGGGAGAGGTTAAATCAAGGAAGTTGATGATCGCGAGCTTCTTCCATGGCGGAGCTGCAAAAGCTGTCCTAGAGGCAGAGGCATTTGGGTGCCTTGCCATGATGGCGCAAACGCCATGGGCCCTATAGAGAGCTGACTAAAAGCTTCACATGTTCGGGCTCACCGTGACACCTGTTGCAGTACCTGCGTATGTCTAAGGCAGAGAGGCCAGTTTGGTGGGGACTGACAGACTCTCAATCCTGCGTGAATTTTCCTTTGTTCTGACACTCCGAATGCCCTACAAGTTGGCAGGTTCAATATCTTGCGGCACTTCGACAAGTTAGAATCTATTTCCCTCTCGAAATAGTAACCCGATGATGTACGTGGGAGCAATATTGCAGCGTAATCCGCCACTTTGAACGACCCGTCACAACAGAGTCGCCACTCGTTCATTGATCGCTGGATCAATAATATCAGGAAAATTGGCCGTAGGAAAAGCACGGGCCACGGCCCGTACATGCGATTGAAGTGCCACATACTATTAAGTTGTTTCAAAAAGTAATGCAGGTCTCAATGATTCATGGGGTAACAGTCGTCTCAGCGTGGCAGGTGACAAAGAAACCTTTCAACGGCGCAGGGGTCATCACATGCAGGACAAGGTCGCAATGTCTCAGTTCTGAAGTGGCACAGATATCATCACTGAGTGAGAAGGATTCACACGAACAAACGAATCAAGAACATGCACACGGTAGCATAGTCTGGGGCGTAAAGTCATTTCCACATTTTCCTATCTGTCCGTCGCGCCTTGCTCACCAACCGCAAATCCCGGCGAAGAGCAAAAGACATCATCACACAGGCTTATCCTCGTAGAAAGTAGTGTACACATCATGAAAGCCGAAAAACAATGGACACGTCTCGTCCACACCTCCAGAAAAAAAAAAAAGGAAATCGTTAGCCCAGCCCAACCCACCCCAGCCCCAGAGCAAAGCCGTTTAGGCAGAGACGCCCAGGGCAGAGTTGAAAGCATCAGCAGCAGCCTGGCCGGTCTCGGCATCGGCGGCGCTGGCCGCGTCGTCACAGGCGCTGACGGCATCGGCAGAGGCCTTGCACTTGCTCTGCAGCTGGCCGCAGATGAAGCCCGAGATGACCTTGATGTTGAGGGCGCTGCCGTGGTTGAAGTCGGCCGAGTCGGCGGGCGCGAATGACTCCTCCTTGCGGCCGTCGAGACCGGCGGCGAACTCAATGGCCGGGTTGCTGCAGGAGCCGAAGTCCAGGTTGGCCTGGCGGGCGCGGAGCTTGCGGGTGGTCCTGCGGAGCTTCTTGGCGCTGGCGGCGGCGTTGCACTGGTCCTCTGTGGGTTGTGATGATGAGTTAGTAAATCGGCCATGTAAATGATGGTGAGTCATCTTAGATGGCGGCATGACAAACCTTGAGTACCACAGTCGGAGACGCTGAAGTCGCCCTGACCTGAGTTGGCGGCGTTGGCGCAGGCGTTGTGCTGGACGGCGCAGCTGCGCTGGATGGCGGCGCCCTCGTTCACAAAGGTGGCACCGTTCACGGAGAAGGGACGCTTGGCATCACCGGAGTCAACGACAGCAGGGGCGGCTCCTCCCAGGTTGCCAGTGAAGGTTTGTACGTTGTTGCCTTGAGCTTGGCGGCGTGCACGACGTCTCGTGCAGCCTGAGGGGTGTCAGTACATTTTAGTCCTCAATGTCGAGAAGTGTAAGGATAAACATACCACTTGCAGCATCTGCTGTAGAGTTCGAGGCGGCAGCACCCGCGTTACCCTTGGAGGCAGCACCACCGGCGGCACCACCACCACCACCGACCGCGGCGGCGATCTCGTCCTCGGTGACGTCGGCAACGAGCAGGTTCTGGGAGATGATGCATCCAACAGCATCGTTCGCATCGTCACAGGTGTTGCCAGCGCCGGTGTTGTCGTTCACGTCACCTGGCGCGAAGGTGCCGGTCTGGATGGCCAGGTTGGGGTCAGCACCGATAGAAGCGAGCTGGGTCGCGACATCCAGGGCGATCTGCTTGTTGCCCGAGGCCTCAGCAGAGGCTGGGTCCTGGTGCTGGGTGATGGCAGCGATCTCAGGGTTCTGTGCCGTCTCGTTGCAGAGGACAGAAGCCAGGCCGACCTTGCCAGTGTTACGCTCGAGAGCCCGGAACATGATGGCGTTGGCCTGTCCATCAACATCACCAGCTGCCTTGGCGTTGGTGAAGGCCTGGTCGGCGACGATCTGCTGCAGGCAGTCGAGGTTCTGGACGTTGGGGGCTCCCTTGGCAGCGGCAGCGTTTCCAAGAAGGGAGAAGACGGCGTCTTGGATCTCAAGAGGGTTGTCCAGCTTGAGGTTGGTGTTGACAGTGCGGAGGATAGCCTCGTGAGAGTGCTCCTGGGGAACCTCACGCTTGGCCATACGCGAGTAGGGCAACTCCCGAGCAGTAGCCAGGCCCGCGAGGGCGACAATAGTAGCTTGGTACTTCATTTTAGCGAAGGCGAACGTAAAAAGAGGGTATTTTTCGAAGTGAGAAAAGGTCCGGCCTGTTAAATTATGTAAAGAGCGTCAAGCTGTAAATGTTCGCAGAACTAAAGAATGAAGCCTCAAGTGAGTGTGAATGTGGGATGAAGAAGACGGGACGAAAAGAATGCTAACCACGAGACTTCTCAGAGGATATATAGGAATAGGAAAAGAAGAGGACGACGGCGGGACATGATCGCAGTCAGGGCTCCCGTCCCATGGCATCGGACTACCATCAGACGCAGGACCCTGCCCGGCGTTGTGGCATCACGGGCCTGAATTCCACCTAGCGGCAGGAGGCCAGAGGCCAATGACGAGCCCACAATGAGCCCCTTGGACGAATCCTCACCATCGCCGGCAAGACTGAGGGCCGGAATGAAACCATCACCAGAGGGGCCAGTATGGGGCCCCTGCAAGGTAGCTGCAGACAGGGGGTGGTTCGGCTAGAGGGCACAGAGATCTACCGCCAAGTCTGAGCGAAGGCGCCCAGGGCTGCCAAAAGCTGCCAGGGCCAGGGACAGGTCCGGGGACAGAGTTGCGGGAGCAAACTCTCTCATTAGAGTTTGAGATTCGACAGGCGGGTTTGTTCCTTGTCCCCCTCAGATCAGGGCAGTTTGAAGCGAGGACATTCAACGTGATGGCGGGTCCGCGAGAACCTCACTGCGTCGTTTCATTCTCGGCACGCTGGAAAGTTCAGTGCGCAACACGACCCCGACTTTCTGAGCCTTGGTGTCGATGGGCTCAAACTGGCGAGGTTCACAGGACCGCAACGAGAAGACCTGGCTGATCTTTCGGCCGACAGATGTGCCGATCACGACGGGCTTGTTATGCGACTGATGTACGAGCGAGCAGGCGCGGGTCGTCGCGTTGTACGTACGTCACGCATAGGCGCGCAAGTCAGCCACGCCTCCATCGTGGCATTTTGCTCGGCCGCTCTCGAAGGGGGTTGGGTGCAAATTGATCGCCACGCAAGCGGCAGGTGGGCGTGTGTGCCTGCTGGGTAGGTGTTCGTCCGGTCCGGGTGAATTGGCTGGGACAAGAGGAAAAATGCATTCTCGTCCGAGGTCCAGACATCAGACGTAGATCGTGCACACGGCGTCTCATCTTGGCCAGGGGTCGGTAGGCACTTGAGGTCAAGCGGCTGATTAAGCGACGTCTTGGCTATGCAGGGGTACCCCAGAAAGCCTCTTTGAGCCTCAATTCTCCTACGCGGGCAGGGCTGGCTAACTTGAGGCCACGCCCCTTTCGTAGGCGCGTGCTCCAACGCAGTGGCTATTTCGCAACGTTCGGGCCATTCTTCTGACAAGCAGTGCCTCGTAGCTTTTTCCCACCCTCCTCTCAAGGGTGAGATCCACTTGCCTGCTTCGGATTTCGGCCCCATCACGCAGGGTGCCTTTGATGGTATCAAGGTCATGGCTAGTCATGTGAACCCATGAACACTGCGTTGTGATCGCCGGAACGTCTGTTTTGCAAATCATCAAAGCTAGCGATCTCGTACGCGATATGGGATGGAATGGGACCATCGTGGAGAGAAAATGAGTCTGCTGCAAGCAGGAAAATGTCACGAGTGGGTTGATGAGGCTCCGAACCGACCAAAGCTCACATCGGGTGTCTTGCTCGTGACCTTTCCCTAATGCTACGACACCCCCAAAGCTCGATTCGCGGGTCTATAACCAAGATCTTTTCATGCGAGGCCCCCACTTGTCAAAATGCGGTTTTCCAAGCACGGTGGTCTGGCATGTCCGAAGACACACTAACACCCCCAAACCCACCCATACGTGTATTTTCGGTCATCTTGGCAGCGCCCTCTGATCCATCCTCTGCGTCCAAAATAACCTCGACTAACATCAGTGATGGTTTCGACTTGGCGCTTGCGTACATATATATAGACAATTGTTGTCCTCGGCCACCCGTGATGACCAAAATATATCTGTACAGCGCCGTCTAGGCGTCTCTAACACCCTGCAAGGCACGCTGGGTCAAACGCCCGATAGCGAGGTCGCCTTGGCAACGGCAATTCGCAGCAGGCAGTTTAGTCTGCCTTCCCCGACACGCATCGGCCAAGAAAGTCCAAAATCCGGTTCGGAGGAGTAGTAGCCAAACGCCCACCAGAACCATAAATGAAATGCAGATCAAGCCACACCCAGCGCGCTGGGAGTATGACAGAGTTGCGGCAACATCTGTCGTTCTAGCCCTGCCAACCTGCCAGAATGAACTTTATTTCCACATGGTGACAAAATCATGCGTGGGTTGTCCTGTCATGCAGGATGACATGCCTCAGAAACCCGCCGTCATCCCACTGCATGAACAGGAACCGGCGCTCAAACGGTGGTCAGAGGCGGCCATGACCCAGCAGGTTGGCTGGCCTCTTTGCTAAAGAAGCGTGGTGGCGTCGGCTTGACGTGCCGAGTCGACGATCTTGCCTAGGGCGCCAATGCTGGTGGGTGTGCTTGGCTGCCCTGAAGCGAGGTCGATTGCGGCCGCTGGAAAGCTTGGATCGGGATCTTCATTAAGGAGTAGCCGCCGGCAAGAGAAAAACTGTCACCGGCACTTTCTGAAACGAACCCTACCAGAGGGCGCCAACAGAAACTCTAAACCCTGGATTGTCAGCTGGTCAAAATTTTGTTCGATTCCATATAGCTTCTCGAAGTCTTATCAAGATCAGGCACCTGTCATCTGTCGGGGTGTTCAAGCTGATCCGGTCATGAATTGTTCGAAAGAACGTGTCATCACTCGCTCGAGTGCCGGGCGGCGGCTAACATAGAAAAGGTCTTGTGTGGATTTTCTCTGCTCGAATGCTTTTGTACAATGGCATTGCAGCGAGCCAGTCTAGAAAATGCCCGCCCCGATGTATCTCTTCCTCTCCCGGTCTCCTTCGCTGTCTGTTGCCGTCTATAAAAGAGTGACAACGTCGCCTCCGCTCGCTTGGTCTCAAGGGTTGGCGGCGGCGACCGTCACCGACCGTCTCGTCCGTACTCATACACCCGCTCTTGACGAGCCCTTTTAACCGATGATCAGCTTGTCCTCCTCGGGGAAGTCGTATTCGGGGATCTCGAGGTTGAGGGGAGCAGGGCCCTTGCGTATACGTCCGGAGATGTCGTAGTGGGAACCGTGGCAAGGGCAGAACCAACCGCCGAAGTCACCAGCCTCGCCGATTGGCACACAACCCAGATGTGTGCAGACACCTGTTACGTGTTAGTCCAAGCTGTGCCTGGTGGATGCCCGCGTGATGTCACTGCTGCCAGCCTCCGGGACTGGCTCCCGCCGAAGGGCCGCAGGGGAATTGGGCGGGCAGTATGCTTACCCAACATGACCAGCCACTCAGGCTTCTTCACACGGTCGTCGTCCTGCTGAGGGTCACGTAGGGAGGCGACGTTGACCTTGTTTGCCTCCGCAATCTCGGCCTCGGTACGGTGTCGGATGAAGACGGGCTTGCCTCGCCACTTGATGATGACCTGTTCGGCGCCTCACGCGTCAGATATTGGACCTCCCTCAAAAGTAGACATCGCACCGGATGCACTCACGTTCTTGCCCTCTGGGATTGATGCAAGGTCAACCTCGACCTTGGCCATGGCCAGGACGTCAGCAGATGCAGACATGTTCTTCAGGAATTCTGCACGTCGCGTCCGTTAGCCTCCGATTTCATATCGCACCGGACGTTCCTTCCAGCCAATTTCGATTTTCCCAATCGGTTCCTGCGCCCCAATTGACCCCTCCTGTCGTCACCACCCAACATTCTCCGCTCCCGGAAGTTGTTCGTGTCGGCTCACCTTGGACCGTGGACTTGGCTCCGGCGGCGGTGATGGTGCCGAGGGCACCGACCATGAAGTACTGGTACATGAGGTTCTTGTTGGAGCCATTCTTGGCGGCGTAGTGGCTGAAGTCGGGGACCTTGGTGGTGGACTGCGAGCCACGGAATGGGCTCTCGTAGGTGCTGTCGGACGGGCGGACGGCGGTCGCGGACATGCATCGGACGGCGGTTCGTGGTGCGGCTGCGGAAGAGCGCGCGAGGGCGCGGGCGGCGGTCGTGAGCGAGGCCATGGCGACGACGATAACCGTAAGGAAAAGGGAGGTGTGGGGGTGGTTGGGTTGTGGATTGACGTCGACGTCGATGAGCTCTTTTCGCGAAAGCTTGAAAGGCCCCGGGCGCCAGCTAAGAAATTCGAGTGCCTGAGAAAACAGGCCTTACCAATTGGAATCGGTCTGCATCTGATTGGGCTGACGACCATTGGCCAAGTGGACCCACTCAGTCATCCGGTAAGACCCGAGGCTGACGGATTGGAGCCACCCATTGACCTCCCCCCCGCCGCCAGTGTCAAGGGGGTTAGGGTGCGACTTGACTTACAGCTGGTAGACATAGTAACAACAATGGACTTCAGTTCTCATCAAGGCAGTGCAATATGGAAAATTACTAGACGTTTCGGTCATGGTGTTTTTTCCTACCATATCTACAGTACAATAAGATTGTAGGCTACAGACAATGAGAGAACCCTAGGATCTAATGCATACGCTTTAGTTCCTCCACGATATTCCGCACATCCTCTACACTCGGCCCCAGCCCATTGCAGACCTCCTGTTGTGTCTCCTCGTCCATGTCCAGAAATCTCTCAAGCACCTCTCCGTCAAGGAACCTGAAAGGACCCTCACCCTCTCGTTCCGCGTTTCTAAAAGACCTGTACTTGTCAAGCGGGATATCACCCGGTGTCCGTATCCTATCCGCAAGCCTGGACTGGAATCTCATGAGGAGGTCCTGCGCGTGCGATGCTACGGTTCCAAACATATAGATAGAGCCCTCGACCTGTGACAATGTCAATATTATGAGTTGAATTGGTCCTGGGGTCATGGTGACTTACCGTTCCGAGGAAGGCCTGCGGCACAATCATGGCACTTGAGCTGGTCTCGACTGCTATCTTCCTGATGCAGTTCACCATTTCACCCAAGTTCATCTCGCTGACGGTCTCCATTCGCCTCTGATCATCCAAGGTCGGGCCGTCTGGATTCCTCCTGAGTACCATTAGATTCCCTTGCGCGTCCGCTTCCAGCCATGATTGATCTTCGATATGGCAAACAGCCGTGGCCCAAGCAGATTGATAGTGGCGAGCCCGCTCTGTCAGCATCGCAGAGTTGCCGTCTTTCGCGGGGACAAACTCAAGCAGACTAATCGACTTCATCAAGTCTGCAACCGCGATAATATTTCCGTGCACAGCAAGGTCCACAGGATATGTCGATGGCCTGTGCGATGCCACTCGCTCCAGTCTGCCCGATGTAGAAGACTCCTCGAAGTACTTGCCCACTATCACGGTCTTGGTCAGGGAGACCACAATCATGTCGTCCATTACCGCCAGGCATCGGCAAGCGCCCTTGAATTTGTGGCTGAGGAGCAGATAGGGATTCCTATCGCTATCGACACCCAGCACTAAAAGTCGGCCCTTATTATTGTCCGTTGGTAATGGGACATCCTCAGCGGGTAGGAAGCCCGTGCCCACCAGGAACCTCTCGGCTGGGTTTCCGTATGAATCTGGAAGTGTGGCCCGGATGACACATTCGATGATCTCGCCGGCCGCCTGATCCAGCACGAATGGTTTGCCGACATTCCCGAATACAACCTCGTCGACGAGCTTGAAGGAGCTTGTCACTACTTCTTCTCCGCTCTTGAGCTCGCGCTTGATACATCCGAGCCCGAATACCTGTTCTTTCGTAGAATATGCGATGCGGCGCACTGTCTCACCCATTTCCAGCGACTTGACGTGCGTCCTACGCTCCGTGTCTATCTTGGAAATTCTGATGGTGGAATCGGTTGCCACAACCACTGAATTAGGATAGGCATCTGTGTCAAAGGAACAGACATAAGTCGCATCCTCGGCTGTCACCGCCGAGTACACAATCCTGCCTTCTGATCCGTAGATGAGACTTGGGTTCTCTGTGGTAGCGAAGATATTTGTGACATCGTCAGACTGAGGCAGCAAATGGAATCGGGCTTGTCGTGTGCCCAGAATCACACTCTTACGCCCACTGAGTGAGAGATCTGCCGCTACGTTATACGTGACAACGTTGCCGTCTTCCATCGCCACAAAGAGCGTCGGGCCTCCCACTTTGGGTGGCAAAACTTGTACCAAGGCGATGTCTCGAGGAATCGAGGCATTGTCTTCCGACCTGCGGAGTGATTCGCCCTTTTGTGGTTCTAACGTCGCCAAGTCCACCAGTGAGAAGTTGCCTGATGTAAAGAAGCCAATGACACCAACATCAATCAGGTGAGGTGACGCATGAACGCAGGCCACTTGGTCTTGTTCACTATTATGACTTTGTCCCGACACGGCGAGGTCCTTTTCCACATTGAGAGAGATTAGTGATTTTCCGTCCACACATATTAACAACCATTTCGAATTTGCCGAGGCGGCTGTGATTGTCGAGCCTTGGGTCGACGGAGCCCACGTTGCGAGTTTCATTCCACTGCCTCTGTCGTAGAGCAGCGCGGCGCTGGTAGTCACCTGCAATCGCCTTCCGTTGTCGAGATCGGCCGCGAGTAGTGTGTGGTCGTTGAGCGTCAGGCCTTCTAAGCTTTCCACCTCTTCGACGTCTCCGGTCGAGTCGAACCTGAACACACGCGTTTCTGTTATAAACGAGACAGCCAGTGTGTCGACCTTCTCGGAGCTACTAGATCGCAGAGAGAATAAACCCCTGACGTCCTCGAGTTCGCCGAGGATTCCGATATCTTCGAGTCCGACGCCACTTCGCACACTACGCAGACTCCCATCCTTGTGGACACCGCTTCCCGTGACGACACGAGCCTGGCCTGAGGAGTAGGCATTCCCTAATTGACTGTCGCCTTCGCGGTTGCCCATATCCATGATGGCAAAGTCGAGTATTGGCGCGTTGTTTGGGAACACTTGAGCCAGCTGGAGGAAGCGACCCGAGTCCTGTTCGAAATCAACCCGCCACAATTGAGAGTCTCCGTAATGCGAGCCGACAAAGAGAAAGTTGTCCATGTAAACTAGGCAACTCGCTCGGGATGTTTTGCCGATAACTGTCATCTGCAACCGGTCAACCTCGACAGTATTGTCCTTGGTGAGGATGGTAAGCAGATACATCCTGCCATACTCGTCCGCCACCAAGTAGTGCCTCTCATCGTACGGGGACCAAGCGACGAATATCGAGGCTTCCTTCAACGGCTCCGTGACCTCTGCTTGGGTAGTGTCGTCTATGTAAGTGATACGAGTCTCGCCAACGACAAGAACACCTCCAAGATACGCCTTCGCATTGTTGGTTTCGGTAAGCCGGAAGTTATGCCTCTTCTCTTGTTCAACCTTTGGAACTGGTATTAACATGGCGGCTCCCGGGTCAGCCACGTCTTTCGAGATCTCTCGATCTTTCAGAGGGTCGAAATTAGATGCTTTGGTATCCTTGTCGTCGGAGGTGAAGCGGTATGTGGCGAGCTTTGCATCAGGAGCGTCGGCCTGTGACTGGTAAAGGAAGGCAATCTTGGGATGTCCTGTCTCGGAGTAGAGGAAGGTGCTCGACTTGATGAAGAGCTCAGAAAGACGCGTTTGCTCCATCCAATCGATCTGATTCAAGTTGCGCCCTCTTGACTGCAAACGCGCCACGGTCAAGACTCCCTCCCATAGGTGCAGGGCCATGAACCGGCCTGTCGGATCCACCACGCATTTGTCCTGGCTCTGAGAGTCGCGCATGAACCTCTCGCCGACATCTTGATTGAACTGTATTGTCTCTAGCTGTCTTATCTCTGGGTTCCAAGCGAGGGTGAAGTGTTGGAACCGATCGGTGCCGACAAAGAGCAGGTCCGTTGCGTTGTCTTTTGGCGACAGTTTCTGGAGCATGGAGATGGTGCCATTGATGACGTTGGAGTGTCGGAGGATCAGCTGGTTCTCGTCGAGGCCGTATATCTCGAGCCGGTTCGTCTTTCTGTGCGTGGGTTAGCGATTGTTGGGGTGGGCGGCCAGGATGCGCCGGATGCTTACGCTATCACCAAGCTCTCTTCATCGTCAAAGATCCTCGCCCGCAAAGCATGGCGTATGCTGCTGGGCCGGTGGATGGGTGCAATATACGCCATTGTCCAGCTGTGACGGTGTCTTGGCAGTCAGCAGGCTGGGGTGAGGGAAAGGAGTGTTAGGTGGCCATGGAAAGGAGTGCTTCAATCTGGTGACGTTGGAGAGTCCATGACCGTCTCAAGATTGTAGTCAAGGCTTATGATGCAGATCACGGAGATAAAGTGCTTAAGCTCGGGCGGCGTGGGGGAGCTCCCGGGCCTGGGCTTGACTGCATTCAGCCCCACAAGGTTTCCCCGCAACGCGCTCAAGCGCGTCACCAGTACCTAGGTATCTTTCCAGCAGTGCTCGTCTAAACTCGTAGCCATCCTGCTGTGGCAGCCTTGGCGGCTGATACCTTGCTCCAGGTCTTCACATTGCGTCTCTCGTCGACGTTTCTCAATTGGAAAATTTTCATTTTCAGAATTATGCCCTCTTCATCTCTGTCACCACACCGTCAACACCATAAGCCAGCTGTCAGCCACCACTTACTTAGCAGGTCAGCTCCGCAAATGGGCCTGCAGTGTCAGGGGTCATGATTCCGTCCTCGAAATTTCCTAACGTCACAAGCTATGTGCGAGCCACTCTTCAGTCCGAATTCCAGAACGCGTCAAGCGACATTCCTTTATGACTGAGAGTTTTGATCATTTTGTCCTAAGATTCAGTTACATCCGATTGCCATGTTTTGATCTGCCAGAGAGCTAGCAGTTTTGCGCTTCAGCCCAGCATTGGCAAACCCCGAGGCATGGTCACGATAACATCCCTTGTGAGAAAAAAAGAGGAGAGAAAAAAAGAAAATATCTTTGACAAGAACGTGATCACAACCGTCATCTTACATCCTTGCCTGTAGTCCATGGCCACATTCCAGGGTAGACATTACTCACCACGGAAACTCACCCAATCCCAATGGTCTTTAGCTGCCATCTCCGGACTGATCAAGAACGGAAAGTGCTTTGCCAAGCGATGACAGGAAGATGTCCCTTTTCGGAGTGTCTGAGAACCCGTTCATTGCATGAGGCGGCTTGCACACAAACCTGTTTTCTTTCATGATCGCGATTGCTTCACGCTGAACGTCGGGAAAGGAGCCGGCCTAGCGCTCAGTATAGCCGCAGGTGATCACATCAAGCACCAGCACGAGCCACGAGTTTGACCGCAGTCCCTTGCCCAGTCAACCAGTCAATCAAGCTTCTCCGGGGATCTAGACCAAAGCATGGTCCGCCGTTGGCTGCGTCCCGGCCGCGTGGGGAATCAACGTTGTACACCCTCGCCAAGAACTAGCGACGGGGGGAGACCTTCCGATTAGGAAGCGAGTTTCTTTCCGCTGCCCCTTTTGGCCCCTACTCGCGAGATTCACCGGTAGCGCGGACACACCACCGTGCTGTGAAGGGCATGGCTCATGCTGGATAAATTAATCTGACTGCGACATTGAAGATACTGGCCCGGACCGCCGCGTGGTGTTTGTGGAAGATGAAGGGCATGTCGCGCTTGGGCCTCGACTTCATGGCAGCTATATATACTTATAAGTGGATGCTCCTGTGCACTTGAATATTCTGGTATGGTCAGGAGTATCTCGATATCACACAGGTCCTGCAAAGAGTCAAGTCTTGGCCAGATATCCGGAACATATCACCATTGACAAGCAAGATGAAGGTGTCTTGCCTCCTGTTCAGCGCCTCTGTTGCGTCGGCACATACCATCTTTGTCCAGCTCGGGGCCGGTGGCACGACGAACCCAGTCAGCTATGGCATAAGGACTCCGACCTACGACGGACCTATCCAAGATGTTACCTCAAAGAGTCTTGCCTGCAACGGACCACCCAACGATCCAGCGTCGGCCAGCCAGGTCATCACGGTGCAAGCTGGATCCACACTAAACGCCATCTGGAGGCACACCTTGACCTCGGGGTCGAACGATGTTATGGATGCGTCACACTTGGGACCTACCCTGGCCTATATGAAGAAGGTTGATAACGCTTTGACGGACACAGGTGTTGGTGGTGGGTGGTAAGTCTTTTGGTTTAGAGAGAGATACAAACAGCGAGTCTTACCAGTCATGCTGACGTTTCGCACTTTGTAGGTTCAAGATCCAGCAAGATGGTTACAATGCAGGCACGTGGGGCACATCTAAGGTCATCAACAATGGTGGTATCCACGCAATCACTATTCCCTCCTGTATCGCCCCAGGGCAATACTTGTTAAGAGCGGAAATGATCGCGCTGCACGCCGCTGGGTCGTCTGGCGGGGCCCAGCTCTACATGGAGTAAGTCCCCTCGGTTGTCATAGACTGCTATCGATTCAGATACTGACAGCGTTGCTCTCAGGTGTGCTCAGATAAACGTTGTGGGAGGCACAGGAGCTTCCACGCCGGCGACTTACAGCATCCCCGGCATCTACAAGGTTCGCATATATCCAAGTCGCTCTCAGGTTCTTAAAAACTGACATTCTTATTAGGCCAATGACCCTGGGCTGCTGATCAACATTTATTCCATGTAAGAAGACACGCCAGATAACTCATCTCCTATTCATGATCTTGAGAAAACTGACGGCTGCCAGGACTTCTTCATCTACCTATACGATTCCCGGCCCCGACCCCTTTACGTGCGGTGCCTCGGGCGGCGGAAGCCCACAGACCACATCAAAGGCAGCCACCTCGTCCACTACGCTCGCTACGTCGACGAAGACCTCCTCCGCCACATCGACGACCACCACCGCCGCTTCAGGTGGCTCTTGTGCTGCAAAGTATGGGCAGTGTGGTGGGACTGGATGGACCGGCGCTACTTGCTGCGCGTCAGGAAGCACCTGCTCGGCTACAAACCAGTACTACTCTCAGTGTGTCTGAAGTAGGGATCCTGATCAGCAAGATCAAGTATTATAGATACGGTGCCTTTTGCGAGTCGATACTACGCGAGGTTATTCGAGTATAGATGGTGTGAATGATCGTGTATTCACAAGCGCTGATTAACACAATTACGAGCCTCTTCCTATTTACTCAGAAGCCACATCCTCAATTAAACTCAAGCACAAACATTTGTACTCGTGTATCCTGTTCTGTCAACACGTTGTGTCTCCAGAAAGCAACAAGCCCCATCCTTAGAACCCACCAGTGCCCTGAAGCCTCTTCACAGCACCCTCTACTCCTCTGGCCCATGAGAACTTTCCCGGGTCAACCCCAATAGCCCCCTCGGCCTGCTTCCCATCCTTATCCATCCACACACCAGCCTCTCGGTCCAGCGCACCATACAGATGCGTGTTCTGATTCCTGCGCAACCCATCAATCCAGGCGCGGCACACAGCTGGGCTGTCCAGCATGACATTGATCTCCTGGCTATGATACCAGCTCTGCGTGTCCTGGTTGCCATTTCCCATGATGCCAATATGCTCGTCCGCGATCATGAGCTTGATATGGCAGCTGCGCTTCTTCTTCTCCTGTACGATTGGTCTGGTCTGATCCTTGGCCACATACCAGAAATAGTGCAGATGCTGCCTCCCCTGAGGAGACAGCGAGGTGAGTAGCTGGTGGGCCACCATGTCGTTGTGCCCGCCCTGCATGGGCAGCAGTTCCCCGGCGTCATTGTACCCCAGACAGATGTAGCAGTACACGTCGATGCCGCGCTCGCACGCCGCGGCGATGGCCGGGACCAGGGGCGCCGCGTTGAGCGTAGGCGATTGGATGAAGACGTTCTTCTTGGCGTTGCGGAGCGCAGACAGCCAGGCTGCGTTCTGGGGCGTCACGACGGACTTGTGGTTTGGCGGGCCGTAGGGGGCCCGGTTCACCAGGGCCATGGGGAAGGGCTCGTGGGTTGGGTGGGGTATGTACGGTGTCATGTTGTCTTCTGGGGAGCACTCGGGAGCCTGAGGTGGGAACCCGGCATTGATGGTGTTGTTGAGGTGGCGGTTTACGGCTTGCATTGTAGTCTCGCCGTCCTTGGCTGATACTGCTGCTTGTACTCTCAGGACCTCGCCGGCGATGTCCAGGTCCCAGTGGGAGTTATCAGTCGTGGATTCCGGTAATTTCTCGGCGGTCGACGGCGGCACTGGCGCTTCCTTATTTGCTTGTTGGCCGTCGCTGAGAAAAGCCGATGTCTTCGGGTCCGACCGATTGTGAAGATCCAGGTCTGATATATTGCCGTCGCCACTCGGTTGTGTCCCCGGTTTTGATAGGCTTTGACCATCTGGAACAATGCTGGAAGTTGTACTGGGCCCCGTCACGGCGTCTGAGCGGTTCCTATCATTGCTCTCGGCCTCGATTGTCTCGCCGTCCACCTTGCCCGGCTGTGGCACAGTTTGAGTGTAAGCATATGTCTCACGCGGCTTCATCTTCTCAGAATCCACGACAGCATGGTGTCCGCGAATCGAACCGTCGGGTCCAAAGACTCCGGCGTGTGAGTCCGTAAAGCACGAGATACCACCCTTAGCTGCAGGAGCATTGTAGCTCGGCAGCGGGGGCTCAAGGCGTTTGTGCCAAGACAGCAACGCCATGTCGTACATCGAATCAACGATTGGGCCCTCGAGATGGACCATCATTTCCAAGTTGTCATTGCTCTGAATGTTGTTACTCTGTATGACTGCCATTTTCCTGTCGACGATCATGTACTTAGCATGAAACGTCCCCAGCAGGGGATGATGGTAGTTCATGACCTGCAGGTCGATGTTGGGGATCTCTTCTGGCGCCGGTAAGCCGACCTTTGGTCCCGTGTATTCTTTCACTGGAACCACATAGTGCGGCTCAACCAGCTGCTTCGGGCTTCCTCTGTCGTAGATTATCTTCGCAATAATCTTGACGCCTCTCTCGCCCGCCCGACGAGAGAGCTCTTTTATTGCATCCGTTATGAACTTGGACGCATCACTGTTCTGCCAGAAGTTCGTAGCAAGGAAGAATTCCCTCTCGGCTCGCACAATACAGTTTGACATGTGCCTCACAATATCCGGAACGCTAAGACGATATCAGACCACATAGAAAGAGCGATCAGTACTTTAGCCACTCACGTAGATATAACGGTCAACGGAACCACACCACAGCTTCCCATTAGCGAGGGGCTGACCATTGCCTTCCTAGGGTCATCGTGCAATGTGCTTATAGCATCGTGGTAGATCTATGTCTGTCAGTCTCTTGGATTGACCCATTCATCACCGAACACCAAGCACCAGGCACTCACCCTCAAAAACAGCTCACTTGGTTGAGTCGGACCCCAGTGCCCCGCCCCTGCCGCCTTGCGGAGCGCTTCCTCCGAAGCCAAGCGTTTCCCAGAGTCATTAATTGTATGATGCTCGCCTAGCTTGCCGACATGGTGATCATAGAGCTTCTTCCACGCTTCTCCAGGACTCAAGGACGGATCCTGTGCTAGCAGAGTAGAAACACTCTCCGGGGAGGTGAGCAGCTTCAGCAGCTCGTCGCTGACCGGGCTTGTGAGCTCGTCCTTCTGCACATGGCGTTCCGTATTTTGAGGAATACTTCCCATTTCCTGTTCGTCCTTGGCGGGGAGGTCTGCTAGGCGCTGAGTAGTGACGGCTCTGTAAGGGAACTCTACGAAGGTCTGATATGCCGCGTCACCCACAGATCCAATGTTCTGGAGGACAGTATTTTGAACGGTATTTTGGTCCGACATAATGACGACCGTAGAAGCCGAATATTTTAGTTTCGCTGTGGGGGGCAGTGATATAAGCCAAGAAAGCAGTGAGAGAAGGATGGCAACCTTCTTGCCGCAACGACTGACCTCTGGGGCCCACCGAGACCACAACCATGGGCCAGCCTGCAGGAGGGACTAGAAGGCCAAGCTTTTGCCAAGATTTGCGGCTCGGCTAGATCGGGACGATCACAACGTCAGTGGCACATGGCCTGGGCTTGTATGGGGTCTGGGGTGACGGGCTACCAGAATAGCGTGCCACAGATCAATTGCTACTCCGTATATACCACGCAGAGTGAAATGTCTAGAACAATCAAAATGAAGTCGAAAATACAACACGCCCATCAGCAACACAATCAGCACCCTCAGACGGGCCTCATCATCAGTGCTGCATCATCATGAGCCTGGGCGCTGACGTCACGTCCCGGGGCCGACTTGTTTTCTGAGGCTGTGCTTGGCTCTCCACGCAAGCTCTCGTTCAGTTGTGCCGCACTCCCGGGACCTCACTGGACAGGCGCCGCTTAGCCGGAAGCTGGGCCAAACTTTCGCGACTGGCCAGTCTTGCCTAGTGCTGGGAAATCCAGGATTCGCGCCCCTCATCGTAACAGCTAGTGCTGTGACAATGCAAGGATGCGTGTCAAACTTTCTTGAGGGGTGCGGTCCTCGGTCAAAGTTTTCGGGGTCGGTGCCGCCCTTTCCTATTCGGCTGTTCAGGGTCAGACGAGTTCCTTCAGATTAACAGCAGTGTCGATACTTACTAGTAGCTAAACACCAATGAACTACACGGCCACCGCAACGCACGTGTTCAAGTTCTGACGACGTCCTTGCGCAGCTATTGCGGTTTGATTTGGCAGCAATAAAGGGAATCTGCGGTACGGCTGCCATACATCCAATGATCACGGTTTGGAACGGTCACCTTGAGGTCTTAAATAACGCTAGATTTAAGCCAAGGGGAGGATACCCAGGTAATACTTAGGCCGGTGCAATCGGTTCGCTAGCAGCAGTCAACTCCACATCACGTATAATAGACCTTGATATGTGTTAGACAACTGCGACCAAATCAGGCATGCCGGGCAAATCTTGCGAATTCCCGACTGTTAGGTTGAGCAGCACTAGCAGTTCAAATTCATTATAGTCCTGTTGTATCAATGCGTCGCAACTTAGACCACCCTCATCACGGCCCCCTCCTAACAGCAATATTTTGGGTTCTATTCATTTATGGGACACTCGTGGAAAAAAAAAAACCTACTTCCCAGTCGATTCTCGTTGATGAAGGATTATTTTTCGTTGCCGGTTTCCGGAGTTGGTCGGGACATCTGGACACAATTGTAGGACTGTCTCGGCGTGTTTCGCTTGCGACTTAGCCTGAGACAGAGCCTCAATTTACAAAGTGTGAGGTGGTAGGATATGCGTTTGCTCGAAGCAGCACGGCTGCTTCGTTGCAATGTTCGTCCCTGTTCCAACAGCTGCGGACAGCATTCGTAACTATCATCCAGTGCTCACGTGGCACCATGCCAACAACTGTGACTTGGACACCATACTCGACATGCACACGCTTGTTGTAATCCACTCTGGATCCTTGACCCACGCAGTGATGGGACAAAGGGTCGAAGCGGATAGAAGCAAACCTAAGCTCTGGCTCCCCACTTCGGAGTGCTGGCGACTTCCTTGGTCATAAATTATTCCGTGATCATGTGGCTCTAGTTGATCACCTGCGCATCCCAAGTTGCCATAGTCGAGGATCGGACTGCCAATGTCAGCGTCGAATAACAAATCAGTGACTGTGTAAGTGCTTACATGCATATAACATGATATGGTTCCTTTCTGATAAGGATGAACTGTCTGTATCCCTTCAGAACATGATTAAGGAACGCTCTTGAAGGTGTAGCGTCGGGTCGCTCTTAGGATGATGTAGTCTCAGACCACATCACTTGATACACCTGCCAGAATTTCAGTAACCCCAATTTATGTTGCTTTCCAAGATTCTTTTGAGTTCAGAGCGGGTTACCTTTCCAACACCACAATCCATCCAAAGGGGGACTGCGTTTTCTATGCATCAACTTGTCAACAAAGTACTCCAACAAAGCACGACCTCATGCTTTTGTCATGAGATCATCACCATAGATGTAGGTTTAAGCGTACCCTCAGATCCGAATGCTTCATTTTGAATTTTCTCTGGCTCGGCGTTTGGTGCAGATGTATATTCCAATAATTGCTGCGACTCTGGTCGTGGGTACACAACGTCATTTGTATTCATGGATTGCTGTTCTTGATCAGGCCCTGAACTCGAACGGTTTCGCTCAAGACAGGCCGCGTCCGAGGCTGTAACGTGCAGAGACGGAAGCGTTCCGAAGAGTTCAATGATATCGGTGAATATCTCGGTAGAAGGCACGATATACACTACTGTATCCGGAGCCGATCCAAGGACGATATGGCCGTACAGGCGTCCTGTCTTGGCGTCCACAACAGCTGACCCTGAGTCACCCGGTTGGATTGGTCTCGAGAGGCGTGCTAAGAGCAGGTCATGGAAACCGTAGAACCCGTGCATCTTAGTTCGCCAGGCTCCAGGCAAGATAGTCCCGGTTAATAGATGGTATCCGTGAGATGATGTGACCACAATTACTTCCCTGGGCGAGGCTGGTGCTGCACCAATGTCTGTGACCTGGAGTCCGTGGTAGCTCTGAAGCTGTCCGATCGTATTAGTTGCCTTTGAAGCCTCTCCGGCTGAAAGCCTCACCAGAAGGTAATCGATCTTGCTACGATTGGGGGAAACTTGGGGGTTCCAGGACTTTTGTCGCTCCAGAGTCGTTTCGGTGTCATGTTCTGGCTCGGACGGCGACCGGAGCTCAACCTCCGGTTCATGGCTGGCCACTTCCCTGAGTGATGCGCCCAGTATATAACCTTCTTCAAAATCACTCTCATATTCCGTCTCGGATTGTCCATCATATTCCCAGTCATCAGAATCTGAGTCAACCTGTGCTGCTTCGAGATCACTCGCGTCGTTGGTATAGAATTGTCCACCACGGCCACCGTCATCAGGGCTAAAGTGGACCTGCGCGATAGAATCAAGGCCAATATCCCTTTGGCCAGTGTGGATGGCTGTCAATTGGTAAATGTGCTCTTCAATCCGGACAAAAGCTCCACCCGTAGCAAGTTGGACAGTTTCCCTGCCCTCGGCTCTCTTGACGAACCTCATTCGACGTCCAATGACAGGCTCCTGAGGGCTGTAAACTTCGATATTTGAGGGGCTATGTATCCCCACAGGGCTTTTTCGAGACCTTCCGGTCACGAGAACCGGTACTGAGCCAGTCTCTGGCCCCTTCGCGCTGTTTCCTAGTCCCACTTGAGGAAATTGTTGCAATATATCGCTTCCTCGGACGATGGCATCTGCGTCCTGTCGAAGTTTCTTATCCTTGCAAATGATCATGATAGTGGGAGAGGCGGTCATTTCACTCTTTCCTATCATGTACAGTCGAGTGAATAGCGACTGGGCTTAGGGTGACTCGCTGTTGTGTAGCAACCTCTTAATCTGAGGCAAGATCTGATGAAGTTGAGCAAACGATAGTTTATATTTAGTTGATATTGTAGGA
Source organism: Diaporthe longicolla (assembly GCA_000800745.1). Taxonomy (NCBI): domain Eukaryota; kingdom Fungi; phylum Ascomycota; class Sordariomycetes; order Diaporthales; family Diaporthaceae; genus Diaporthe; species Diaporthe longicolla. The sequence goes on along the minus strand of JUJX01000012.1, from coordinate 393,221 downwards.
AGAGAAGAAGCCTTCCTGGACGCTTAGAAGGAGCGGGCTATATATAAGCTATCTACTTAGTTACCTATTTAGGCTAATTAGACTATACTTTCTAATATACCCCCTATCTATTAATAATAATATTATTATAAAGATAATTTTAAATATATAATAGTATAGTCTACTAATTAGTACCTATTAGTACTAAGTTTTAAATAAAATTACTATATAAAGTTTAATAAATAATAGAAACTTAATAGTATAGGTTTTAGTAGAGCTTTTATATAAATATTTATAATATTTTTAATAAATAGAATATATTTAATATTATAGGTATTTTTAACGCTTTTTTATATAAAGTAATAGTAAATAGTAATATATTTTAAATAAATAATAATTTTTATATTTTAAATAAAGTTTAAAATAGGTTAATTATTAATATATAGAATAAATAGATAATTAATATATAAGATATTTAAATCTTAAAAAGCTTAAAATATCTAATATTAAGCACTAATAAGCAATATATACTAGTAAGCGATATACTTTTTAATACTAAAAGTATAATAATCTAAATTATAATACTATAACTAGAAAAATTAATTAAATTTAATTAGAATTAAAATCTATAAATAATTCTATATCTTTCTTATAAGTTTATATATTATACTTAGTTTTACTATAGTTACTATAGTACTATTTAGTTAGTCTACTATAAAGTAACTCTTTAATACTACTACTTATTTTACTAGCTAGCTACTTCCCCTTTTCCTTCTTATTAATTAACTCTCTAGCCTCTTATATAGTAAGTACTCCTCTATCCTATATATATATTTTTTTAACTCTCTAATACTTAGAAAATACTATATTTATAGCTTAAAGATTATTAGTCTCTTAAGTTAAAAGTATAACTATATAAGTTAATAACTATATACCCTTTACTAATCTATTAATAGTAGCTAAAATTAGTATTAGAGAGCTTCTTTAGTAATAAGAGATTTAGTTTTTAATTAAAGTTAACTAAGAAACTACTTATATTAAGTTATATAGTATTTAAGAGACTTAAGGTATAGATAGTACTAGGGAGTTTAGTATAGTTATTAGTATCTAAATCTTAATATCTAGCTTAGAAAGTATAGCTTCTTAGTTAAATAAGATAAGGCTTACTCCTTTAAAACCTCCCTTAATAGTTTCTAGCTTAAAAACCCTCTTATATATAATATAGAAGGTAAGGAAGAACTTTATCTTATTAATATAGGTAATCTAGGTTTTATTAAACTAGCTAATTTCTATACTATATACCTTTTTTAATAGACTAAAATACTTAATATTTAGTAGCTAAAGTAAATAAGATAAATAAGGAGGTATATAGAGAGTAATAATATTTTTAAACTTATAATATTACTTAAAATCTATAAAATAATAGCTTCTATATCTATTAAAGACTAATAGCTAGTAGATACTCTTTATATATAGTATAGTATATTTTTTAAAGTACTAAATCTATTTTATAGTAATTTTATTACTTATTTATCTATTTAAGCTTATTTTAATTACCTAGTTATCTAAGAGGCTACCTTTAGTATACTAGCTTATAAAGTAAATCTTAGCTTTAATAATTAAAAATAGTAGTCTATACTATCTATCTCTACTAATTAATTTAATAGCTATTACTTATTATTAATTTCTAAGCTATATTTATCTTATTTATCTTTACTAATTAGAATATATAACTACTATTTTAGATAATCTAATACTTATTATAAAGCCTAACTTATTAAAGTTATAAGTATTATAATTAAAGATATTATATTTATTATATATATTAAATATAAGGTTAAACTATATATTTATTATATTAGAATCTTTATATAAAGCTCTTTAGTAGTTATATATATAATTAATATATATTTTAAGATATAGTTTTAATAAGATAAGTCTTTCTACTTAGTTAATCTTAATAGTACTACTACTATAGTTATAGAGTAGAGAATTTACTATATCTTTAATATTCTTAAAAATAAGTAAGTATCCTTATAAATCCTAATTAAGTATATATTAAATAAATACCTCTTCTTCTATTTTTATTAATCTTTTATTATTAAAGTAGGTATTATATTATATAGTTTAACTAGCTATTCTATAGTAGAGGGTAGACTTAAGGATTTAGTAGATATTAGCTATATATTATCTACTTAATTTTAGGTTATTTTAAAAAGCTTAAATAGTAAGTTTAATCTTATCTTCTTTTATTTTATTTATTTTAAAATATAATATAAGAAAATATAGTTATAAGATATATTATAATAGTTTTAGGAAAAGTATATTACTTATTAGTATATATTACTTATTAGTACTTAATATTAATAAAAGTAAGATAATACTAATAAATATATTATATATTTAGCTTTATAAGATAATTTAATAATAATTAATTAATACTTTAATAACTAAATAATAAGTAATTTATTTAAAAGTAAAATCTATTCTTTAAAAGTTTTAAAGTTATTTAGGTTTATATTATATAAAGTATTATTAAATATATTAAGCTTTATAGGTAAAGGTTAATAAAGATAGAATAATTAATAGTTTAATATTTACTTAATATAATAAAGGATTCCTTTATTAATTAAAAAGTATTATTCTATTAGTTTTATATTAAATATTAAAATTATAATAGTTAGAAAAGTAAGAATTATTCTTATATTTATTATAAGGAAATTTACTAAATTAGTAAAAAATTAGTATATTATAAGATTAATAAGAATATTACTATCTATTTTTTAATTTAGAAATAAATCTAAATCTATAGAAGTATAATAGTTATTATTATTAAATATATTAAAATAATAGAGTATATATTTTATATAGCTTTTTTAAGAAATTAAGATACTAATATCTATTTAGTATAATAGGTATAGCCTATATATAAGGATTAGGCTAGGCGCCTAATCCTAAGTACTTTAAGAAAGGTCTTATACCTATAAGACTAGCTTTCCTTTTTCTTCCCTTTCTTCTTTACCTAACCTAACTTAGTTATAACCTTATAGTATATTAACTTATTTAATAACTATTATATTTAGTAGATTTTAAAACTAAAGAAGTATTAATAGAGATTTATATTTATATATTTAAATTAATTTAAAAGAATTACTTTAAACTTAGTAATATTTTTAAAGTAACTAGTAATAAAGATATTATTAATATAGATTATAATAATAATATTATTATTTAAAAAAAATATAAATTAAAAGTAATTTAAGTATGAAACTTAATAAGCTTACTATATAGTTTATTAAACTATTCTTAGCCTAATTACTTTAAACTATATAAAGCTTATAAAACTTATAAGATAATATTTTTAAATAAAGTTTAATATTTAAATAAGGGATATATATAGATATAGTATTTTAGATATTTATAAAGATAGGTTATTTTAATATTAAACTATTAAAGATTTATTTTAAATATTAAAGTAACTTAAATAATAAATCTAAGTATTTTATATTAGGTAATAGAACTATATATATTATTATAGTTAATTTTATAGATTTAAGTAAAACTTTAAATAATAAGATAGGCTTTATAATAAATAAGTTTCCTTTTAATATTATATTTTTTAATATAAATTTATTATAGATTTACTATATACTAATTATAATATATTAGAATTTCTTTCTATATATCTATAGCTTTAAAGGAGTTTAATTCCTTTTCTATAGTAGTAATCTATTTAGTTCTTTTAAAGCTTTTTAGTATTTATATATATATTTATAGGATATTATTATTTTAAGTAGCTAAGAATATAGTAGTAGAAATATATAATTTATTATAGTTAGTATTAATTAGTATAGATAAGTAATTATAAAAGTTAGTATTAATTAATATTAAGTTTAACTTAATAAATAAAATATAAGAGGCTTTAATATATAGATTAATATTTATTAATATTAAATTAAAGTTTTTATTAGAACTTATATTAATTAATATTCAGTTACTTTTAATATATTTTATATTTACTCTTACTTTCTATAAAGGCTATAAATATTAGCTTTTAAAGCTAATAATTAGTACTAGCTAAATAACTAATATAAGTAAGTCTATAGATAATTTTAAAGGTAATTTTAAAGGTATTTCTATAGCTAAATAAGGGGATTATTTTACTATCTTAGTTACTTTAATTAAATCCCTAACTAACTATATAATTATAAGCTAGTATTTTCTTTAATATATATAATTATTTATAGTAGTAATAATAACCTTTTAAAGTAGGATATAGAGATAAAGTATAGAATTACTATTAGCTTTAAATTTAATAAAGTACCTTTTTTTAGTTTAGTTTAATAATTTTATTCTTAGCTTATAAGCTTTTATAAGAATATAAATATAGTAAGGATAAAAGTATAGTTAAAGATATTTAATATTAGACTTTCTTTTATATAGTATTTTAAAAAGTATTATTTAATAAAGTAGAGCTAAATATAGTTTCTAATTCTAAAGATATATAGAGTATATAATACTTTTAGGTTATAAGATAAAGAAATCTTTATTATAAATTATAGTTCTAGTATTTATAATAATTATCTATATGCATTATTTTAATATTTTATTTAATTTATAATAGTATAATAGTAACTTTTAATAAATAATTCTTTATTAGTAGAATAAATTAGTTATAACTTTATTAATATATTTACTTTTATTATTTAAAATATATATTTTAATTTTATATTAAATTATATTTCTATTATTATAAGGAAACTTTTAATAATAGAAAAAATATAGTTTTTCTTTTAATAAAAAAGATTTAGTAATATCTTATAAAGTTATTAATAAATAGTATAAAGTATTATAAGCTTTTTAATAATCTTATTAAGAAATATTTTAAAAGATTTAAATAAATAATCTTAAAAGATACTTTTACTTTCTACTTAGATAATAGTTTTAAATATTACCTAATAGACTTTATAAGTTTATAAAGTTTATAATTAAACACTTTTAGTTTTATTAGAATAATATTACTATTAGTATATAGATATTAGGCTATAATTATACTAATATTATTATATTTAAAAACTTTATAGAATTTTTTATATAATAAGAATAAAGCTTTAATATTCTTATTATTAGTAGTTTAAATCTTAAAATTTTCTCTATAAAATTTTACCTATATTACTTTTAATTTATTATTTTTTAATAATAGAAAAATATTATTTCTCTAAATATTTAGATATTTATTAATTTTTAACTATATAGTATATTAATAAAAATAATCTTAATAATTAATCTATTAGAAAGTTATAAGAGAATATTTATAGTATTAATACTTTCTATAATAAGATAATTTCTACTACTAATAGTAATTATTCTACTTTATAGTTAAAGTAAACTAAAGTCCTCTATATATTTTAATATATACTTTAAAATACTAGAATTAAAAATCTATAATAATTTATTTATATTATTAAATAATAAAAGTTTTATTATATTTATTAAAATATTAGTATAGAATATAATATCTTTTTTATTATTAAAGATTTCTACTATATTATCTTTAACTTAGTTTACTATAACCTATTTCTTTCCCTTCTTCTACTACTTTTCTTTATATTTTATTAGTCTATTATAGTTAGTATATAGATAGCTAATAAAAATAAAGTTATAAGAGTAGCACTAAGTATATATCTTTTTAGATTCCCTTTTAAGTTTCCTTAAAAAGTTAATACTAATTAATATAGAATTACTAAGATTTTTAGTATTAATTAGTACTAACCTTTTTTAAAAAGTTAATATATAGTAGACCTTTAATTATTTAATTTATAAATAAATAATAATATCTAATATTTTAAGTTTAATTTTAAAGAACTTTAAAATACTATAGTTATTAAAATTATTAATAATATTATTTATAGTATTAAGTAATATTATTAAAAAGAAGGAACTTTTAACTTTATTATTTTTAAATAAAAACTTTATAGATTTTACTATAAATTAATTAGATATTAAAGTTTTAGTATATAGTTTTATTTAAAATTAATAGAATAAATTAAGGTATTCTTATAAATTAAAGCTATTTTTAAATTATAAGTTAATTAGCTAGTAAAAGAAGTAAATAGCTAAATTATTAATATTATAGTTAAACTAATCTTTAAAGATTTTTTAAATAACTAAAAAGTTTTTATATAATATTATATATATTATAAAGTCTAAATATATAATACTTAAAAGTATTATAAAAGCTTAGTTATTATTCTATTACTATTTTATTTAAGCTTTAACTTTAGTAAGTCTTACTTTTATATTAGTAATAATTCTATCTAAACTAATAAAGTAAAATACTTAGCTTTAAGTAGTATACTAATTAAAGTAATTCTTATCTTTTAAATTAAGTTTTAATAATAATAATAAGTTAAGCTTAAAATTAAAATTAAATATCTTATTTAATAAAATTAAATTAACTAGTTTTATAGTTAGTATTAATAGATATATATTAAATTAAAGTAGGAGTAATAAATTATTATAAGTTATATAAATTTATAGTATTTATTAAAAAGTATAAATAATATTAATAATTAGCTTTATAATAATTATATTCTAATAATTCTTTAGTATAAAATAATTTAATATTAATAGATATTAATAAAATTAAGTAAGTAATAATATATTAAATAATACTAGACTTATAACCTAATAAAGTTAAGTAAATAATAGTTTATATTTAGTTAATATTGTAGGAAGAGAAGAAGCCTTCCTGAACGCTTAGAAGGAGCGGGCTATATATGAGCTATCTGCTTAGTCACCTATTCGGGCTAGTCAGACCGTGCCTTCCAACAAGATCTTCTCGTTGAACAGCTGCAAAGCCGGACCCTCCGGATGCCACACCTTGTCCTTCTTCTTGTTCATTATCAGCTCTCCAAGTGACTGCTGAGGATCTGGCCACGGCTGAGGTTTCCTCCGGCGGAACGGTCTTAGACTTCCGGTGGCGAATTGATATATCGGGCTCCCTTTGAAGCACTCACTATCAATAGGTCTGAGCTGGCTTGGGACTAGTCGCGAGCTCAATTTGGCTTTTGAAAGTCTCGAGGACTTGTTCATGGTTTTCCTCGCCCTCTTGATGAGTACTACTCACCTCTTCTGGTGACGCTACCTGGGTGGCATTCATCGAGGGTTGCCTTCGTTGAGAATCTGTTTCCTGCGATCCATCACATAAGCTTCTAGTGGGCGTAATAAGCCATGGATTGGTATTCCGACATGAATTCTCGGAATATTTCACAGAATCCTGGGGTTTTGGCTGCGATGTCAGTTCCTGTATCTCATCTGGCTTGCTTGGCGATGACCTCTGCTGATCTGTGGCTCTTGACACATCCTTTGTGGTACTGTTTTGTATGCACGTTGGGAGAAATCCAATGAGATCAGATTGATGGATTTTAGCGAGGCCCCGGGATTCGTTGTCATTGTTGCCCACGTGTTCTTGATCGGTGTCGGTTTTGCGTCGCTGTAGAGCCAACATGATTGTTCAACGGGAATGCCGCCAAGATGGGTGTTGCGGGGGAACTTGAGAGTATTTGTCCAAATGGAAGATGTCAAGGTTTAGAAATGACCATCGAACGTCGCCTTCTTGACCGAATGTTGAATCAATGAGAGCAACAGTTGCCGTCAGCTTGTTGTTCAAGTGGGGCTCCGGTGCTGCCTTACCGCAGATAGGGCTTCAACTTTTGCCAATGACAGGTTCCCACGCGTTCGGGCTCTGTTTTGAGGTGTCAAGCTGATGCCCAGGCAGATTATTGGGCTTTAGTTTCTGTGCGACCTGAAAGTATTGAAACTTTGGGGGCTAGAACTTTTATATCATCTCTTAAAGGCATGCAGCTGAGGTGAGTACCAATTATGACAGGACGCGCCAAATTACCAGCTACATGACATGGCCGCCATACCACACGCCATGCGAAGCCATGAACTTGAGGAGGTTGAACTACGGAACCGAAGCAATGAGGTAGGGAATCGTCTCCGACAGCTTGTATGTGATGATTGGAGTGCTACGGACTCTAGCGAGCGAGCCTACGATAAGTACTGCCACACACAGTGGAATGATCTCGCGCAGGGTAGGCTCAATTTTGTTCACTATTTTAGTGATATCGCTGAGCTCTTCCGAATGTTTCGAGAGGATAGACCGAAAGAGCATCTGATCACTCAGTTGAATGTTTTACGGAAGGCCGGAGAGAAACCCTTGTCTGAACAAGATTATCACTACATGATAAATTTCGCTGCCAGAATCATTACAGTCATCAGCATTGGGACACTTCCGAACGAGCTTAATACGCGCCGACACCTGCAGTGGGTTTCAGGCACTCTAAGAAGCCGAATTGCTGAAAGCTCAAGTGCTTCAATGAGCCGCCGGTGTTAACATTCGAGCGCATGAGACTCCCCAAGTCCTTCGACGCCTGGAGCTTGACAAGGTTTGGAGGAATCAAGATCAGGTTCACAGATAACCTCGCGGATCATCTTCTCCTCATCGACGACGACGCAGTGGTCCTTGTTTTCCATCATGTCAGTTACCTAAAGCAACAGGGCGAACGGTAAGTGCGAGGCAGTCACGCATGCCGTGAAAATATAGACCTATGTACGCTAACAGACGACAAGAACTTTATTGCCAGCAGGACTAGCCGAGGAGACAATCATGACGATCACTCTACTTTTCCCACAAATCGAGTTCAGCGGACTCGGGCGATCCAAGCGTAAGAAACGAGGGTGGCTGAAAAAGCTTTACAAAAGCCACGAAGCTGAGTATGGATGCTGCGTTGACGAGGATCTGAGTCGATGTGGAAGCCTTCCTACCAGTCAACGTCGGATCGAAAGATTTAGATTCTGGCGGGATAGACTAGTCGTTCTCAAGCAGGTATATGATGAGAAGACACCGAGCACGATGTCGCAGTGGTGGCACGACCGCCGAAACGGTCCGCAGTGGTATACCTTTTGGGTTGCTGGTCTGGCCTTCGCCAACGTTGTCTTGGTTCTGACGTTGGCGCAAGTAGTCATAGGAGCTCTGCAAGTCTAGTTGGCCTGCCAACCTTGTTTCATGAAAACTCGTGGTCGTGGTGAAAAGGAAGTTGAAGTATGGAAGTTATGGCTTTTACGTCTTCTCCTTTGGACCTCTGAAATAGGATTCGCAAGAACTCGAAAATTGTGTACTGTTTATACTTTGCACGGCTTCCCCTAGTTATGACAAAACCAGCGCAATTATGTACTGACGCCCACAGCCGCTGCGTCGTCGCGTACCCCCACCAAGCTCCAATGCGGTCTGTTTGTATTAAACTATACGTAGCTGAACTGTTGGTGCAGGAAGTCGACCAGGCCATGGCTTTCGATTTATTTTCAGCTTTGAAAACACAGACCAGAGTCGCTCAATCAGACACAGCAAACAATAGTGGACAAAGAGCGAGAAGAAACTGGAGGGGGTATCATTGAAACACAGAACACGCTACATACACAAACCCAGCCCAAACCCAAACAAAACGCCCCAAACGCAAAACACACACCACCCAAACACCTAACATACATACAACGTGTACAAAACGTACGTACATACATAACTAACGTATACGCCCAGCGTATTCACTCATAAACCTAACCAAAAGTCGAGGCGCGAGCCCCATTTACGTCTACTTGATGCCTTTGTATACGTTGGTCTGTGACCTTTTACGGGTCTAATTTATAAAAAACGCGAAGAGAAAAGAAAAGAGTGGAAACCGTTTCGAACTCTCAGATACTTTTCTCTTTCTTTGCACCATCCTGTTGGCACCAGATTTACCCGTCCAGAAATTTTCGTAACACGCAAAAAAGCAAGTCAGTCTAAATACACAGCAGCACAAGATTCTCAGGACATAACAAGAGCCAAGAGAGCCATGCGGGTGTAGAGACCATACTTCATCTGTACCAAAGAGTCAGCAAAACATACTTTATCCAGATGGGGAAAAATACTCACCTGTCTGAAGTAGGCCGCCCGGGGGTCAAAGTCCACCTCCTCCGCGATCTCCTCGTTCCGGGGCAGCGGGTGCATGACGATCATGCTGCTCTTGGCGTGCTTCAGCGTGGCGTTGTCGATGCGGTACGCGCCGCGGACCGCCTCGTACTCCTCCTTGCTAGGGAAGCGCTCCTGCTGCACGCGCGTGCAGTACAGGACGTCGCTGCGGGCCAAGATCTCGGGGGTCAGGGTCTCCGACACGGTCAGGAGCTGACCTGACTTGACGAGCTGCTCGTACACCTGCGGCGGCAGTGACAGGCTCTTGGGGCAGACGAGCTGCACCTTGACCTGGTAGTGCTGGAGCAGGTAGACGAGCGAGTGCACAGGGCGGCCGTAGAGCAGGTCTCCCACGAAGGTGATGGTCAGGCCCTGCACGGTGCCCAGCTCCTCACGGATGGTGAAGAGGTCCAGGAAGGCCTGGGTGGGGTGCTCCTTGGATCCGTTGCCACCGTTGATGACTGGCACAGGCGAGAACTTCCTCGCAACCTGGACCGAGCTCTCTTCAGGATGCCTGAGAACGACGGCATCTCCGTAGCAAGCAAGAGTCCGCAGGGTGTCCTGCAGGGTCTCGCCCTTCTTGACGGAAGATGTCGACGTGGAGATAGCGATAGTTCGTCCACCAAGGCGCTGCATCGCGGCGTCGAACGACGCTGATGTGCGGGTCGAGGGTTCGTAGAACATCGTGCAGAGCAAACGGCCCTTGAGCACATTCAGGACACCCTCACGCTGAACCCCTGTCCGCATCTCCTGTGCGACAGTGAACAGGAGATGAAGGTCAGCACGAGTGTACTGGGTCACCGACAGGACGTGGGACATCTTGAACGAGTGCGTCTGGGCGAGCAGCGCCTGCAGAGGGCTGTCATGGGAGGATTGGAGAGGCAGCGAAGGGCCGAAGTCCTCGAAGACTGAGTTCTTGAAAGACTGACCCAGGGCATTGTCCAAGCCGCGAGGCTTGACAATTGGCCGCGCTGAGCCAATCACTGAGGAGCGGCGATCCGCCGCCCGTGGGGTCTCCACAGCTTGCGAGGTTGGCTTCATCAGCGGCGACATGGGTGGTGGCAAGGCGCCATGTCTTGACATGTCCTTTCCAATAGCCGGTCCATCGAGGATCTGTCCATCAAGACAGACAAGCTTGTCCTGGAATGTGATGCGCTGAACAGCTCCCCTCACGACGCGTCCAGCAATTGGAGACCAGCCAGCGGTGGTGGAGACTGTAGAAGGACGCTCGATCTCGACTTCCACAAAAGTGCCGGCTTGGTCGTGCAGCTCGAAGATCTCAACTGGGTTGTCATGCAGACGCTTCTTGATGTCATCGATGGTGAGCTTGCCCTCACTGACAGATGTGAGGAGCAGAGGAAGAGCATCAGCGATTCCAACCGTTGCATCGACCTCAGCACCAGCGGCAGCAGCCAATTGGTAAGGCAGACTGCCAATGGAGAAGATGTCGATGTCGCTCAAATGCTCCCACAGGGCGCGTTGATCCTCAAGAGTCGGCAGGAAGTCACATTGAGGGTAGTCCTTCTGCGACAGGTACAGCGAGTAGATGGACACATCACATGTAACCTTGAGTCCCTTCTGCTTGCTGAGCCCGATGAGCTTGATGTCATCCTTGGTCGTGACAGACGTGACGTGGATCTTTCGGTTGTGGAGGCTGGCCAAAAGCAGGATCGATGCCAGGTCGGTGAGCTTGGCATCTGTCAAAATTGGCTTGTGAGATGGCCAAGCATCGAAGTGGGCAGTGACGGCAGCAACCTTGCTGATATTGTCGGACAGGTGGTTGAATGGGATGAACAAGGCACCCACATCTCCAGCAACGTGGCTGATCTGGTTGGCGTTGGACGAGGTGGCAGCGACCGACACGTTGAAGTCACAGTAGATACCAGACTTGCCATTCTGCTGAGCGGCGGCCAGAGAGCGCGCATCTGTGATTGCGCCCTCCCGACCCACGGCCATGGTCCGAATCATGGTGAAACCTGCAGCGAGGGAGGCCTTGGTCACGGCCTCCAAGTCGCGGCTCTTCTCCGAGACAATGCCAGGCACGAAGGCGGCGATGTTGACTAGGCCAGGGAGCAGAACAGTGCGATGGCTGGTCTGGTAGTCCACAATGCTCACGTCGAGAGCCATGTGCTTGGCAATGGCCTCAACGAGGATCTTCGCGTTCTTCACGTTCGTGACCAAGGGAATCTGGTAATCGACGGCCATTCTTCGTGTCCTGTAACCCTTGCTCATGTAGTTGGCTGGGCGGCGGTACTTGTTGTTGGAGGGCAGGTTGATGTACAGGTCGATCATGTTGTTTGCCAAATGCTGCGTGAGCGAGAATTCGGATTTCTGATCATCCTCCTGCAGTGCCTCCAAGAATTGGACAGGAATGTCATGGTTCTGCAGGAAGTCGGCGGTACCTGCTGTGGCGAAGAGCTTGTACCCAAGTTCCTGCAGCTTCTTGATGGACGGAAGCATCTCCATCTTGTCCTTGTAGGACCCAAGCGAGAGCAGGATGTTGTTCTTGGGGATCTTGAAACCAGTGGACATCAGACCCTTCAAGTATGCCTCATACTTGTCAACACCGAAACAGGCGACCTCACCGGTCGAGGCCATCTCGACTCCCAAGACAGGGTCGGCTCCAGACAGACGAGAGAAACTGAACTGCGGGACCTTCACACCAACGGCATCGGCAGGCCTCTCAACCACAGGATATGGCTCGAAAGGCACCTCCATGATGGCCTTGGTGGCCATCTCGATGAGGTCGACACCCATGACCTTGGAGACGAAGGGGAACGAACGAGAAGCTCGAACATTGCATTCGATGACCTTGATATCGTTGTCCTTAGCAATGAATTGAATGTTCATGGGCCCAGTAACGTTCAGCGCAACCGCAATCTTGCGAGTCGCTTCTTCAATGCGCTGGATAGTGGTCTTCTCCAGATCTTGGGGTGGCAGGATAAGGGTTGCATCACCCGAGTGCACACCGGCATTTTCGACGTGCTCGGAGATGAAGTGGCCAACAAGCTCACCGTCATGGGCGACAGCGTCCATCTCAATCTCCTTGGCATTCTCGATGTACTTGGTGATGACGACAGGGTGTTCAGGTGACACGTCCGTTGCCTGCTTCAGGTAGTTCTCCAGATCTGCCTCGGAATAAACTGTGTTCATAGCGGCGCCGGACAGCACGTAAGAAGGTCTGACCAGCACAGGATAGGAGACAATGTTGCAGAACTCCTTGGCCTTGTCGAAGCTGGTCAACTCCTTCCAAGTGGGCTGGTCAACCCCAATGCGGTCAAGCATACGAGAGAACTTGTATCGATTCTCTGCTGAGTCGATCATTTCTGGAGATGTTCCCAGCATCTTGGCTCCGGCCCGGTGAAGCTGCAGGGCGATGTTGTTGGGGGTCTGACCACCCATTGCGCCAAGGATACCCTTTGCAGACTCCAGCTGGTAGATATCGAGGACAGTCTCGATAGTGATGTTCTCGAAATAGAGCTTGTCGGCTTCATCGTAATCGGTGCTCACAGTTTCTGGGTTGTAGTTCACCATCATGGTCTTGAAGCCAGCCTCTCGAAGTGTGCGAATGGCTCGGACGGAGCACCAGTCGAACTCGACGGACGAACCAATTCTGTACACACCAGAGCCAAGGACCATAACACCATGTTCGTCAAAGTTGACATCGTGTTGTGTGGCGTTGTAGGTCAGGTACAGATAGTTAGTCATAGCCGGGAACTCGGCGGCCACGGTGTCAATCTGCTTGACGAAGGGCATGATGCCAGCCTCGTCCCTCAATCGACGCACGGCCAACTCGTTTGAGTTCCAGAATTTGGCAAGCTGACGGTCCGAGAACCCGAGTCTCTTGGCCTGTAGCAGGACGTTCGGGTTTTGAGCGATGTCGCCAGTGTTGTACTGTGCCATCTCTTTGCTGAAGTTGCTCAGGCCCTTGAGCTTGTGAAGGAACCACTTGTCAATCTTGGTCAGCTCCCAGATCTTGTCGACAGTATAGCCGGCATGCATCGCGTTAGCAATGGCAAAGAGACGCTGATCCGAAGGTGTCTGCAGCTCATCATCAATCGACATGAGAGCGTTCGAGGTCTCGTTAAACCCCAGGTTCTGGAAGTCGATCGCACGGATGGCCTTCTGGATCGCTTCTTCGAAGCTCCTGCCGATGCTCATGACTTCACCAACACTCTTCATGGAAGAGCCCAACTGCGTCGACACACGAGTGAACTTCTTGAGGTCCCAACGAGGCATCTTCACGACGACGTAATCGAGAGAGGGCTCGAAGCAAGCGCAAGTGGACCGGGTAACAGTGTTTGTAATGTCCTTCAGGGGGATGTTCAGACCCAGCTTGGCAGCGATAAACGCGAGAGGGTACCCAGTGGCTTTGGAGGCGAGCGCCGAAGATCTCGAAAGTCTTGCGTTGACTTCAATGATGCAGTACTCCTTTGAGAACGGGTTGAGCGCGTACTGGATGTTGCACTCTCCAACCACACCGAGGTGACGGATGACGTTGACGGCAGTGGTGCGAAGCATATTGTAATCCTCGTCAGACAGGGTCTGAGAAGGAGCAACCACAATCGAGTCACCGGTGTGAATACCCAATGGGTCAAAGTTCTCCATGTTACAGACGGTGATGCAGTTGTCCTGGGCATCCCGGACGACTTCGTACTCGATCTCCTTCCAGCCCTTCATACTGCGCTCGATGAGCACTTGAGGACTGGCAGCGAAGGCCTTATTGCAGAGGTCAAGAAGCTCGGCTTCGTTGTTGGCAAAGCCACTGCCCAATCCACCAAGAGCATAGGCGGCTCTCACGATAACGGGGAAACCGATATCCTTGACCGCGTTCATGGCCTCATCGACGTTGCTTGCTGAGGCAGACTTGGCACACTTCTCGCCGATAGACTCCATACTGCGGGCAAACAGCTCACGGTCCTCGGTTGTGATAATGGTGTCGATCGGTGTACCGAGGACCTTGACTCCAAGTTCCTCAAACTCGTCCTTGAGCTGGATGCCAACTTGCAGAGCAGTCTGGCCACCGAAGGTGACGTAAATGGCATCGGGTCGCTCGTATTGGATGACCTTTCGAACAAACTCGGCGTTCACGGGAAGGAAGTAGACCTTGTCCGCCAGACCCTTGGACGTCTGGATGGTGGCGATATTGGGGTTGATGAGCACAGTGTAGATGCCCTCCTCCTTCAAGGCCTTGATGGCCTGACTACCAGAGTAGTCGAACTCACCGGCCTGACCGATGCTGAGACCACCACTGCCAAGTACGAGGACCTTCTTGGGCTTGACACGAGGGTGGGCTGCCTCGTTTTGGGCCGCCGTGCCTCCGGGGAAGCTAACAGGCTTCGAAAGAAGGCTGCTGTCCGAAGCACAGTTGGTGATGGTCTGAATGAAGACATCGAACAGGAACTCGGTGTCCCGTGGGCCGGGAGTGCTCTCCGGGTGGAACTGAACACTGAAGTATGGCTTGTTGACGTGTGCAATACCCTCGTTGGTTCCATCGTTGGCATTTACGAAAAGCTCCTGCCAGTCTGAGGGGAGAGACTTGCTGTCGACGGCGAAACCGTGGTTCTGAGATGTGATGTGGCACTTTCCAGTGACCATGCTTGTGCAAGGAATGTTGTGGCCTCTGTTACCAAACTTGAGCTTGGTCGTACCGGCTCCGGCAGCCCTGGCGAGCAGCTGGTGGCCCAGGCAGATACCGAATACTGGGGTGCGGTTCTTTGCCATGGCTGCAGCAATGTTCTTTACTGTGACATCGAGGACCGAAGGGTCACCCGGTCCGTTGGAGATGAACAGACCATCGTACTCCTCACCCGCCTGCGCCACGATGTCGTGGTCCCAGGGGCATACGAGGACCTCTACACCTCGCTTGAGGAAGCAACGAAGCTGGTTGTATTTCATACCAACGTCAAGGCAGAGGATTCGGATGGTCCTACCAGACGGGTGCTTCACAGCAATGTCTGCGGGAGGCGTGTACAGTTTTGGCGTCTTGATGGACACTAAGGAGAAGTGAGCAGAAAGTCGACACGAGGCCCATTTCACTTTCACTCACCCTCTGCTACGAGGTTTTTCTCATTGGGGTTGACCCAATCAACGGTGTCAAAGTAGGGCTTCCAGTCCTTCATGGCATGTGGGATGCCGTTTGCCTGGCCGTTGGTGCCATTGGGGAGGTCATTAGCCCCTTGTGGCTTCTGCAGCAGCATGCGGCCAAGCATGCTGCCCTTCTCACGGATGTGCTTGGTCAGTGCACGGGTGTCAACACCGTGCATCGCCGGTATGCCCTGCTCTTTCAGCCATGTTCCGAGGGAAGAAGTTGCCAGGAAATGAGAATAGTCCTCGCCTGAGTAGGAGGCGGTGACGAGACCGGCAATGTGGATCTGGGACGACTCGAAGTGGGCGGGCAGGTCGCGGAGTAGCTCGTCCATGGTTTCCCGCGAGGGGACACCATAGTTGCCAACTAGGGGGAATGTGATGACGAGGATTTGGCCGCGGTAGGAAGGATCGGTGACAGACTCAGGATAGCCGACCATGCCGGTCTGGAAGACCAGCTCACCGGCGATGCTCTTGGGAGCACCGAAGCTGTAGCCCTGGTAGGCGGAGCCATCCTCGAGCTCCAAGCAGAAGAGGTCCTCGTTCTGGCCGGTGAGGCGAGCCGAAGCTGGCGGGAAAGCCTTGGAAGCCATGGCCAAGAGGAGGGAAGGGTATCGAGAAATATCTCCCTGGACGCTCAGGCGGTTTGGAGGAGCTGAACGAGTCGGTGCCAAAGATGGCAGCAAGCTCGGCAAGGCTCGCTCGAGTAGTGGATGGTGGTTCCTGGGACAAGAGGGCTCAATTAGCTCGATGCACGACCATAGTAGAGCCAATGGCAGCCTCGTCTCACCCGCAGGGTGCTATTGAGTATAGCAGAATGGCGTCAACAACCTCAACTGGTGGGTTGAGGGGAGGAGAAGAGAAGAAGAAAACACGGACAAGATAAATTGCAAGAGGCAAGAACCTAGTGGGATGTCAGAAGGCTGTTGACTGGACCGCAACTTCTCCCCCCACCAAGCCTTTGGTCTAAGTCACTAAAATTTTCTGCCCTTAGAGGCTTATCGATAGGGAGTTGGACCCGAATTGTGGGCTGTGGTTGGATGACGCGTAGGTGGAGGAGCCGGAATGAATCGCGCATCCCTGCTTGTAGACACCCGAGACTCGAGATCCTGGGGCAGCTAGCCCAG
Source organism: Diaporthe longicolla (assembly GCA_000800745.1). NCBI lineage: Eukaryota > Fungi > Ascomycota > Sordariomycetes > Diaporthales > Diaporthaceae > Diaporthe > Diaporthe longicolla. The sequence continues at coordinate 376,013 of JUJX01000012.1, read as the reverse complement.
ATCGGGATTCGAACCAAACCAGCGCCGTGGAACAATTACAGCAGTATTTGTTGTTTTTTTTTTGTGTTCTTGCTACCGAAGTCGACGTGTCGATCCAAGGTCATGTGAGTCACGAGAAGTATGGAATTTTGCTGCCACCATCGTCATACCACTGACCCGGTACCTTGTATTCACCAGGATCGTGACCGTGCCCGGGTCTGGCATTTGGACTTACGACCACTCGTTAATAAGACCAGCATGTGGCAGGAAGGTAAGATGCCTGACCTTGACGCATGGGTAAGGTGTGATTGATTGTTCGATGCGCGTATAGACAACACTACTACGAGTGCTGTTTATGCTGTAAGAGCATCGAATGACCCAGGCTTTGCTGGGTATTCAACATATGCAGGTTGGCAGGTGCTGAGCGAGGCCGTGTGCGGGATGCAAGCACACGTACCAACCGAGATCTGATGACATAGGTGAGGTGCGATTGCGGCTCACGCTCCGACCCGGCGGCCCAGAGCTTCGGATCCGGAGCTATTGGTAGCCATAAAACGCAGCGTTACACTTGCCAATTGGAACGTAGGTCCTCAGCGTATAAGATCAAGAGCTGCACCCTTGGGTCTTGGCCTGCTTTTTTTTTTCTCATATTGATGTTTATGGCAAATCCTTGCTGGGTGTTGGATGATGGGCCGGGCTGAATGGTCCGGTAACCATCCTCACAGGCGCATGATGAGCTGACCGTCTGTGCCCCCACGGTTTGGCCTCTAGTATGCACACCTGCACGCATCACACACACACACACACACACACACACCTCTCTACACACCACACCAGAGATCTGTTCACCGCCTATGCGAACTACAGTGAGACTACTAGTACTTAGTCTCAGCATTGAAGCCTCTGATTGCTGCTGGGTAACACTTGGCGTCGCGGTTGCAAATGGGAGCCTCTGTCGCAAGTTGCTGGTGCGATGCTAGTGCCCAGCACTGTGGGAGAACATTCAAGGTAGGATTAAATTCAAGGATAACGTCCAGTGGCATGACTATTGGACAAGCAGCTACGGGAGTGTCCAGGTTTGGATCTTGTCATACAGTAGACCAGCAGACCAGAATGCTCCGGCTGCGGCCCCGCTCGCACCTCGCATCACGAAGCCCGCAGGTGGCTCGACTTCGGCAGTGCTTATTATAATGGGCTCGCACAAAGGAGGATGCTGTGGATCTGGAAGCCGGTCCAACCAGCAATTGCCGTGGTTTCGAGGTGCGGGAGACGGCATGCAGGTGTCATCAGTCGCAGCAGTCCTGTCATGCCAGCGGCGGGCTTTCATTCACCTCATCTCGACCGCCCGACGATGTTTCGTGACTCCGCATGCGGCTAACGGTCGAGACTAATCTACTGGTGATAACGGTGCATGTGATGCATACATGATGCATCCCGCCTGGCGGTGTGGAGCTAGGGGGTTGCACTCGTCGATGCTACAGTGCGAGGCCTATCGCTGCACATTGGGTGGTGGGTTCAGTGGCTTTGCACTATCGTCCTGGCCTGGCCCTGGCCCTGGGCGACATTTCCCTGGCACAACCTGGGAATCAATCACCTACGACTGCCCTCCCGGTCCTGGGCGGTCGCGCTGGCGCGCGCATTCCTTTCTGTCAACAATCTTTCTCCTCCCGCCCATCATTACTCCCACTGGTAGGCACGATGCTGTTCTAGCAACCTCGTCCCCAAAGACAAACATAGCTTTGCGTGACCGGCGTGCCACCTGAGGCTGGGTTCGTGGAGCTTGGAGCTTTGAAGCCTGCAGCAGCTTGTAGCAGCCTGTGGTCCCACGAGATCCCCCTGCGACCAACAGCCCCCAAAACTTGGCCAAGCTGCGGAATTTCCCTGTCGCAGTATTAAGAGGCAGCCTACCTTCGATTCTCCACCGTGTTTTGAGGCATACGATCTTTTCATGGAGGACTGATGGACAGAGCGGGCCAAAATATGCCCGCCAGGAGGAGGATGCTGCCGTTCACGAACCTGCTGCAGTCTATCAGAAGCAGCAGCCGTCGTGGTGCGGGCGATGACACCGAGGACGAGCGCCGGCCCTACTTTCGAACAAGACATGCCACCGCCGATTTCACAGAAGCTGATGACGACGACGAAGACGAAGACGACGACGAAGACGCCAACGACAACGACAACGATGTCTCCCCAAATGACGAGGATCGCGGTGGCAGGCGTCCTCCCGCGAGGGGCGCCGTGCTGCCTCTTTTCTCCGAGTCTCACCTCGACTCCCTACCCGTCTACAATATCACCCACACAATCCGGATGATAGTCCAGTCTAGGACTGAGACAGCCCTGACTTGGGACCAGCTGAGGTCGCCCCAGGTCTCACAATTCCTGGTCAAGCCCATGCAGCAGCAGATCCGCACCCAACATTTCTCCAGGGCCACCATATACGCCCTCATGGCAAATTGCCTGCAGTTTGCCAAGGAGGGACAGCTCAACCCTGGCAACGCGGGAACCTGTAGCACTAGGGCCAAGGTCTGCGAGCTCCTGGCCATCAAGCTTCTCAAGGACTACACCACTAGGGAGCTTATCGATGCTCTGTCTTATGATTTCTACCCTATGCAGGGCATGCCCGGCGCGCCTGGTACACAGACGCCCCTAACCCCTCGCGATGGAAAGCCAAAACAAGCTGCGGCGAGGACCTCAACCCTTGAGGTTGCCATACGTGCTTCTGCCAAGCACTTCCTGGCCCACCCGCTTGTCGTGCAGCAGCTTGAAGCCATCTGGAACGGCGCAATCAGTTTCTACTCCTCTGCGGACAACCTCCACAGGCAAAACCTGAGGGAGTCTATCACCTCCTACAGAGGGCGCAGTCCGCAGCGGCGAGACAATGAGCGTACACCACTTCTTCGATTCCAAAAGGGGCTGCAGCCTCCAAAGCCAACCGGCATGGACCTAATCCCAGCCAGGCGGACCGTCTCTCTGTATGACCCGCGCAACGCATCTTTGCTTAAGCTTTCTAGACTGCGTGTGCCGCGATACAGGCAGTTCTTCTCCACATGCTCCCTGGCTATCTTGATCTGTCTCTTTTTGGCAGTTCTCGTCGAGAGATCCGACCGCATCACCAGCCTCGAGCTGGTATTCTGGTTCTGGAGCGCTGGCTTCATGATGGACGAGCTGGTCGGTTTCACCGAGCAGGGTTTCTCGTTATACATCATGAGCTTCTGGAATATCTTCGACTTGGGAATCCTCCTGCTCTTGATTATATACTACTGCATGCGCATCTACACGGTGTTTCTAGTTGACTCGCATCATGGCGTTGATGCCTACGATGTGCTGGCTGCGAATGCTGTCCTGCTGCTGCCGCGGATATTCTCGGTCCTCGATCACTATCCCTACTTTTCTCAAATTCTTTTGGCAATGAGGATCATGAGCGTAGACCTGGCCGCGGTCTTCGTGTTGATCTTCATCTCGTGCAGCGGCTTCTTCGTTTTCTTCCTCACAAACACCAAAGCAGATGCCGCTGAGGTGGCATACAAGATATTCCAGATCCTGATGGGTTTCACTCCGGCGGCTTGGGATGTGTGAGTCTACCTTCTTTTGCAAGACACTTAACCTGGGTTCTGCTCAAAGCGCACAGCCATTCTTGGACCCTTACGCTGACATTAACCATCTAGCTGGCCTACATACACTTGGATTGACAGGACTCTCATGGTACTATTCCTGATTATTTGTCACTTTGTGGTAGTGTAAGTCTTGCCTGTACCCCAATTCTCCGATACCCGCTGACCGGATTGATAGCACCATTCTCATCACTGTCTTGACCAACTCCTTCATGTCGATTGCTTCGAACGCAAAGGAGGAGCACCAGTGAGTCGCTACCACAAACCAAGGATTACACATCACAGCTAATGGAATACACTAGGTTCCTCTTCGCCATTAATACAATCGCCATGGTGAAGGACCAGTCTCTCTTCTCCTATGTCGCTCCTGGCAACATCTTTGCGTGGATGCTCATGCCGTTTCGGTACTTCATGCCTCTGCGCCACTTCGTGTGGTTGAACCGAACCATCATTAAGATCACACACTTCCCACTGCTGTTTGGCATATTTCTCTACGAGAAATACATCCTCTCCCCTTCGATGTTCGAGCCAACAGATTTTGTCGAGCACCCGGAACGGAGCCGGGCCAGGGCGCTGTCTATGAATCCCGTGGGAAGGTCTTCGCTGTTTAGCCCAACCATCCGTATCCGAGAGGGTTCGGTTGCCGGGTTTCAACAAGACCGTGCCTTGGAGGAGGTTTTCCGAAGGACGCCTGACTTTGCCTCGCTCCGTACGCAGAGGATGCACGAGCGCAAGAGGACTCAAAACGCCGTGAGGAATTGGATGGATCGGAATGAGACCATACCCGAGTCGCCAAACAATGTTTCGACTATGGAGGGCCGTGTGCAACAGGATTGGCAACGGAGGCTCAACGGAAGCAAAGAGAGAACGCCAGTAAGACTTCGAAATCTTTCCGAAGTCAGGTCGATTATGAGCGACCCGGCAGAACTCATGTCGACCGTGGACGGGCCCATGGACTCAGTTGACCGGAGGGACCACGTGGAGCGCAGAATATTGAAGGATCAAGATGCGGATGACGAGCTTGTTACCAACGATGAAGACGAGGATGAGGCCGCGACTGCTCCCAGTCGACGGAGTATCACAAGATCGCGGGTGGACGAAGACGACTACTTCACAACCCCCATTGCTACTCGATTCAACAACCGCATCATCTCGACCTCCCTTGGTTCGTCGAATCGGTCGCCTGCACACCAGCTGGCACCGCCTCCGCCAAAACGGGCAGGCATGCACAACCGTACTTTGTCCTCGAATACGATCCTCTTCAACCCGCCAAAAAGCGGCCGTCTGCCGCCAAATGACGATGATTCCTCTTCTGGCCCACCTAGTAAGCCTCGTTCTCGGCCTTTAAGCGGCCGTCCGACACCCGGCGCAGAGAATCCTCCCGGACACAAGTCACCGCGGCGTCCTGCCAATCTTGCCTCTACTCGCCCCAGGCCGATCATGCCACCCCGTGACAATATGCACACGGCTCCCCTCATCAGTCGTTTTACCGGCATGACCGCTGACCCGCAACCGCGCCGACCACCCAAGACGCGCCGCATGTCTTCCTCCGATCTGCTCGATGTCCAGTCAGATCTCGCTGGCGTTGGGGCAGACGACGCCTTTGGGGGCGTTCCGTCCAGCTTCGTCACGCAGATGGCCATGGCGACCGGTATGATCACGCCTGGGGCTGCGCGCGTCACCGACAAAGCGCAACGAGAGCGTGACAATGACAGAGACCGGATGAGCAGGCTGGTGCTGGCGAGGATGAAGACACTGGAAGAGGGCTTCTCAGATATGGTGAAGGAAATGAGGGGACTGCAGCGGTCAAGCGCAATGCCATCTACTGCCCGCAACTCGGCCAGCGAAGGCGGCTCGATCGTCTGGGACGGGGAAGGGGATGGGTTCAGGACACCATACACGATTTTCGAGACCGCGGGCAGGAACGGCGCGGCGACCGGTGGCGCGCGGAACAGCGGGAGGGGCTCCAAGGCCAACTCGGTCGGCAAGGCCAGCGGGTCACGGCCTGGGAGCCGGCGGGGCGGGAGCAAGTCCAACCGCAACAGCGTCATCCTGAGGTCGCCCGTCGAGTCGACGTTTGGCGGCGACTACAAGGGGAAGGGCAAGGAGCCCGAGACGAGGCAGGGCCGTGAGGACTCCGGGTCCGACGGTGGTGCTGAGCCCGATGCGGAGCAGCGGCGGCCGAGTTTCACGCGCAAGGGGAGTTCCTATTGAGCTGTAGTCGGCGGGAGGCGATGCCGATCGTGAGATGTGGGGTCCGCGCCGCAGGGCTTGCATACGAATTGGCGTTCCACGATGTTTTTCTTGCGCTATATTTTCTTTTCCTCTCATCCAGGCAACCCTGCTGGCTTGTTCTTGTTTGGTTTCTTTCGAGACATCATCGGTGTGTATAGAACTGGTTGTTGTTCGGCATGGCCAGGGGTGATATTAGTGAGATGGCGTTGTGTATTGCTTGTGCTACTTTTTTGCTTCCCCTCTCATAGTTTCGGCATCTTGGAACTGGGCTTGCTTCATTTCTGGTTCGAGTTGAGCTCGTCTTGTATGATTTTGTCTGTTTTGGTTTGGCATTTGAGAGAAGGCCCTGGCATTTTGGGACGCAAGAGAAACGAGGATATGTGAGTAATGCATGTGGTTTGTCTTATTGTCTGGAATCTGTGATATGAGTGGAATTTGCGATATGCTATTTGTGAATCTAGCTTCGATTGAAGAGTAGCCGTATCCATTGCCCTCCTAACAACCAAACCAAACGCCTTAAGGATCGTATGTGTATGTAAATAGCATGTGCATGTTGATATGATCGCTTGAACGTCTTCGGCTCGTATACAAACGCCGACCAGCCAGTCCTTCTTTCCGGCTTATGCTGCTACATTCATAGACAGGCGCCGCTGCCATTTTGGGAAGGTATAATATCCTTTGCGCCGTGGGTACCCTGCAGATTGGGTGCTTTGTATCCCTGTTTGATGCTTCCCACTTGTGCTGTCTGTTGTATAATCCCTCTATTTTCTTGGATTTTCTCTCGGTGCCACCCTAGGATTGTGTTTTCTAGATGCCACCACCGGATCTATCAACCGAGACATAGTAGTTGGGGTGACTTGTCGACCTCTGCGCCCTCTCGTTCTTGGCTAGGTTGTCTGCGTTGTACTTAATGGCCAGGCCCACGCCTGCTGCCGTCAGGGCGAAGAGGGCGAGGCGAGGGTGGCGGGAACTATGAGAGGGGCTTGTTAGTTTATTGTTTTCTTTTGTGTTTTCTTTATTTCTTTCTTTTCCTCTTGAGGTGAACGGGGAACAGAAGTAATGGGTGGATCGTAAGGCGAAGTGTAGTGCTGAGAAAGATGCATGCGGCTGTACTTACGGGAAGGCACGGGTGGCACCACGGTGCATGTTGTTCCTGGCGTGATCCATGGTGTTGTTGTGTTGTGTGGGAGAGACCTTAATGTGTCAGATGTGGGAGTTGCGGTGATGGTCGAGCGTGTTGAACGTCCGGCCTTGTCCCTCTAGGCTCTTCTTGGTACAATATCTATGTAGGGAGCTTCTGTTTGCAAGGAGTATATTTGCGGGTAGATATACAGGCGGTATGCAAGAGACGAGATCTAAGCGGTCTGGCCCGAGGTGCTTTGAGAGGCGGGATGGACTGGGGGTGCTATATAATCATACCGGTACGATTTTGTTGGGGAAGTGGGGACCAGTAGCCAGCTTGACGTTAGACACGCGACATATTTCCAATTCCGGGGACCCATCGTTGTCGTAATGGCTGGATTGATTTCCCCTATGTGGCACTGATATGCGGGGAGAAAGCTGGAGAGGATGGAGCTGCCCGGACTATCGAAGGCTGTCGTGCGATGGATCCCTGTCATGCTACATATCGTTCGAGGTCTTGTTGCATGTGGCCTGTCTAACTGCCTACTTTCATATCCTTTGGAGATGATAAGATTTGGTTTCACAGTGTTACAATTATATCAGGCAATAACTTGGGCCAAAGTTCTCTTGCCGAAGGTGAAGGCTCTAAGCCCCCTCTCTCTCTGTGATGGGAGCAGCCAGCCTGGTGGCAAATCTGACGTCTGGATCTCCAGAAATACCTTTGATCACCGAGTATTGCATGTCCACGCTGTGGCCGGGAAGATCCGTGGAGAGGTAAGTTTGGAGCAGTTGGAGCTTAGCTACGTGTGTGCAACCTTAGCTGGCAAGCTTGCCGAGGTGCTGCTAGGCTTTGTACAATGGGCTACGATGATATGTGATAGATGAAGTGTGTTTATAGGATACAGTCACTGTATTCTCTGCTCCTGAGAATTCATCGAGTACACCGCATGAGGAGGTTACACAGTGGCACTGACAAGGAGCGCAGGACAGCTTCTATCGAGGTGATTCGGTAGGCGCTTACAGTAGAGCGTCATGGAGGGTGGGGCAGAGTGTGGGGCATCCATCCGATAGGACCCGAGTTTAACCTCGTTTTCCCGCTCATGTCCTTCCACTTCTGGCGGTCGACTGCATCGTTTAACGAGGTGAGCTTGACATTACTCGAGGCTGGCTGATTTGATGCTCACAGAGACAGTGTAGGGCACCCGAAGATGGTATTGCGCCTGCATATATGACCAACTCACTGCGATTCTTTGGCGAGGCGAATTGTCTTCGAACTTAATTAAGCTCAAGTGTATGGAGAATGGGTTGAGATAGGCAGAGACCAAGTACGCAAAGTGCATAGAAGGGGCTTGCTGGTCCATTTAGTCTTGGGGCTCGTGAGATCAACTGATCTGAGCAAGTCAAACAACTCGCTTCGCAGGCTTAAATCAGCTATAGTACATAATATACAAAAATGTGTAACTCGGACATATGGAAGGGGGGTTGACATGTGATCCAAGTAGACTGTGGGCTTGGTTGGAACTAATGGTGTAGATGCAAAGAAATTAAATAGACCGTCGGGTATCTCGCAGTTATGTCTCCCACTTCCTCTCCTGCCCATCTCTATCTGATTATACACGTGTACATATATGTGTACTTAGTTCTTCGTGTCGCCAAGAATGTCACTGGCCCCCTGCGAACCGGACTCACTAGGAGTGTACGACGACCCAGAGCAACCCGGTCTGTACCCGTCCGTCACCATGCTGGACGCGATCTCAGACTCGTCGCTCTCGCTCCGCCTGTCCGCCTCCTGGTACGCTGGCAGCTCCTCGCCGCCGGGGACCATTCCGGCGCCAATAACGCCGCCATGGTGGTGATGGGTGTGGTCACCCAGGTCCATGTCGTAGTCAGCAGCCAGGTCTGGGAACATAGCTGCCATTGCGGCCATGGTGGCCGGGTCCGGGCTTAGTTGCCCTAAGGGCATAGTCATGGGCATCGGGATGTTGTTGGTTGGCATAAGATGGGAGGGTATGTAAGGGTGCATGGGCTGCTGCTGCATGTGGTGCTGTTGTTGCTGCATCATTGGCACTGGTGCTGATGCTGGTGCCGGCGAGAAGGACGGCTGGCGGGAGTGTGCCACCATGCGTGCGTCCTCGGCAGCAACCATCTTGCCAACCACGTCGGCCGCCGTCCTGAACTGGGATATGTCCCTGGCGACGACGGCGCGATCGTCCTCGTCGTCGGAGTCGGAGTCGCTACAGTTCCGGAGCATGGCTTCCTTCTCCTCATCTTCAGAAAGCTCCGAATAGTTGGGGCCGAAGCAGAGCCTCTTGTACCACGCGGCCTTCGAGTTGCGACGGAGTCGGGGTGGCCTGATGGACTTGCGAACGTGGCGCTGGTACAAGACGCTGCCAAATACAACAACCAGGACCAGTGAGGCAATTCCAGAGGCAATGTGGATGAAAACCGGACCGTGAGGTGGTCCATGGTGATGTCCAGGCGGTCCGGGCGGCAGTCCTGGGGGAGGCGGTCCCGGGGGAGGCGGTCCCGGGGGAGGCGGTCCCGGGGGAGGCGGTCCTGGGGGGCGAGGAATTTGGCCCGGGGATTCTTCGTGACCGTGGAACTCTTCGTGGCTATGCGGTCCATCGAGCGCCGGTGGCCTGTTGTCGTGATGACGACGAAGCTCAGTCTCCCAAGGCATCTCAGCGTGAGGTTGTCCAGCAGGGCGAGAGGGTTTAGAGTTTTCAGGTCGCTCGGGCTCGTTCTCAATGCCTGTCTCTTGCTCCTCGCCCTTGATCTCGGGTTGCTTGAAACCCTCGGAATGCTTGCGATCATCAGGGTTCAGATGGTCCGGCTTGCCCTCGATTGTGTCGGGTCCCTCAGGTCCCTTGGAAAGCTGGTGATCGTGTTTTTTCTCGCGATGTTCATCGATATGGCTGGACTGATCGTCGTGGCCCACATGTGGTGGTCCGCCATGGTGGTCGTGATGGCCGTTCGGAGTCGGGTGCTCCGAGTGTGGCCGTTCCCAAGGCATCGGCATCAGCGGTCGAGGGTGGAAAAAGTCAAAAAAGCTATCCCAAAAACCGCTATGCGGAGGGCCGAAAGGAGGTGGTGGTGGCGGCGGCGGCGGCGGTGGGTGATGCGGTGGGTGAGGTTGGTGCTGACTGTGGTCCGGCGAAGGCGCACATTTGCAGAAAGGGGGTGGGTGAACGAAATGGGGCTTCTTAGGTGGATGTGGTTGAGTCACGTTGTGATCCCCATGCTGTGGCTTACCAAAATGGTGATGAGGGCCATGATGAGGGCCTCGATGAGGCTTGTGAGGGTCGTGAGGGTCGTGAGGGTCGTGAGGGTCGTGCGGGCGCCCGTGCCTCTCTCCACTTTCATAGATTGATGAGGCCGCACCCTTTACGGTATGAGTGATTGCCTCAATGACGCACTTGAGGCTGTCACATTCGTGAATACGGGGCCCTGGCCAGTGAGGCCTCTCCCATCCAAAGGCTTCGGCGAGACGATGCTCCTTTGCGTGGAGTAAGTGGGCTAGCTCAGCCATTTGCCACCTCAGGTAGTCCAACTCGGCCAACTCGGAATCAAGATCAATCTCCTCGTTGTCGTCATAGGGTTCTTGTTGGCCCTGGCGGGTTGAGTGAACACGGGTCATGGAAGCACCCCCTTCGACATCCGAGATCCAGACAGGGGCGACCTGCTGGAATCGTAGGGTGAATCCAACATCCTCGACAGCTTGACCATCGACGTTTTCGATATTCAGGCTGAGCAATTGCTCCTGAGGTTTGTCGTTCCAGGTCACGCAGGTAAAGTTCCAAGAGGCATCGACCACGCGGTCGCCGTCCATGTTCAGGGAGCCATGGCCGTCCTCTGATAATTTCCGGCCGTTGATAGTAACGTTACCATATCCACAGGCGTCTTGAGATTCATTGATGTCGAATCGGAAAACCAGGTCCGGGCTAGGGGTCGAGTCGACAGGTTCGGGCACATGCACGTTGATAAAGGCTCGAGGAATTGAGTCTAAATCCATGTCAGTCATGACAATTGTCATTTAAATTCCCAATAGATAAAAAATGAGAATCTCGACTCACCCTCACCCTCAAGAGAAATAGCTCCTGCCAGAGCCGGTGTCAGTAAGACACCAGCCGTGTGGAGGCCACGCATGGCGTTGTAAGAGCGAGACAGTAACAAAACGTATAATAAGCAAGCAGCACAGAACCAATGGATGAGATGAAAATTGCTGTTAGCTGCTCTGGTTAAGGAAGAGAATAAGCGAATGAATAAACAAGTGGAAGCAATAAAGAGAGGGCTGAGGCTTGCGAGGCCCAGGGTCACTCGATATAATAAAAGAACGTGAGGAGACAGGGGCTGGGTCAAGTGTCAAGACGCTTCGGATGGTGGGGGGAAGCGGATTGGCCCACTTATTAGGCCTGTGTCTTTTTTTGAGGCTCAGCCCAGTGCCGCGGTGCTGGGAGTGCAAGGCGGGCTCTCCGTGACGGGGATGTTCGGCATCAACGCGTAAAGTCTGCAATAAAAACAGGACGAGCAGGATCACTGTCCTTCAAGAATAGACAGAAACAAAACTAGGGAAAATAGAGAACACAAGAGGTTTTTAGATTCCTTCAAGTCTTGAGGGGAAAAGAGGGACCATCGCAACGCATCGACGTCGCTCAAACGTGATGGCTCTGGCGCTGCGCAAGCATCTCAGGTCTGTCCAGGGGTTGTAGCCAATCAGCCGGGACCAGCTTACGAGGCCTTGCGCCGCCCCGGAAATGGGATCGTGCAAGAGCCCCACGAGCCTTACGACTACCAGCAGCCAGAGGAAACCAGAGACCACCGCGTCTAAAATGAGCTGATGACCCCGGCCTGTCGCAATCGTGGCGCTGCGTGATAAGCTTTCGACCCATCGTATCTTTTCCCCGCCAGTTCACAGAGGCGCGACGTCGTGACGACGTGCAAGTCCACGCCAGGACAGACATAGAGAAGATGGGCCCACGAAACAAATCTGGACAGAGACACTTGTCTCGGTTGTTTACCGTGCCTGGTGGCTCGGGAACTGGGACCCAGTCGCAAGGATGTCTCACAAGTAAACAGGGTGGGCCTGGAGCTGTGCTTGCCACGGGGAGGAACACAAGAGAGGCGAAGCTCTCCAGTCAAGAAAACCTGGTAGGAAGAAGGAAAGCTGCCGACGACCTGAAGAATCTCGGGTTCGGGACCTGCCCAGGTGGTCTGTGCTCAGCCACCCACTTGCCAGGAACGCCTAACTTAGTGTGCCCATAACAAGACCGTTCCATTTGGGAGCACCAAGGTGCAGCGAGCCATTCTTCTGCTTCATTAAGCAATGTATCGGCCAGGGTACCATACTATCACAGTGATACGGAGCCCCCGTGTGCCCTGATCTTCAGAATTATGTCTTTTTACGAATCTATAGGAAGGTCGTCTTTAGGTGATCTCTAACAGACTTTGCTGAAGCTTGACGTCAACCAGAGCCTTGCCTGTGGTCAACTGGTCCTGACCAGTGAATAAATTGAATGGTTTGCGCCATTCACCAGTAGACAAGCATAGCGATGGAATCACAGATAATATAGGTAATTTTTGTTACCAAGGCTAGAGTTTATAGAATATATATGTGTGTACAGTCGGATGGCGAATAGGTATGGATTCAAGACCTGCTGCTCAGGTGCTACAATTGTGTGGGCAACAGGATAGAGTTTGCCGGCAAACAAAACATCAAGGTAAATGAGACTAGCCTATGCGTCCATAGAATCCCAAATTCCTACTATCAATACCTTGACACCAAACTCACAAGTTCTGCCTACGCAGGTCTTTCGGCGGGCACTTATCTGCCTAGATATGCTCAGCTTGTGAAGCTGATATTGGGTTCTGGCGTTGCATCCACGGTTGCAGCACAGCATTGGGGCCTTGAGAAGGAGAGGCTCCAACCCGAGCTGCCAGCTCACTGGCTCCTTCTGAAGGATGGACGAACCTACCCCGATTGCCCCTAAAATAACAGAAAACGGTCGGGGCGCTAATGACGGCAGCTATGCGAGCGATATCCCGCGTAACGAGGACCTGCCTCGATCTCTGGGTCTCAACGCCTCTTCACCAATGGAACCGGCGAAGACTTGACGGAGAGCAAACTGATTAAAGCTCTGTAAGACTCGCAGACTGAGACGGTCCTCACGAACTATGGCAAAAGAGGCTCAAATTGTCTGTGAAGAAATGTTGATTTTATGCTATGGTTGCCTAAGGAACATTTGGAAGGAGCACCTGTGCAGCGAAGCTGCGATTTAGTATCAGTGTTGTGGAAGATGTAGCAGCCATTTGAGGCTGATAAGATAAGCAGAGTGTACCGACCTACTGGCTTGGTCCTGCGTGCCATCAGCCCATGGCCCTGACAGGCGTGATATGGTGAACCCTACCGGGACGTATGAAATAAGAACCGAGCTCCGTGATGTTATCTATACAGTAAGGTTTATACAGTTGGCGGTTGCCGGATACTGGTGAACTTCCGTCAGGACCCCCCGCAGCCGTCTGACGCAGGAATGGAACTCGCGATCGTCGAGAACCCTGCACTCGGCTGATAGCGAGCTTTGTTGTCTGCCCGCGTGCCCGCCGCCCCGTATCTCCACGTCCCCCAGGCCGGAAACCAGCGGCTTAGGCATGCGGCGTCGTTCCTTGCTTGGCGCTGGCGTCTGTCTGCCCCGGCTTGCTCCTCGTGTGGTGCAACGGCAGGCGCAAGGACGACCGGCCCGCCAAGTTCCTGGAGGCTCGAGATGCTAATTTTGACGTAAACTTACGTTTCGAAACTGCCTTGCGAAGGACGCGCATGATCAGCTTCTTGCACCTTAACAGCTCTGTTCCTGCGTCTGGCCTGAGTCGCCTGCCTGCGTGACCTTGTCCCGGGTCTTCGCGGAATCTGGGGAAACAATGGAACAAGGGAAAGCTTGAACCCGGGTACTTCAGACCTCTCCGCTACGGGGTGACCTTCCTTGTATGGGGTTGCGAAGGAATGTGGACTCCTGCCAAATGCAGGGATCCTCAGCCGGACTGAGATCTCACATCAGAGTCCGGCACGTTGCTCGACCAGCTTGACTCTAAGCCTCCGAATCCCTACCATTGCATCCCGTGGCCTGGCCCTTTGTCTCGTAGGTCCAAGGATACAAACGGCAGTATCCAAGACACAAATAGACCGCCCGTCCCCGCCCAACGTCGCTCGGCCGAGTTGGTGAGGTTTCCTCGTCTAGTTTCTTATCTGCTTAGCACCCAAGCCAGACCGAATGACTCGGCTCGGCCAGGGAACTTTGTTACACGCGGGCCCAGTGCCAGATATACTAAAAGTGTAGCCCCTTCACAGAACGTAACAAAGACAACCGTTTACTATCGTTCAGGGGAACCAGGAGAGGACAAAGACCAGACGAAGAAGACACAATTGCCATTTGCTCCCCGTCACAGCAAGGCGGATTGACCACAAATATGGGCTCTTCCGCAAATGGACTACCCTCTGCAGAGCACCCGGATCTGGTGCTCACACAGTCGACCAAGGCTGAGCTGCAACATGTCTGGGGACTCCACCATCCCATGTGGGGCCCTGCACTGAAGATTGAGGAGTATCTCGCGCGCGAGGAGTTTCTCATGACGGTCCCTCTAGCCAAGAATGGAGGGGTTACACACTGGATCCTGACGGACAAGAACGCTCCCCCAGATAACAGGCCCATCTACGCAAGCTGTGAGTCGCTACGCAAGAGGGCCCTCGTCAGCCGGCTCGGCGAAGACGGGCCGGTCGTGCAAGACGGCATTGCCCACGGGGTGGCCTCAGTCTTCACCAACCCAGAGTACCGCGGCAAAGGCTACGCATCACGGATGATGAAGGAGCTGGGCCCGATCCTGGCGGAGTGGTCAGAAGGGAAGGTGGGCCAGAGCGAGCAGAACGGAAATGCCCGGTCACTGTTCTCAGTGCTGTACTCTGACATCGGCAAGACCTTCTACGCCAAGACGGGATGGGAAGCATTCGAGAGCACCCACCTTTCTTTCAAGCCGGCTGCTCCGGGGGCCGAGGCTCGGCCGTCGAACGTGAAGCTGCTGGGCTACCACGACCTCGCCATGCTGTGCCACCTGGACGAGAACCTCCTGCGGGGGAAGATGCAGCAGCAGGCGAAGGCGCTCCCATCGAGCGACAAGAAGGCATGCGCGGCGCTGGTGCCGGAGCTCGACCAGATCCTTTGGCACCTGATGCGCGAGGACTTTATGACGAAGCACATTTTTCACAAGATCCCCGAGGCCAGGGGCGCGCTGTTCGGTGAGCCTGGCAAGAGGATCTGGGCGGTGTGGACGAGGGGCTACTATGGTGGCCTGGACAAGATCGAGGGGAATACGTTCCACATCCTGCGGTTTGTGGTTGAGGACGAAAACACCCCGGAAGACTACGTCGCGGAGGGCTTCAGCGCCATCATCAGGGTCGCGCAGGCCGAGGCTACCGAGTGGCGATCCTTCGACATCCAGATGTGGAACCCTTCGGAGCTGTTGAGGCGGGCGGTAGACAAGACTGGAATCGAGTATGGGTTTGTCGACAGGGAGAAGGACAGCATTGCGAGCCTGATGT
This sequence comes from Diaporthe longicolla, assembly GCA_000800745.1. Classification (NCBI taxonomy): domain Eukaryota; kingdom Fungi; phylum Ascomycota; class Sordariomycetes; order Diaporthales; family Diaporthaceae; genus Diaporthe; species Diaporthe longicolla. Next base: position 360,482 of record JUJX01000012.1, on the reverse strand, counting down.
GGTATGGAGATGAGCCGACGACGGCGGTGGACTGGGTTGCCAACGAAAAGTATGCATGGAATTAGACGGCGAGACAGGGCAGGTCAGCACACTTTTGTGATTTTTCTCTGCATTATGAAAATCATTCTGGGGTCTATCAGCTCCAGTCAAAACCCATAGCCAGGTGCATGGTAGCCACGCGAGTGCTAAGGTGTGGAGGGCAGGTACAGGCGACGTTGGCGCACCTCCCGTTTCCAGAGTAGGCATCTTGTGAAATTCCTCCAATACCAAAATTGCAACTCCAGATTCCCTTCTACCAGACCCTGCTGGCCTCCCACAGAGCCAGGCAACTCTCAAACTTTCTTCACGTTACTCATATCAATGTTTGAATCACCTCTTTGGTTTACAATCCCTTCCAGAAGGCCACCTGTGATCCTCCCAAGTCGTCGGCATCCATCATGGATTCAGAAGGCTACCCTCAAGACCTGGGCTCACAAGCCCCAACATACGTTGGCGGAGAGGATCATGCCCACCTCCATGATGAGGTCTTGTGGTACGCCTATGAGCAGGATCTGATCAAGGACTACACCCTTAATTCCTTCTCCATCTCCCACCTGCTCGCCCCACTCGCCCAAAGCACTCTACCGTCCATCACCGAGAACGGATTCACCGACGACAACTCCCTTCCAAGCCTAGAAATCCTTGAGCCCAACCTTGAAAGCAACTTGGACATTCCACAGTCAGCACAGAACTTTCGGGATGATGCCCTCCGCGAGCTCACGGACGGCGAGGTCAAGTCGCTGACACAGGGGCTTATGGACTCTGGAAGTACCAGGCATTTGAAGCTCGAATTACCGATTCTTGGAGCAGACGATGAGTGCAACATGAAGGAGTTTCGCAGAGAACTAGCAATCAGGCAAGACGTTCGTATTGGGAATCACCGACTGCCGTTGGATCTTGTCACTGGCGAGGGCATGCAGCTTCCTGAATCGGCTCTTTTAGAAGCCAACGAACTGCTGAGAAAGCTCGAGAACGAGAAACTGGGGATCACACTGAGCGCTTTGCAATTCCTCGCTGACGTTGTGAAAAACGAATACGACGAGGAGGAACAATGGAATGCTCTCGTGGACGAGGTGAAAGGGACGAAATGGGTGAAGGTAAGGAATCATGCCTCGTCAGTCACATTGTTCCCCTGCGTACATGCCGTGCTCTCCTGATGTCGGCATCACAGGTGACCGACTCTGCTGTATATGTTTGGCTAACAATGACCACGACAGAACCCAGGTTTAGAAAAGCTCGAGTTGCCAATCAGCCCGCAATTTACCCAGGACCAGTCTATCGCTCCAGATGGTGCTTACCTGATTCCCATACCCTCTGATCCAAGCTCTTCCATATTTGCCGATGATCTGAAAGCTGCGGAGGAGCAGATATTTGAGGAGTACGGAGACGTGTGGAGCGAGCCCACATCACCAATCCTCGACAAGTTCCTGGACACGAAGATTTCAGAAGAGGACAAAAAAGAATTTTGGAGAACGAATTCTCAGGAAGTATCAACACAGAGCCTTCTTGACGACCACAAAATTGAGCCACCGATCCTATCCTTTTCTCCGCTTGAGGAGCTGTCCCTACCTGGACCCGAAGCGTTTGAAAGCTTTGTGACCCGGCAGATGGATATAGAAGGGCTGACTGCCGAGTTTCTTGAGGATTTCTTAGATGATCCTTTTGAAGAAGAGTTGGCGAATGCGGCGGACTTGACAATGAAAACGATCGAGCAAGAGCAACTCCACGCAGCGGATGCCACAGCTCGCATCCCGGTGCCGATTATGGATTTCTCCATTCCTGAACCAGAATGGAAAAGATTGGGAAATAACGCAGAAGCAATTTTCAAGTACATAAAATGCGGGTACGAAAGTCTATTCAGGCTCCCAAAATGGCCTCGGGACAGCGCCACCGAAAGCAAACTGGTATGGCGACCAATCGGCTCCGAAGCAAGCAGAGTCTCCACGGAAGAAACAATAGATGCTGGCGACGCTCTGGTCGGATCATTCATAATACCCGTCGATAGTGACGGGGTCCCCACTAGCCTAGAATTCGTCCAGAAACGAACGAGACTGGCAATACTCGAGCACATGACCGAGGACGATGAGATCGAGGTCTATATGGAGAAGCCGAAGCAGTCCACTACGACTTCCCTTGAAGTGACCAAAAAGAGAGTCCTTGATGCGGCAGATGGTACAATGCCGAAGAAGCCTCGGTCGTCATCGACACACATCGGTGACAGTGGTCGACTGCTTGTAGGAGGCTCTCCGGGAGCGTCCACGAAACTCCTGACCAACTTCATGGAACTCCATGCGCCGAAAAAGAAGTGGACCGTCAGTAAATATTTTCCTACCGTGGATCACGCAACGCCGGCGCTTCCAGCCCCCGCAGAGCCGCCCAGGAAGCCTGAGGAATCGGGTGAACGCGGGAAGCCAGCAGGAGCGGAGACTGCATCATGCTCGAAGCCACCCATCCGGGCGCAACACCCATCTATCAAGGCCCCATCCGCTTCGTTGACAATCATTATTTCTCTGACGGCCCCTCGACACCTGATTAGAGCCCTTGAGGGCCTCATCCCCGGCCTCACTCTGATGGAGCGTGACTACAACAAACACAACACTTCAATTTGGAGTCCCGGCTCCGTCTCCCGCACAGAAGTAGTTCCACCTCTCGCTTTTGATGCGGATGTTACTCTTTCTCCGTCAACTGGGGTTGTCACCACGTCCATGATCAAAGTTCGCCAGAAGCCGCGACCACAGGCATCGAAAAACAGCGTCCAAGAGAGGATCGAGAAAATTGCGCCGCGGTACGACCGGCTCATCATCCTCGTCGGAGGCGAGGACGGCCCTGACGATACCTTCCGGGAGATGTCGTCCTCGGATACGGCAGCACTCACAAGTTTCCAGGGCTTTGCGAGCGGGCTGTGGTGCAAGGCTGTGGTGTACTACATTGGCGGGGGCGACGATGCACTGTCAAGGTGGGTGGCGTCTCTTGTGTGTCGGTATGGATCACCCGACCCCAGTCTACAGGCGTGCTTGATGGAAGACGAGACGCTTTGGGAATTGTGGCTACGGCGGGCGGGCTTCAATGCATACGCGGCGCAGATGGTGGCTGGGCAGCTTAAAGTGCCCAAGACGGATACGGGCGCGGCGGGAGAGCACCATGGGCTCGCTGCGTTTGTCACGATGACTCGGAGTGAGAGGATGCGCCGATTTGGACCATTGGTTGGGCCAAGGGTCATGGAGCGCGTCAGTCGGGTCGTGGATGAGATTTGGAACAAACCTTGAGCTCGAGCACCGCTAAAGGAGCGGAAAAGGTGAATGGCACGCACGTGGGTCGCAATGTTCCTTGCATTTTCCAGGTAGCCAGAACGGGCCCTGAGGAGCTTATCTACTTGCTATTGAACCATTACCCTCCTGTAGTCGCAGTTTTCCTGGACTGATCAATGGCAACTGGAAGCCGATAACAAAGAGGGCTCGTCTGCGTCATTTCAGAAGGATGTGAGCTCCAATTACTTATTTAATTCCTTTTGTTATCATCAAAAACTCAACCTGTTGGCTCCGTGTCCATGTGAGAGGAGTCCATCTGTGAGACGTCCCGATAAGGCATGCCCACATGAGCATCCGCTTGGGCACTCTTCGTCTCCGGAGTGGCCATTTCGTTGGGGCTGGCCTCATCATGCGAATTTGCGCGTATGTTCCAGATCTTGAGGTAAGATTTATCAAAGGTACGATTGACGGGAAACCGCCCAAGCCGTTGCAGACTAGACGAAGTATTATCCGATTCGTCGTCGGAAGAAGAACTGACGCTGGAGGACGAGGACGAAGAATCAGCAGAGGACGTTTCGTCGTCGTCGTTGCTGTCTTTCTTTTCGGTGACCCTCCAGCCCCCCGTGCATGTCGCAACGACGGACCCATACTTGTGGAGGGCGACGCTGCCCACGGGGGACCGCGGCAGCCTCTCGCCACCATCAGGCTCACCCACAGTCGAGAAGTCCCAGGAAGGCCAGATACAGCCCTCGTCGTTGCCGACACCCTGCCACACCTTGACCGTCCCGTCGGTCGTGCCCGCCCAGACCTCAAAGCCTCCCAACCCCTCCGAGTCGGGGTACACGGTGAGGTTTAGCTTCTGGTGCGTCAGGGCGTCGCGGCCGGCCAGGAAGCCGAGGACCTTGTTTGTCACGCGAACGTCGTATATCAGGACGCCCGTGGACTGCCGCTCGTTCACAAGGAGGTACCGCCCATCGGGCGACCATGCCGTCTGGATGATGCCTACGCCGCCTATGCCGCCTCTGCGGGCCGCACGCTGCGGCGAACCCGACGGGGGATCTTGGACAACCGCTGACGCAGCAGCCTCGGCGACGCTCCAAGTGGCGACGCGCTCGCCCCCTCGGGCAAAGTCGTACAGCCCTACCCACCGCGTCCAGGTGCCGGCGGCAAGTAAGCCCGTGGGCACGTAGTTCTCGTCGTTCTGCATGGACAGCGCGGACACCATCCCCCGCATGCCGACGCCGTTGCCCTTGGATATGTGGCGCCTGGACGGGATGGTGTGGACGACCTGCTGCGGGCCGTCGCCTACGCGGTGGAGGTTGAACTGGGCGATGAGGTTGTTGCTCCCGACGAAGAAGGACGAGCTGGTGGCGGTGTAGGGGGACGGCCAGGATAGTGAGTGCACGGGGAGGTAGGCCTCTGTCTGGGGGGAGATCAGGGGGTATGAGAATAGGGAGCTGGTCTCGCCCGGCTGCTGGTGGTATTCCTGGTCGTCATCACCGGCGCCTAGTGTGGTCGGGAGAGCCCGGAATATCTGGATTGGGTGATCACGGCAGGCGACGAGCATGTGGTGAGTCTCTGGGGCCTCTAGGGCGAAGTAAGGAGCTGGCGCGAAGACATTGGTCGTCTCTGGAAGGCTGAGCGTCTTCTGAGGGCGAAGAATGAGAGGGTGTCGTCGCGGCTCCAGCAGGTCCGAGGGGACGACGAAGCTGCATAGTTGGTTGTGATATGTGGATGCGATGATGGTTGTTCCATCAGCAGTCCTGGACAATTTTGTTCAGCTTTTAAACTGCCATATTCTTCGTTTTGATAGAGACTCACCACTGAGCGCCCTTGTATATTGAAGGGGGCCGCGACACATCAGCATGGTCTGCTTCAGCTCGGTGATGCTTACTCGAGCCGGACTCGGGAGTACCCTGGCCATGCGTGTTAAAGGCCACCAAGACGACGTCTGGTGCCACGGCCGGCATCTTGTGAGACCGACTTCTTTCTAGCTGCTCTCTCCGGCCGGCTCACGGCTCGCTGCTGCAAGACTCAGTCATATGATCTCTTCCATGGTCTGCTCCACCGACTGATTGGCGATTGAGCCTAAACTTGCAGTGGGCGGTGATGAAGTCAAGCTGGATGTGAGCTGTCACTCGAGCTTCATGCCGTCGTGCCGCGCAGTGTTCAAGCTTCGACGGGAAAGCTGGGTGGGTCCCATAGCCAATGTAAAACCCAATCGGCATTGGGGTTGAAGCTTGCAGGCTTGCAGGGTCGCAATCCGCCCCCCAAGGCGCTAGAAGCTCCCCCTGGTCAGGCCCCACGTTCGCCTGCCCGCATGCCTCCCTGCCCTCCCTACTTCCCTGCTGCAGCTGCCTGCCTTCCTCGGTCATTACGCCTCGGTCACCCGCACCTGCCATCATCCATCATCGACGTGTTGTACAGGCTGTACGTGCTGTATCTCGTGCAAGTACTGTCGTACCAGGTCTTTGTCCTCCTGCACGCCTTGTTCTGGCACACGTCACGGTGCGCTGTGGTCCGAAACACTTCTGCTGCCCGTCCAGACGTGAGATATATCGTCGTCGGGCACGACTGCCTGAACCCCCTGCGTCTTCCTCTGGGCTCTATCGCACGCGTTGGACGCTCCGTGTCTCGCATCTTCCCATGTCCCATGCTCCTCATTAGCGCCCTCAACGGCCGTGCATCCTGATTCCGCCTTCTGAAATCACTGGGGAACTCTGTCTCTGTGTTGTCTTGTCCCTTTGTCTCGTCCCTGCGACAAAACAAAACAAGTACATATTTGGAACCCCGCCCTCTCGACCAACGACCTCCTGTGACCCTTCAACGACCATCTACTCCCTGCACGCTCCCGCAGCAACAATACGCGCCAGCTTCTCCTCTTCGCCCGGTCGTTACGCGTCGGCCGGCTTCCCAGGATCGAGACTTGTGCGGTGCAACAGAAGCCTGTGTCGCCATGGAGTCTCCCGAGGATCAGTGTCAACGTCTACGTGACCCGGGCTTCGTGAACCTTGTGGTCTCCATGTACGTGCACCACAAAACTCCAGACCTACTAGCACCACCAGAAGGGGCCTGTGTTTCCATGTCCTCGCCTGGTTGCAGCTGTTGACCCGAACTAGCATTATCGTCGTCGGCCTCCTCATCTCGTACCTCCCCCAGCACTATCGCATCATCTCCCGCCGAACCTCTGAGGGCATCTCTCCCTACTTTGTCCTGCTTGGTACGACTTCGGCAACTGCGGGATTCGCCAACATCCTCACACAACCCCAAAGCATCCAGGATGCCGGATGCTGTAAGGAGCTCGAGACCTTCCAGTGTATGGCCGGCGTCTTGGGTATCGTGCAGCTCGGCATGCAGTGGGTCTGCTTCGCCTTTATGTAAGCAACCTCGATCATCCCGAACCCTTCCAGTGTTGTTGACTCTCGACATCAGATTCGTCTTGTTCCTGGTCTTCTTTCGTTTCACCGATGCCAGCATCCCCGAGGAAGAGCTTGAGGAGGCCGAGGAGGAGCCCAAATGGCAGACTGCGGTCATGGTCGCTACTGTCGTCCTGGTCCACATGCTGCTCACTGTAGTGCTGACCGCCATCTTCGCCCTCGCTCTACCTACCCACCTCACTAGCTGGTCTGTATTCAACGGCGTGCTGGCCGCGGGCCTCGCTGCCATCCAGTACATCCCACAAATCACCATGACATACCATCTCAAGCACGTCGGAAGTTTGAGCATCCCCATGATGTGCATTCAGACCCCCGGCGGTTTCCTGTTCGCCGCAAGTCTTGCCGCGAGGCTGGGCTGGGCTGGCTGGAGCACGTGGGGCATATACCTGCTGACTGCCTTCATGCAAGGAAGCTTGCTCTTCATGGCGCTGTACTACATCTTCGCCGAGGGCTCAGATGGCGAGACCGCTAGGCCCGGTGTTCGCCGCTCCCATTCTCGTGTGTATGCTAATGGCTTGGACGAGAACACGGCGACTACATACTCGGGACACCCGGAGCAGTACGCCGTCTCCAACGACCAGCTGGGTGACATCATTGATCGGCAGGAGGCCGCGGCGGCCGCTGAGAGGCAGCCGCTGCTCAAACCTGGTGGCATCGGAAGCAGTAGTGAACGCTGAAGAGAACCGAATCAAATGTCCTCGTCACCTTGCGCATATCACATTAGATCACTCATTCACGAAGCCCATCGAGCAAGCCATATCGTCCCAGCAGCGTGTTCCCGAGGTCGACCACGAGTCGAAACTCCATATCACGACACACTGACAGTGGCGTGGAGTTGGAAAAGGACCGCAATCCGGTCCAGAGTCGCTGGTTCCACAGCGCCTGAGGTCATCCATCAGCTGCTGAGCCTTTGGGCTGATCATACTCTTAGGATGGAAGTACCTGCAGTGCCGGGCATTTCTGGGCTGTGTATTCTATTCACGAGTTGTCATAGTAGATGATTCTTTGGGGCCTTTACAAAACATTTAATAACACCTGATAAATTCTTCCTTCCCAGGAATGGTGTGAGTGGTGCTACTTTGGACGACGTAGAAATCAGTGGCTGGCATGGCACATTGATGCACGGTATGAAGCTCAGAGACGCCCAGCATTATTCGCTCTGACAAATTCCATGAGCCGTATACAAGATGCTGCATTCTGCTTTCATCGATCCGTGTGTCTTAAGAGCATGTTTAATCTGTCGCTCAAGAAGTTTTGATCAGCAACGTTGACGGGGCGCATGTCCAGGCCTCTCACGCCAACCGTGCCGCTGTCTCATTCTCCTTGGACTCTCACAAGTCGAGAACCTGGTCACGACGCAAATGGTCATGTACTGAACCTACAACCAGCCTTTTTGTGGTCGATAGCTGTGATCCCTCAAGGAGAAATACAAGGATTGATCCATGTAAGTTGATTGGTCACATAGGGGTGACAGAATGGAGGGCGATGTCGGACGGGTCTACGCAACCAGCGGGTTTAAACATGGAACCTGATATGGAAAACGCTTCTTCCCGCATCGAGCCAGTCTTTACCCCAGAGATTCCTTTCCCGTCTGGGATGCTTGCTAAGTTACTTGGTGTAGACAGGCATGGGAAGAGAGGCATTCGAGCCTAGTGGCCGTCATCTGTCATGATCTAAATGCATGTGTTTCCAGGTTGTGCCCAGGGAACGAAGCACATTTTTGGTACTGAACAGTGCTTGCCTGATAGGTAATAAATGAATGGGCTTGTCCGTATACAGGATGCTCCCCTTTGTAAATACGCCCGCTTGCGTTGTTCGCTGCCCAAGGCTATTGTCGTCCCAGATCAGAAGCTTGCAACCCATTGCATATCCAAGTTTCCCAGACGAGGAGAATCAAGGGATAACTTCCGTTTCTACTACCAGAATTAATAAGTACCTAGGTACCTAAGTAGGTAGCTATTTGGCTGCTGAGGTAGTCCACTTGAACGTGACCAGCTAGTCCAAAGGAGGGTCAAACCCTCACCTCGGGTTGGCAGGAGGGATCAGCTAGCCCCTGAACAGCCTTGTACCCCAACCACAGGAGTTCGCCTGCGGCCCCCGCAATCGCTCCGATTGGCCCGGCAGTGCGGCGTGTCTTATCTCAACCTGGCCGAGTGACTACCACAGTACCCTAGGGTAGGCCGGATTCTAGACGACGTAGGGCTACTTACTATTCCACTCTGAGTAGGCATGTGTCATTGAGCTGGTCTGGAATCACTCTGTTCTTTTATATCTCTCTTCTCACGGCAACGGGCTGCCTGGGTGCTTCATTTCTATAGACCGGATCCGGTTCCTAGGAATTGGGACTTTTGTGCCAGCCTCCACACCGAGGTCAATACTGTGGTACCACCTTGTCCTTGCTCGAGCTCGAGGCTGAAGGTCGAATCCGCCACCCGCCTCCCTCCTCGATGGCTATCTACAGCGCCGTGCCCCCGCCGCCCGGGTTGCAATCGCATTCCAGCACCCAGCCCCAGAATGCCTCACAGCAGCAGCAGCAGCAGCAGCAGCAGCACCCTCCTCCCACGGCCTCGGGCCCAATCGACATCGAGGCCTGGACCATCTCAGCCCTCGAGGCCCTGAGCGTGGCCCCCGCCGCAACCGGCACCACCGGAACGCCCCTCGGCATCCCCCTGGACGAGCACCACCACCACCACCACCACCACCCAAATGCACAGTCTGCTGCTGCCGCCGGGCGCGTGACCATCGCCGCCGACGCCACCCCAACAGACGGCCCCATCCTCCCGCCCCGCCGCCCGCCATCCCGGCGCGACTCGATGCGCCGCCGCGAGCTGCTCCTCAAGGGCAAGGAAGGCTCCCGCCAGCGCAGGCGGTACGACATGAAGCGCCTGACCGACGTGCCCAACGTGGAGCCCCCCGAGCCGCGCGACTGGGAGCCCCGGCCTGTCCACCCCGTCCAGCACGTGCCCTACCACATTGCCGTGTTCTGGGACAGGGGGCTGAGCCAGCAGGTCGAGGAGAAGAAGAACACCGCCGCGCGCAAGAAGATTGCGGCTGCGAGCGGGGGTTATGCCATCGGTGCCGGTGCTGGGGGCAGTGGCACCGCGGGGAGGGTGCCGAGGGAGCTGCGCGATACTGTCAAGCGCACCCCTGGGGTCAAGGGGTGGCTGCGCGCGCTTGAGGAGCCTGTGAGGGAGTTCCTGGCCGAGCGGCAGCGCGCTGCGGGCTTGGCGCCCCCTGCTGAGGACGAGTCTGATGAGTCGGATGATGAGGTTGTCTTTGTTGGGCGAAAGAAGAACGCTACTAGTGATGCTGCTTCTGCTGCTTCTGCTGCTGTTGCTGTCGGTGCTGCCCCAGCGCGCGACAACGACTCGTCCTCCTGGAAGTCGGCGCACCGCGAGGTCCGCGATGGCCCGGCCGTCGACCGCGGCATGGTCTTTGACTCGTCGGGCGACGACGAGGGCAGCGCCTCCTTCAAGAGGTGGCTGACGCACTCCATCTCCGACTACTACGGGCTCGCCTCGCGGTCCGTCACCGTGGGCACGCCCGCGCGGAGGTGTGTCTATGTTGGGGTGCGTGATGTCGACCTGAAGATCCGCACTGCGCTTCCCCGTCCGCTTTGGGAGATTTTCTGAGGTCTTGCCTTGTGCTTCTTGCTTCTCGGTTTCAATTTTCTCGGTGGCGCAATTCTTTGGGGCTGGGGGGTTAAAGTGTGCCGTTTATGATATACGGTTTGTCACGTAGAGTCGCATCTCGATAGAACTGTAGACTGGAGCTAGACAGCCTCGGCTGCACTGATACATGGGATGCGCCTGGTACAACATGCGTTACTTTGTGGTTCGTGACAACTAGACCCGTTGCCGCCCGTGTTACCTGCAGAAAATGTGTGTATATGACACACTTGACTGCACAAGACTCGCTCAATCTTCATATCATGAACATATTATTTTACTATTTTGCTTTTCACCCTTCACACCAACTAGCTATTTTCCCCCTAAGCCTTGAGGGCCTTCACAATAGCCTCACCAATAGCATGCGCCGAAGCCGGGTTCTGGCCGGTAATGACGTTGCCAGCAACGACGACCTTCTCGCCCCAGGGCTCGGCAGCCTTGACGTACTTGCCGCCCGAGGCCTTGTTGAGCTCCGTCTCGAGCATGAAGGGCATCACGCTGCTGAGCTGGACCTGGTCCTCCTCGGTGTTGCTGAAGCCCGTGACCTCCTTGTCCTTGAGGAGGTGCGTGCCGTCGGCGAGCTTGACGTTGACAAAGACGGCGGGGCCGTGGCACACGGCCGACACGACCTTGCCCTTGGAGGCGAAGTCGGCGATGAGCTTGATCGACTGCGCGTCGGTGGCCAGGTCGAACATGGGGCCATGGCCGCCGGGGTCTAAGGGGTAATCAGTATTAGTCCACCCAAACAAGCAAGGACATTGTCTGAATTGGGTGGGGTTTGTACGTACAGAAAACGGCGTCGAACTTGTCGGCCGCGTCGGCGAACTCGGAGAGGGGCTTGGTCGTCTCCCAAAGGTTCTTGTGGTTGTTGAGGAAGTTGACGGAGCTGTCGTCCTTGAACATCTCGACGGATGCAGGGTCGAGGGGGGCGACGCCGCCCTTGGGGGAAGCGAACTCCAGCTCGGCGCCGGCCTTCACGAAGACATCGTAGGGGTGGGCGAGCTCAGGCTGAGGGGCGGGGAGGGTTTGAGGTTAGTCCTGGGATTTGTACAAAGCAGCTCTGGTACTATTCCGTGGAGGGGGAGCTTACGAGGTACTAATCATCATGGTTGTTAGCAAGAGTTCAGAACCAATTACATGCACGACCATAATTTTGAACAGTCCTTTCACATTGGGAGAGGAAATAAACACATACCCATCCGGTAGGCTTGCCAGTGTTAGCCATCTGGTCGTGGGAGGTAAGGACGACGAGGATCTTGGGAGCCATATTGTGAGAGTTGAGAAGACGAATCGTGTAAGTGGAATGGTATTTCTTGTTGATAGTTGAGCAAGGTCTGCCTAGGGTGAGGTGAATCTTGTGTTGATGCTGATGAAGTGACTACCTTTCACATGCTCAATACAAATCGCCTGGGATCGAGCGTCTTATATACACTGTATCACGACCCAACAGCTTCCATCGGCGATAGGCCCAGGTCCTACTGCTCTAAACATTTGTAAGCCCGATCGACCTCAAAAATCCACAGGTGCCACTAGAGGGAGGAAAAAAAAGCTGCTGTACCGAGGCTGGCCCGCCCTGTCAGGCTATTCCAACAAGATGCGCAGCATTCAATGGGCACAGAATGGGGCACGAGAGCGAGTCAAGCCCCCGGCTCCCCTGCCTGAACCGTTGCCCCGCTACTACACCCAGCCAGCCAGCCGCTGGAGCTCGAGAAAGCTGCCCCGCGTAACCATTCTGGCCTTCTGACGTCAGGACCTCGCTCGGCCGTCCCGCATTTTGGCTTTCTTGGTAGTATTATTATCCTGCCAGCGCCTCTGACACCTCGCTTTCGCTCGCATTTCCGTCTGGCCTGCCCACAATAATATGCACCTTGCTGGCTCTGGCAGCTCACGAGAGATAAACTTCTCTTGGAACGCTTCTCTATTCGACCTCGGTTGATAACATGCCAATACAAGATGACTCGTCCTGCTGAATGAATCAGTGTGAGATGATGAAGAAAACGCCGGGAAACAAATCCCGGAGGACATGTTTGTACAGAAAAAATAAACCCCCTGCGCGCGCTTCCCGGTCGAGACGCCGGCCTCAGCGCTAAAGGCGGACGTCCATGCCTCAATCGAACGGTAACTAATAAATTACACTTCACCCCATGGCTGGTTGCGTCGTAACGGAATAAATGCCAAGTGCCAGACGAGGGGGGCCAGCGTTGGGGGAGAAACCGATCTTGGCCGAGAATGTGTGTATTTCCAGTCATATTATTGAAACCTATATACATGAAATCCTGGATGTTAGGTATAGTTATACTCGGTATGCTACCGTAGTCTCGTGAGAACATCGCTCATACCGTCTATAGAATACCATAGATAAGGGGTCGACCACCCTCCTTTGGCCCTGTCAGATGTACTTTCCCACAGGCCAACTCGTAAACATCGTACAAGCTTTTCGTTTACTTCATGTCCACATGTGGTTTCGGGACAACCGTCGCGACTGCAGCCACAATGGTCTCGACTCGCCCAGGTCCCCGCTGGCGCCGCCGGCATTATTCGTACCAGGCATGCCGCTGCCATTAACGTGCGACTCGAGGTCCTCCTCGTCCTCCTCGCCTATCCTACTCAATGCGTCGTGGAACCCGCGCGAGAAGTCATCGATCTCAGGCGACCCGTACCGCAGCGGTATCTCGTCATCCTGGTCATGAGGCGTCGCATACGCCCCGTGATACGCCGCAGCACCGCCGGCAGCAGCTCCCGCCGCGGCGCCACCCGCCCACGCCGCCGGGTTCTGCCCGGGGTAGTGGTAGTCGTGGTGCTGCGGCTGGTACTCGCCGATCCCTCCAGTGTGGAACACCGTGTTGCGCGAGTTGGGCCCGTCCGTGACGTGCGTGATCGTCTTGCCCCGGACACTCGCCCCGCCTGTCCGCGACCCGTCGCCGTTCGGGCTGCCCCGGCCGCCCCCGCCGCCCACGGGCGCGAATCCTGCGCCCGTCATGGGGCTGACGTACTGCGTGTCACCGGGCCGCGGGCCTGGCCCGCTCCGCGTGTTGCCCGCCGCCCGCCGCCGCCAGAGGTAGATCCCTACCGCTATGAGGCCCGCGAGCACGGCGACGCCCGAGATGGTGCCGCCCACGATCGCCCCTGTGCGGTTCACCCCGCCGCCGCTGCTGCCTGTTGCTGGTGCTGCGGTATTGGCCGCCGTGCTGCTCGACGAGGTCTCCGAGCCGGAGGAGGTTGGGTCGCTGCTGCTCGTGGTGGACGGTACGAAGGTGAGAGTGGTAGTGGAGGACGAAGCGTCAGATGTTGTGTCAGTGGCGGACCCCGTCGATGAGGACGAGCCGGAGGATGAATCGCTTCGGGTTGCCGAGCCGAGCGTTGTTGGTGTGGCAAGGCTGCTGGGGTCCTGCGTGAAGCTGATGCGCTCACTCGTGAGTGAGACTGGGGCGGCCGCGCCTCCCGCGCCGGCTGAGACAGATGTTCCAAGATCACTTGCTGTGCCGCACCCGAACTGCGAGTAGCCTCCCTCGAAAGTGTTCTTGTAGCACACATTACTTCCTGTGCATGTGAACACGTATGGGTTTACTTCCGTCTGTGGCCCGTCATTGGGATCGACGCAGCCCGTGAAGACACCTGAGGTACATGTCTCCTCCCCGTTTGGACAACATCCCACGGCGTTGTGGTCTGCGTCCAACACACAATGGGACCCCGCTGAACAGGTCGCAGGCAGGTTTGGGTCACCTCCTATGTAGCCACATATCGTGTTCGTATCCTGTCTTCTGAGGAGCTCGTTCAGTGTGGGTAGATCGACCGGGGGTGACGTCGGAGCGGCGATTGGTGGGTACGCAACAACGTTTAGTTGCTGGTACGGAACTGTTGTTGGTGTCTGGCGAGGAATGTGTGCTGATGTGGCCCCGAGGAGGCTAGAGATGATGAGGAGAGCTGTTGGCTTCGGCAGCCTGACGAAGATGTCTTGGAGCATCTTTGCACAGATTTGTTTATATGCGTTGCCCGGGCATCGAGTGATATCTTGGTGGCTGGGGATTCCAAGCGAGAGTCTGAGCAGAACAGGCCGCCGGCGAGTGCTTTACCAATCGATACAGTAACGGATGTGTCTTTGTCAAAGAATGAGAGGAAAACAGAAAAATGACAAGAATGGACAAGCGAAGGTGGGAAAAGGTTAGAATAGGTTCAACAAGTAAGCAGGCTGGGAAAGCGGGCGAGGCAGTGAGGAATAAAAAGAGTGGCAGCGTTGACAGGGTAGGATCCGCGATGGCGCATCAGCAGGGATATTGCATATACCCATCGAGGGTCAGGCACACACACACCCTCCCGAATACACAAGCGCACACACGCACAGGGCTGCCGATGGTGGTACAGGGGTCCAAAAGTTTCCAGGACCTGGGGGCCATAAGAATAGTGCACACGATCGATACCTCTGCTGTAGTAGTGTAGATCTTGCGGAAACGCTCAAGTGGCTTAACACCCTTAATTGTCTATCGTGTCGCCTGGCGGTCCTGTTCAGGAATGGACACATCAGAGGGCCCAGTGCAAAGGGTCGTGCCGTCTGTGCAAAAATGCCCCCAGGGGCTTAGCGGTGGTGGAGTAGGCTTGCCGACGGTGCATTGTGATGTTGGCCGCGCTGCCATGTTGGCTGTCGTCAAGCTAGTCGAGGCGCCCGGCGGCGACAATGGATTCCACTTGACTCCATCTCCTGTTGCCGTTCTTGGTGAGCTAGAGCGGAGCGAGTATTCCCAGCGCGTACGCATTTCTCATTGTGTATGTGTGTATTTACACAAGCGGCTGTATACCTCCAGCAAAGGGGAAGGAATAGCCTCGGGCTTGTGTACGATCCGCCGCTGCGGTTTGACGTAGATCTGCAAAGACAAGACAGATGGTTCGAACGGGCCTACGAATTCCCCTGCATGGCTGCAGCCAATCGAGGGCCTGACGTTTCGCTGTCAATGTGCTACTAACCGTTCTCACAGACACACTGATCGCTTGCAGACGCAGGGTGTGACCGCAGAGGTGGCGAAGACGTCCCCTGCTGCTTTTTATAGCGAGCAGGCTGCGACTAGTGTCCCCGCGCACCCTCCAAAACAATTGCCACGCCACGGGCTAAAGCCGCCTACCGTTGGCGTCTTAGTGCCTGGGCCGTTTCCTGTCGGTGGCACGCGAGTGTATATAGTATTGGTGATCCGGGACAGCCCACGGGCAAGATTGCATACCCGGCCGACTCAACGACCCACGAGAGCCGGGTGGTTTTGCGGGTCTGTGCCTCACATAGCCTCCGATTCGCGTGTCACATCCTTCGTGATCACCACGGACCTGCAGACCGGCATGGGATCTGATAATCGCCAGACACTTGTCAGGCTTGTGTGGTCTCCAAGGCTGTCAGTGACTTGCCAAACGGCCTCCCGGACCGATACGACGTTATGATGTCAGCTCTCTCGGAGGCGCTCAAAGAGCCCAGTTCGGCCAACATAAGAGCCGGAGGTGGCCTCCAACAGGATGCCTCCAGCAAAGAGGTTGGTGCCGGAGCGTTTGCCACTGCCCGGATGCCTCTCCAAGCGGAGATCCGCATTGGCTCCGGGGAGGATCGACCGCACGAGATTGGTGCCAGTCTGCCAGTCTCGTGCCCCGGTGGTGTGAATCTGCCCTGCTGCGGCCTCGGCAGTCGACGAGCCGATTTAATTTTCCGGGAGGCCGCACTGCGCAGCATCGCGATTTTCTTGCTTAAGCTCGCGGGACACGTCACATCCAGTGAATAGGCTTCCGAATACATTGATGCCTGCCGTGAGGGGAGCGTTCGCTCGCGCGGCAGGGTTTTGTTGGGCAGAGTGGGTGACATTCTTCTACTCCTTACGTAGAACTCAGCTGGACAAGCCTGGTGGAGAAGACCCTCAACCTGCGGCCAGGCTGCTGGGCATGTGCTGGTCATTAGTTGTGGCCTTAATGTTGATGGCTTTCGAGAAACCTTAATCATGTCCCAGGGCTGCCAGGGTGTGCTGGTAAAAGAAGAATCACTCCACGCCAGCCTGTGGGGTACCGACAAACCACTATAGCGTTTGGGTTCCTGTAATGGATGTCTGTGCACCCCGAGGCAATGCTTATAGCATCACACACATTTCTGCATCTTGTGGCCATGATTACCCGTCTGGGTAGACCGGAGTCCTAGTTAGGAACATTCTGTGGAGTTGCACGGCAGCGATCCACGCTTCGTGAGCATTGTCTCTTGCACCATGTGCAAAGCCTGGTACTTGCCCGACGTACCGGCTCGACAGGTGTGTCGGCATGCGTTGCGGATTCTTTGTACGTGACGAGTTAAAAATATCGGCCGGTTTGCTTCACAAGTCACCCACCATAGGGGCTGAGGCTCACTCCCTTGGTAGCCAACAAGTCTCTGTCGGCCGATGGGGATAGCTTTGGGTCTTGGATAGCGACAGGTCGTGATGCGTTCGGTCTCGTGTGTGCACTGTGTTTTCGGGACGTACAGAGACGAATTATAAGACGAGAGTCACCCGAAGGCAGTAAGACGTTGCACCATGGGCCACGCAGAGGTCGTGTAGCAAGCACGCGGCACGACAGCCGAGCAACTCGAACAGGCCAGGCCGGTCTGCAGGTTCATCCTGTGGGACACGAACCCGGAACAGTTCAACCAGGAGACGGTCAGTGATTGGCGCTGCTAGTAGTTGTAGTTCAATGATGAAGGACTGGTGCGAGGAGGACGATTAGAGATTTCAAGTTGCTCAGGTGCGAAAAAGTGCGAGTATCAGCCTTGACAAGGCTGATGGATCATGCAAGAAACCATTCGGAGCACCGTTGGTGTTGTTGGCTAGTGTGGCTGACTGCTCCTCCGGGAAAGCCAAAGACGGATGGGTTTGACTCTGCAAGGCCGCGAGTGTATTTTTGTAACCGGCAGGGTTGTGTAAATGGCCACCTGAAGATGATTACATGTGACCAGGCGACAGGTCTCGGAATATGCGGTAAGCTGGCCGCTTTTGGCCGCTCCTAAGATTTCTGTTTCCGAGCCTGAGCCTCGAGTTTCTTGTAACTTGTCGATTGGCGGGGCGTCACTGTTTCCCCCCCCCCCGCACTGCGGCATTGCTAATGACAGTAGCTAGCATCTGTTTCAGGATCCTTGGCTTGGTCCTATTCCAAGCAGGTCAGTGGTTGGGGTCGAGATGGAAGCAGGCTGGATGGAGCTGTCGACATTGCAGGCGAGGTAGGCAGATTTCTCATGATCCTCCCTCCTAACCATCCTCCGTTGCACTAGCCGTGGTCAACGGTAGGACTGAGACAATGCAGCCCCGGCTAGGTCGTCCAATTGTGCTTCTGAGGCGGTGTTTGACAGCGGCCGAGGGCAGAGGGCAGATGGCAGATGGCAGATGGCAGATGGCAGATGGCAGATGGCAGATGGCAGATGGCAGGCATTGAAGGCGAGACAAATTTAGGCAAGATGGGATCTAGCTGAAGACCGCGTCGAGGCCAGAAAGCAGGGGTCCCTCATGTTCAAGGCCAGGCCGGTGGGGTCCCTATCTAGCCCCTGGGAGGTCTGGTTCGTAGCTGTGGGGTAAGAGCCTTTGTCTAGAAACTTGATTCTTTATCTCGACCTCGAGCCGCTGCCTCTGTTTTGTTTCTGTCGTCCTCGAGGCGTCGAGCTCTGTGAAAGATCCAGCCGCGGCATCTCAATTGGGAAGTCAGCAGCATGCCTATACGCGTCAAGTCGCGTAAGCCAGCCGGGGCTGATGAGCCCCCACGCTCGCCCTCGCCAATGGGCCAGCGATTTGACTTCTGCAAGCTGCCTGATATCCAGGATGATGACTCCTTCAGGGACATGATCAAGAAGCTGTCAATGTATGTGAGATGTGTGGCCCCGTTGAATGATACGCCCATATTCATAGATTTCTGTGCAATGCTAACAACCCGCCTGGCAGCTATTTTAATGCGGTAGTTGTGCTTCCCGTCACCTTCGAACAACTGCGCACAACCAGTGCAGGCCAGGGCCTGCGGACCTTGGTTGAGCATCTGTCCATGGAATGCTCACATCCCGCCATTGTCAACGCTCTCTTGTAAGTCGATCGATCCGATGGGTCTTCCTGCAAGGCCTGGGCCACTGTATGCAAGTCTTGTGGGGCATCTGGGGCGTACCGATCCGCACAGCTCCACACATGGGCCTACATATCTATCTACAAGACGAGGCAAGATCTACTCTTTTCTTACTGCATCTCACTGACAAACATACGTTAGAGCTCTGAAATGGCATTATGGCGCTGCAACAGAGGACAAGGGTGTCAACGAGGCCCGGGCCAATGCCGCCGAAATCGTGGCATGTGAGTCGCCCACTCCACTTTTATATATCCTCGAGCGTAACCTCATTCCGAGCAACTACTGACCTGACACCCACTTAGGGCGGTTCCTGACCCACCTCTCCGAGAGGGAGGTGATGAAGTGCTGCCTCTACGAGATTCCAGACCCGGACGACACCATTGAGGACTCATCAGGGGCCCGCGACGAGGAGAACGGCCGCCAGTCGCACGAGGCCGACGAGAACACCGCGCTGCTCGCCCAGAGCCTGGCCGGCACCGTGAACTCGGCCAAGCAGACCTTCAACAATACCGGTAGCAAGAAGCGGTACCAGCTGCTGCAGTCCATCTCGCGGCTGACCATGTCCTCGGAGGATGACGAAGAGGTCGAGGAGGAGGACCCCACCAAGCCCTTCGTCACGCTCAACGCCCTCGAGATTGCTGCCGTTGCAGATGCAAAGCGGTTTCTCAGTCAGCATGTCGTCCAGAAAATCGTTACTGGCATTTGGAATGGCGACATCATATTCTGGGACAGTGAGTATTCCCGCCCCTTCCTCCCCCCCCCTTTTTCTTCCTACTTGCACCCTGTCATCACGAATTTAAATTATTCGACTAACATGTAACCACCAGGACTGGCTGTCGACTCTGAGAAACGGCCCCGTTTCTACAACAAGGCAACTGCCGATCCATTTTCTCGCCTCCGGGTTCCCAAGTACCTGAAGTCCTTTGAGGTCATTTTCTTCATGATCTTCCTCTTCCTGTACTACTCCGTGTTGGTCGAGAGAAATCCAGAGAAGATCAGCGTCAACGAAATCCTGCTCTACATCTGGTTCTTGGCTTTTGCCTACGATGAGCTGAGCGAGTATGTCGACGCTGGGTCAATCTTCTACGCAACCGATGTAGGTCTGCATGGGCCATTTATATGTTTTGGGATAGCTTGCTTATACTTTTCCAGATATGGAACCTATTTGACATCACGATGATTTGCATTGGCTTCGTCTTCTCCGTGCTACGTAAGTTCAGTGTCCCTTTCAATCCAACCTCATGCTAACACTGGGCTAGGAATTGTTGGTCTCTCGAAGCATGATGAGGACCTCATCAGCTTGTCGTTTGACGTCCTGGCACTTCTGGCCCTGTTCATGGTGCCACGCGTCTGCTCAGTGCTATCTCTCTCCCCGTACTGGGGCACCCTGATCCCTTGTCTGAAGGAGATGGGCAAGGATTTTGTCAAGTTCATGGTTCTTGTCTTTATAGTGTACCTCGGGTTCTTGACTACTTTTACTCTCGTCGCACGAGATACTTTCGTAAGTAATACCGCAAATGCGATCGCACTCTGTCAACAAATCAGGGATACTGACCAGTCTTTCCCTTCAGACACTTCCAGCAATGACCATGAATTTGGCCAAGATCTTCTGTAAGTACACCCTAAGCACTCCGTTGGCAAGCTAGGCTGTAATGGTCTCGAAAAGCTACAAGCAGATACTAACCGCCCCCTTAACCAAAAGACGGCTCCTCCTACATCGGATTCGATATTATGAATTCGATCGACCCCTACTTCGGCCCGCCCCTGATGTTCATCTTCGTCACCCTCTCCTCCATCCTCCTCATGGGCTCCCTGACGGGTATGCTCTCCAACTCCTTCTCCCGCGTCATGAGCCACGCCCGCGAGGAGTACCTCTACGTCTACTCGGTCTACGTCCTCGAGGCCTCCACCTCCAACCGTCTGACCCACTTCTACCCGCCCTTCAACCTGCTCGCCCTCGCCATCTTCCGGCCCCTGAGGCTCTGCCTCCCGTCGGACAACAAGTTCCGCGCCGCACGCATCGTGCTGCTCAAGGCGACCCACCTCCCCATCGTGGGCGCCATCCTGCTCTACGAGCTCGTCAAGGGCAAGGTGAGCAGCGACGAGTTCAACGGCTTCAAGGGCCCCCGCGGCCTCGAGGGCCCGGGGCACCTGGGCAGCGGCGGGTCCGCCGCGCAGCGCAGGGCGTCCCGCGCAAAGGTGCGCCCGGCGTCGGCGTCCTCGGCGGCGTATGCGCACCAGCAGCAGCAGCAGCGCCGTGCCCCAGGCGAGCTGCTGCGGCCCGTCTCGGCGCCGGCCATCGGCGTCCCGGCGCCCGACCCTGACATCGCTAACGATGACATGGACGCGCCAACGGACATGGACGTGAAGATCGCCGAGCTGAGCTCCAAGATCGACAGGCTGACCGAGATCATCCTGGCCATGCAGAGGGAGAGGAGCAGGGATGCGAGCCAGCATACTGAGCCTGCGACTTGACCTGACTGACCCACCGAGGGTGTGGGCCCTACGTGCTTTTTCGAGGTCTCGACCTATTCTGTTGCATATCCTTTGGGGGTTTGGGAAATTGTCTGGGTAGTATGGAATGATTGATGAGTGCGGTAACGTGTGTGATTGAGGGTGCGTGTACGCATTTGCATTTTGAGTTCTGGTAGTCCGCATTTAGCATGTCTCGAGATTGGTATTGCATTATGCATTTGGTAGTTAGCCACGTCATTTATGTTCTTATTTCCCTACCACTTTATTCTCACTGTTCGCAGCGCGGAATCTTTTTGCCCTCTGCATTGACTGCCTTCTCGCCTGTTTGGGTGCCATCCGAGTTGCTGCTATGCGGCTCCAGCATCCACGTAGTGAACTGCCTGAATAGTATCCACTGTAGGATAGAAGAGCAGCCTACAGGATACCCTACCACTGTTACTCTCCTCTACTTCGGCCTCGTATGAGACAACCTCTTAAATCGCTGAAGATTATGGGTTGGCCTTCTACCGGCTAATCTCCTACAGAACAACACTCCTTGTGAAGTCCCTTGTAGGATAGATAACCTTGCGTGGGATGTGTAAACCCTGCGTGGGATGTGTGTAGGGCATTTTGTGGGGCACCATGTCTATTGCACCCAGGCCACAAGTGTATTTGATGCGTTGTGAATTTTGAAGATGTTCTTGTGATAATGCGAATACCTTCTCCCCATGCGTTTTGAGTAGGTACCCAATCAATCTACAGGTTATCCGACCGATGTCAAGAGACCGAGATCGCTGTAAACCAACGACATTGTATAGTCCATTACAAACGAATAAATGCATAGCAGAAACAAATACGGCGGCTCGAGGTGTTTGGGAAATTGCTCAGTAGAAACCAGTATTCGCAGTTCGATCAATCGCCCTGGAGATGGCCGCGGCGGTTGTCAACGCTTGGTCATCAGCTTCCCGCTTCTTCACGATGTTTATACGTGTAGCGGCTCGTAGCTGATGTCAGGTGGAGATTAGCAGTCACTTTCTTGCTACCGCCGATTGCAACTTGAGTTGAGTGGGTATCATCTGTATTTCTGCCATCGCTATAGATAAACCATAAAAGAGACTTTCCTTGCACTTCCATACCCTCGCGCTTCCGACGAACCTTGTACCGCTGCCGTTTCCCATAGTCCACCTCCCGTCCTTTTCGTTCATATATCGGCCCTTCACGGCCCCGTACAACCCGTCTCGGAAACTGGTATCATCAACGTGCATTCCGCCATCATCAGGACCCATCTCTGCCGGCAAACCAAGAGGTAAATGACAAGCATGATATCTGTCCTTTGTTGACTGTCCCATGCGGGTGTATAAAAACGATGAAGTTATGATATACTGAAATCTTCAAACAAAACTAAATGATAGGATCCCTTCGAGCAAAAAACGCCGAGAACAAAAAAAGGTCGAACAACAGGAGAGTAGCGAAGCCAACTCCGACCTTTCGAGCCTAGGTCACAGGTCTTGCCCAGTCTCCCGAGATGGTAGGACCGCTGAGAGCGCACATGCTCGTGGACAGGCGAGGCCAAGCCCGAGGTGGATGTCGAGTAGCTGTAAAGTCAAAAAGTGAAGAACCGAGGAGAATCGGGCCGACCAAAATGCAACAACATTCCGGGTATTTTTTTACGCCAGGGTATATCCAGCCGGGTATTTTGACGCAAGAGTTTCTAAAAACGAAAACATCTAATGGTATGGCCCACCAATAGGACCGGGGTATCCAGAATTCGTAGAATGAGCAGTGGAAGGACGACCGCTGTCGGCGGACTGTCGGGTATTGTGGCGGGGGGTGACATCGCCGGGTTGGGCGATGCCGTTGGGCGTCGGCTTGTGTTCGGCGCCGTTGCCGAAGGGACGGTTTGGCCAGGGGCTATCGTCGTCGGGTAAATTTACACCGCTGTCGTTCCAGGGGTTACGTTCAGCATTAAAGCTGCGAGTTGACTCTATGGAGATGAGAGATGATTTGGACACGTTGCTCGAGCCCTTGAAGAAGTTGCTGGCAGAGTGAGAGCTGTTCTTGCGGCGGTCCAAGAAGGACGAGATCGACGACATGCTCCCGGGCTTTCGAAGCTTGTCGAAGATCGTGCTGCGCTCGCGGGCTACTTCGTCGCCGAAGGCAGTCTTCGTGGGCGAGTCAGTAGCGACTGTTGTCGGCGCGTGCTGCAGAAGCTTGGAGTCGAAGTACTGAAGAGATTCCTCAAAAGTGTCCGACTTGGGCCTCGGCATGGATCCTTTGATGATGGTCTCTTCAACACCCGCAGTAGCGAAGCATCCGTGGAGAAGCTCCATAGCATCACGTAGACCGCCAGCGTTGTTTCGAGTGAAGGTCCACAGCAGAGTGACCGTCGGTTTTCCATCTTCGGTAAGCTCCGATGCGTTCTGATGAACAGTGAGGTCAACTTCGTGTTGTGCCTTGAGCTTCTGCACAACCTCGTTGACAAATTCAGGAGACTCCAAATACTTGATCAAAGCTGGCGTTCGGGTCAGAACAAGCTCGTGGTTGTCGGGGACCATGCCCTAGATATAGTCAGTACATGTGCAGATGAGACCGAGGTTTGTGATCAAGGGCATACCAGGAACTCATCTACACAGAGAGGCACCTGCCACTGAGGACCAGTGAAGGTTACCTCGTCGCTGGCCTGCTCCGTGCTTGGAAAGATGATCTTGCAATTCCACTTCTTTTCCATGATTGCAATGTCCGAGAGGCGAGCGAGCAGCTGACGGTGGTACAAACGGTCGACAGGAACCACTTGAGAAGTGAACTCGGAGTCGACACGATCGACCATCTCCAAGATCTCGGACTTGACGAGCTCGAGGTTCTGAGCATTTCGCGCAGGCGTGCGGCAGATGACATTGTCCAGCGTGTTGTCGTCATCTTCTCGGATCATACCATCTACGGACGTCAGCTTCTAAACATCCTAGACATGACCAGAAAATTATACGAGGGACTTACTGCGCTCCTGAGCGTTGGAGAACTTGACGAAGACAGAGTGCTTCTTCATGATGCGCTGGATGTGTTGGCCACCAATGCCGATGATCCGCTTGTGGTACTGGTCAGGAACATGGAACGAGATAGACGCTGGCATCTCCTGTTCAACGAGGCCCAAGCCCTGCTTCATCGAGTCGTAGGAAGAGGCGTTGACGTCGATATTGAAGTTGTACTCGCCGAAGTTCTCGAACATGATTTGAACATTGCCTGTAACTCTGGTTAGCCGAAGCTCCAATACTCGTCATGGGCGGGGCTGTCAGTCGTACTCTGTCCCATGATCTTGTTGATCTTGCCGTTCTTCTTGCCACTGACAAACTCCTTGTGCTCATTCGCCAGCTCAATCTTGACCCTGATGGTGTACTGTGTCTGTGTCACAAATTTGATCTGGGAGATCACGTGTAGTGCTGCCTTGACAGCATCGTCGGAGCCATCGATGGTGAAGGACAGGCGCTGAAACGAAATCTCGGCGTCAGAATTGGCACAGATGTCCCCAAGCATGAGCCTGATATCGTTGTCCTCCGGCAACCGCCGGCCATCGGGCTGAGCCGCCCAGAATCCACTGTAGAACTGACCAGCCTGCAATCTCGTCAGTTGAGCCCAGAGAGCATACTACACCACAAGACTTACAAGGGACATAAGCTCCCGCACAGTTCGCTCGATGTGCAGATTCTCGGTGGCCTGGATCCGCACCGGGGTCGACCGCGATCCCAAGGGAGGAAACTGGATGTAGCTACCATTGGCCTCGACGATTTTTCGCACCTTGTCCAGCCGAGTCAAGAGAATTGTGTCGACCTTCTCCGGAGGCATCGGAACATCCTTGACGTAAAGCCTGCACCGATTCAGCAGATCATGCAGCTTGAGCTTGGCGAGCTCGATCTGCCGAGGCTTGTCTCCGGTGATGATGATCTCGTTAGGGTCCCGGGGCGATGCGTTCTTTGGACAGTATCGGAAGTATCTCGAGTACGGCGGGGGGAAGTAGATGGCAGTTCCAGTAGCAGACTCGATCAGCTTGATGTTCTTCCGGTTACGACCACAGATCGCCTGTTGCAGGGTAAAGTCCATGTGGAACATGTCAACGATGCGACCCAGCTGCCCAAGAGTTAGTCAAGATTGTCTTGGAAGCGGTTGTTGGTGGTAAGCCATACCCACTGGTCAATCGAGACCAGAATGCGCGTCTTTGCGTGTTCCGAAGACAGAATGTCGCCGTAAATAGCCACCCGCCATCGCTGATCTCTTCGAACTTCGACATCACCATTCACGCCATCGACGATAGGGGTAAGCTTGGGGCCGAGGAGGAAGATGTCGACACCGCAGAAGGCGGAGATCTTGTCAATAGTCTCGGTCACAACGTGCTTCAGAGAGCCGGCGTTGATGTCGGCCACCATATCACCGTCGATGTCGACGGTAGTGCAACGCTGTTGGGGTCAGTCGAAGGGGATCCCGGGAATTCAGCAGGGAAGCAATGCAGCATGCTGGGCGTGTACACACCAGAGACAGAGGGGTCTCGTTCAGGATCTTCTCGCGGGTCTGCCAGACCAACTCGTGGGAGCCGGATAGGCAGACAGTGGTGACCTGGCCCTTGACGTGCTTGGGGATCGTGGAGATGACGTGGGCCTCGATGGGGAGCGGGCTGGTGGTGATGTCCTTGCACATCTTCCTCAGCTTGGCGAGGTTGTCGGTGTGGATGGGTAGCTCGTAGACGGGCACATCATCGGGTGCTTCGGCAGGATGTGTCCAGCGCAGGACGGCGTCGGTGGTGGCATGCAGGATATCCTCGGTGTCGGGGCCGGCCAGCTCGGAGGCGAAGGGGACGTTGAAGGCATGGTGTATGATGGAGTCGCCGATCTGGGGTGGAGTTATGGGGGAAGCACCCTGAGGCGCCATCTTGTGGTGAGGATGGAGACCTTGCATGGACATGCCACCGAGGTTGGGCCTTGAAGACATGCCAAAGGCGGGACTCATCCGCTCTGACCAGTTTCTCATGTTTGCTATCTTGTTCATGGCGTTCATGATGATGTCCACATGGGTAATGATGAGGCCACACGGCAGCCCGGGTCGAGACTCAGGGTCGGGGGTCGAGGTCCTGGTCGGGGGTCGGGGGGCTGGTCGAGGATGAGGACGAGGACGGAGACGAGGACAAGGACAAGGACAAGGACAAGGACGGGGGTTGAGGTTTGAGGATTGGGGGATGGGCGGGCGTGGCGGTGGCAGAGACAGAGGTAGAGTAGTCTGCTGCTGCTGCTGAGGTGAGGGCAGAGATGATGAGAGAGGATGGGGGGAGGGAGGGGGAGTAGTTCCGGCAGTGACGGGCTGGAACTGGGCTGGGCTGAGCCGGACGGAATGACGGAGTCGGGAATGGCGTTAAAAGGGTGGTGGGAGGGGGCGGATGAGATGGGATGGGACGATAAAGCCGCCTTCGCGCCACAGGAACAGAATTGAGCAAGAGGGAAAAGGGGCCCGAGGAGAAGAGAAGCACCACAAAACAATTGTGTGCTCTATCTATTCCACTTCCACCCGGTCGGGAGCCAAAAAAGGTGGGAAGAGGAGGGAGGACAAGATAGGAGGGATGCTTGCTCGAGGAGGAATCAGGACGGGAATCCGGGAGGGAGGCAGGCGCAGTAAGCAAAGCTAGCTAGCTCCCGGTAGTACCTATGTAGCAGCAACGGGCAACCGGGGGGGGGGTGTTGTTGTGTGGGTGGAGGGGACACAGGAGTGCAGCACGTTCGAGACAATAACACGACACGACACGACTAGACACGAGGCAGCGCAGGGCCGGGCAGGGCGAAGCACACAACCTTTTGGCTGGAGGGGAACAGGGGGCACAGGGCACAGGGCACAGGGCACAGGGCACAGGGCATCCCACCACAGGGCCACAGGAAACACGCGCTGGGGAGCACGCAACATGTACTGTAGCAACCAGCAGCAGGCAAAGTGACGGTAACGGTAACGGTGAGCGTGACAGCACGACGCCCGCCTGGTCAGACCAGGCCAGCGAGTACCTAGGTCCTGGGCCCCGGGCCCTGGGCGTCAACCTGGATTCTAGACTGGGCAGTGGCTGAAGCGGCGGCAGAGGGGCAAATGCCTGGCCTGCAGGTAGCATCGGACCACTGTTTGCCAGGTAGCGCGGGCCCTGCTCAGCGCCAACCAGAGGCCGGTCCGCGCGGGCCAGCATTTGCTATCTTCCCAGGGTTAACAGTAGGTAGACAAGGTAGACTACCAGCCCTGTCTGGTGGGGAAGTACAGCACAGCGCAGGTCTGTGTATGTAGGAAAGCGTAAAAAGAAGCTGCATATGCCCCCTTGACTTTGACCACCCACACACGCACACCCTGACACCCGGACACCCCAGTCCCCAATCCCAATCCCAATCCCCGTGCCCAGCTGGCACTGAAGTGATGTGCCAAGGTGGGGCCCTTTGTTGGGCTGGCACTGTGGACGAACCAGTCGGGAGGGGAGCCAGCCTGCCGTCATTCAGGTCAGTCAAGTCAGTCCGGTTCTCCAGCACGGCCGAGTCGAGTCCCACTGGGAATGGAAACTTGAACCTTGGCCGGATTGGCCCGGCCAGCCCAGCCCAGCTCCCTCCTCGTCTAACCTGATGCAGGGCCTTGCCCACCGATAGATTGATCGTCGGCACTGATGGACTGACAGGACTCGTGGGCTGGTGGGCTGGTGGGCTGGTGGGTTGGCCACTCCAAAACGCTCTTCAACGAGTCCCTGCGCCCGCGACGAACCCACAGCTCGCCAGTTCGCGGGGCTGCCCGCTGCAGCAGACAGCCTGCACAGTACGGGGCCGGGGTCTATCTTGGAAATCGAAACGTTGGCAGAACCAGCGGGACGCCAATCCTGTCTGGAGGGGGCCAGACAGCCCAGAGAGGGTAGCCAGGCGCAGGGCTTGGAAACGAAATGACGATTGCATGGGTCTACTCCATGCCCATTCCATCACTGCCTGCAAGGCCAGCAAGCGAGGGGCACGGCCACTGCAACGCCATCCACCCCGGCCTGCTAACCCACGACCGATCCATCCTCGACATGGACAAGCAGTCCTGGCAGTCTGATGGCTCGAGAGGCTGCTCCAGAGGTCCGAACAGGCCAGCACAGGACGAGGACATCAAAATCCGTGGATCGATTATCTGATGATTCTCTGCGGCAATCTCAAGTCGAAATGCTCTGGCCCAGGGGGGGGCTAGCATGTGGAAAAAGTGACAAGTGACTACTCGGCACCGGGTGAGACATTGCAGCCATACGCACCTTCGCTCTCCCAATCTGGTTACACGCACATTTCGACGCACGGTTCCTCACACAGGCCAGAATCTCCACAAGAGGGAAAGAGCAATGACTTCATCCCATCTTCTCCGTGCAGAGACCGCGACGCCAGATGCCAGACACGCCAGGATCTCGGCTCTCCGAAAAGCGACGAGCTGTTCCAAGACCGCCCGCGTTCGACCTAGCTACTGTCAAAGGCCGACGACCTGTGTCTTTCCCCCTTGCCCTCTCCGTGCTCGCCGGTACCAGATTGCACTGGACTTTGGGACGGGACTGGGCTGGACTGGATTTGGATTGCTGTCTCAGACAGTCCTTGCCCGACTCGAGATTCTCCTTCAGCTGCCAGCAGTGCATCCTTCGCAGGTCACGATCGGCTTGGACAGGTTTCACGTGAGCACAAGCTCAGCTTTCTCGAATCAGCCGTTGTTGGACAGCCTAGCTCGTGAAGAAAAAGCACCCCCACCCCACCCACACGCACACACAACAACAACAACCACGCACCACCTAAACGCACGCGCCCGCATGCTCCCACAAACTAGCAGAGGAGCTCGCTCACTCGACCGGATTCGCTCGCTCTGACCCGTCAGCCCGTCCGCCGCCGCCGCCGCCTCGCAGGAATGGAATCTTCTGCCGACAGGATCTTTCCCTCTCCCGCCTGTTCTTCATTTGGAACCGCGCTGGCTTACTCGCTGATTCCCTCCCACCATTCTTTACGCAGGGGGAAGGCGGTCACTTTCCTTGAAGCAGGTATCTGCCTGCATAGTCAGCGCTATGCTCCAGGATCTCGCGAACTGTCGGGCAGTATTTCTCTTCAACAACGAGAAGCGAGGTAGGCTCCGTCCGTCCGTCCAGAAACCCCCGAGCTTCTCTTGGCTCGGAGTTGATCGACTGCCCACTTTTAGCCCAAGTGCTACCATGATGCGTTACGCATGTGGGGAGAGAGGCCTAACCCGTTTTCTGCCACCGGGCCCAGCACGGGGAACGCGACAAAGAGTGACTCCTGCCCCATACTCCATTTCTGATGGGCACATACGTCTCGCTCTCTCTGGCCGTCTCCATGCGCGAACAGAGAAAACCTTCCCGCACCCGCACTATTCCGGGTTCAAACTAGGGCCTAATGCTCGCTCCTGGTGCAACGGACGGCTATCTGCTACTGTAAATCTGATCTACCACTATTCTGTGCAACGCCCGCCCACACTACTCACCGCTCCCGACTGGGGACCAATTTATTAGAGTTCGGAGCTGGTTTCGGCTGGCTACCGGTAGTCGTGGTCCAAGTGACACCTGCGCGCCCGCTGGAAATAAACTCCGATCCCCGAGTGACTAGCCTGTGGAACCCTGGGGGTCCCTTCGCAGAACAAGAAAAAGAAAAGAAATTATTCACTGGGCACTGAGGGCCGGAGAATACTGTTAATGCGAGGAAGGTTGTTTGTGCGGCCCTGGGCCGACTCGGACACTAACAACTCTCCTGATTCAAGGCTCAGGGTCCAGTCATCAGATCTGAGCTGGCGGGGCGCTGGATAAGAGTACGAACTCTTTGCATGTGAGAGTGTGCCCGGCCGCTTGCTTGAGCCAGGGCTAAGCTGCTGGAGAATCTGCTGAAGAAACCCATGTCTTCGCGCTTTTCTTCATCATACAAATCTCTGCTAATTTATCTGTCCACTACGCGGCCGCAGCGTGGGAAAACAAAGCACTTGGGCGCTCCTCACTGCTCAACCTCCTATTAGATCGACTTCCCATAGTATAACCTCAAGTGGGATAGCTCCCCTGTAGGAACTCTCATGGGAGGACCTTCATATGAAAGAAAGGAAAGGAAAAAAAAGGGAACCTTCTAGGAACGTTCAGTATAATGATCTCCTATGGGAGAGCTCCCGTTGTAGAATCTCGTACGGATTAATGGCCCGGTGGATGGTATCATGCTATTGGGAGGCTGCGCAATATCGTCTTGCCATTTTTTTAAGGTGTAGTGGTGCTACTGAAGTAATGTATGTGACGACTGCTTACTGAATCGCTACTGGTTGACCCTCTCGCCCAAGCCTGACCATCTCACTCAGAGCCACACACAAGGCCACAACGCTGCCTCGGACGAACCGTCGCTATTGACTGCAGTTGTGCCCGGTAGTTGACCAAATGGACTCGAACGCTAGTGTGTGTTGACATGAAGTTTTTTATCTTGCTATGAAGAAACAGCTCCACTCGTTCCACAGGTCGCCTCATCTGTACATCTCTCTCGGAGCACTCTCCAAGTAAGTCAAACCTCCATCATCGCCAACCTCCTCAACCTGCTCCGGGTAAGGCCGGGCCTCGTACTCCGGCCACGGACGCACATACTGCTGCTGCTGTTGACGGTGCTGCTGAGGAGGTAGAGGGGGAGGTCGAGTGCTGTAAGGGCGAGGCGGCACTATCGCCTGCCGGTCGTCCAGAGGAATCGGCGCACCGTAGCCGCCTGGGACGGGTTCGGGCCGCACGCTGGACATCCTGACCACCTCCGGCCGCAGGGCCGCCTCGGGGCGCACCGTCGTGGCCCGGACGCGATATTCTCGCGGGGCATCATCTGCTGGTCGTCGCTCTTGTGCATTCCGAATTTCGTAATAGTCATCGCCGGCTTGGCCGGGGGGCGCAGGTGGGTATTCCCGCTCGCGGTAGTACCGATACTCGGGCGCGTACTCTGCTGGACGGGTGACCACACGGCGCGTGGTAGCATAACCCGAGGGAGAAGCCGGTCGGTGGTAAACAACTTCCTCGTCATATCGTTGGGGCCCCGGCATGGCAGAAGCAGCACGAACTGATGGGGCAGACCGCTCGTAGATGATTTCAGGCTCACCGTAAGCACTTGCTGGTGCAACAGAACGTCGGATCACCGTTGTTGACCTAGGCATCTTGTAATATTCCTCTCGGTCATCATAGACCGGCCGTGGCACAACGGAGCGCCTGGTTACCACGCCCTCTGGTCTCGGGGCGGGATCCAGATACTCGCGACCAAACTCGTCCACGTGAACAATTCTCGAGCGCGGC
The DNA here is from genome assembly GCA_000800745.1 of Diaporthe longicolla. Lineage (NCBI taxonomy): Eukaryota > Fungi > Ascomycota > Sordariomycetes > Diaporthales > Diaporthaceae > Diaporthe > Diaporthe longicolla. Next base: position 329,239 of record JUJX01000012.1, on the reverse strand, counting down.
AAACGCGGAGGGCCCATGACAGCCGGTGAGCGATCTTCGACCATGACGGGCGAGCGAGACCGATCACGATCCGCCACTTGTCGCACTACAGTACGCGGAGCGTCTCGAATATCGTAATATGGGTACGGCCTCTCAACCGCAGCACGTGACACCGACCTGATGGTTTGCACCTCACCAGGCGCGTATGGATATGCTGGTGCTCCGGGTGGAGAACGCCGTACGTATTGAACACCCTCGGCAGGACGAAGTCCATCGTGGTAGTCCCTCTCATACCTTGGTGGCTCTGCCACGATCATGTGGCGAGAATCTTGGCGAGGACGCGGTCCGCTGGGACTACTATACCCCGAAGGAACTCTCTCTTCTCTGTAGACTCGTGAGGGATAGCCGTGTGGAGTGACAACCTCCACAGGCTCCTCAACGCGAGACTGATCGTAGCCTGGCTGTGCTGGGCGCTGCGCCTGTCTCTGCCGCTTGTTGGGCCTGGTAAACTGGGGCGCAGTCAGAGGAGAGGGAGATCGCGGCTCCGGCTTGATGTAAGGTGAAGGCACAGTATTTGTAGCCATGCGATCAGCCTTCCTCTTGTTCTTCTTCTTGCCTTTCTTGCCTGGTTTGCCGCCCTGTGGGGAGCTCTCCGGACTCGAGCCATTGGAGCGATCGTTTCTGAGCGCTACGACTTGCGCAGGGGTCGCTTGAGCTGGTGGGGCGTCAGGTCGGGGCACTGGGGGTTGTCGGGCAGTAGCCAGAGGAGAAACATGTGCAGGCTGAGGGGCAATAGGAGACAGGTTGTGCGCACGAAGAATCGGCGACTGACGGCGACCCAAGCCTTGGTCGATCAGTTGCTGCGTAACAGACTCGAGATGGTGACGAGCCGTTTGTTGGTCACCACCAACCTGGCCAGAGTCTCTCGAGCTGCTAGCCTCCCCGCTCTCCTGCGACGAGGTGATTTCCATTGGCACATCGGCTGTACTCCTTGTAACCGCGACTTCCATGCCTGTATGGTATCCGCCCGAGTACGTCGCAGGTGCAGGATTTCGAGGATCGAGCACCAATGTTTGCTGCGCTCTGTGCTGCTGGGGTTGAGTTGCATTTGCACTTGACAGGGCGAATGGTGGCATAGCTACCGCAGGTTGGTGGTCAGGCACTGGGCTAGCTTCGATAACCATGGGAGGCTCGTAGTGGGAATCTTCACGGGTCTGGGCGTCTACAGACTCTTCGCGGTCGGGCAAGCGATGCGTCTGGTGGGATTCAGGCGTGTCGTGTTTGCTAGAGTAGAAGGTGTCATCGTCATGAGAATCACCATCAGTACCGCTTGCATTAGCTGCTAGATTGGCATCAGTCTGTTGAAGAGCAGAGGTCTGGACCAGCTTCAGGGCCTTCATGAGAACGTCAGCGAGATCAAATTCAACCAGAGCTTCTGTTGCGTGCGAGTTCTTGGCCGCGCGATGCTGTTGAAGTTGCTCGCTGAGCGCACCCTCGAGTCGCTTCCTCTGGAGCTGTATCTCAGCCTTGATCAGGTCGTCAGACTTTGTGAGCAGTACGGGATCAAACTGGGCGCTGCCGGAAGGCTCGCGATATTGGGCTGGCGCAGCAGCCTTGGGGCCTGTCGGGACACCAGGGATACTGTTTGTGTGTCCAGAGGACAAATCATGACCAAAGGTGATGTTTGTAGCAGTGTTCGCGTTCGCGTTGAACGAGCGCAAGTTGTTTGCAATCTGAGACCCGCTGGCCGGGCTCGCCACCTTTGCGGTCGTGGATTTCGGGCCTGTAGGCACCTTGTTCATCAACGCAGCCGGCCCAAGTGGTGCTGCGATGGCAAGCGACCCGGGACTCCGAGATTCACTGCTCTTCTTTGCAGCAACCAAATGCGCCGGTACTTTGATCCTCGGGTGGGCGCCAGACAGCACCTCATCCCGAAACCGTAGGATACGTTCGCATTCTCGCAGCTGATGCTCCTCCTCTTCTGATAGCGCAGTTGCAGGTTTGGTCGCCATTACAGGCACTGGGTTTGATGGCAGGGTGTTGACTGGACCCTGGGCCATCGTGATGGAGCGGCTTTTGTGGGTGGTTCGGACAGGCGCAAAATCAGAGAATTTCTACTTTGTGGCTTCAAGAAAGGACGTGCATTAGCAAGGCGGACCCGCGATACTCATACACCGCTTAAGCAGTACCGTGTGCAATGGGGCCGGCTAGTACTCGTATCGAGGGTCGACAGGTTTATGTTGATGGATGCCAGAAGACATCCGGGCTGTTGCCGAGCTGTCTGTCCTCCTTGGGGGCAGAGCGAGGTATGTAGTCTACAGAGCGAAATTGCAACTCGTCTAACGAGCGCGTTTTGGGCCGGTGATCGCTTATGTAAGGCTGGCTGGTCGCAGTAGCGTACCTTCTGGGAACCTGGAAGTCACATAGGTGGAAAGGAAGGCACTGCCTGAGTGCCCGAATAAGCAGTTGGACTTAGTCGACAGAACTGGCTGCTTTCAGCTTTTGAGAGAATCTCCCCTTTCAAGGCTACTTCTTGCAATTTTGTCTCACTGTCTGTGTCACAACTTTTTCCCGACTTGAGTTATGCCTCTTGATTTTTTTCACTGTTGGATGACTAGAGCCGGATTGTCTTCAAGGGTCTTGGGCTGAGCCAGGGCTGGCAGTGACACACTGACGACAGCCGGCCTGACTCAATTCTAGACTCTCCTCTAGCCTGGCTCTCAACAACCACCCTCGCCTTTGTAGACGTCATATAAGAACGACTGGGACAGACATGACATGAGATTCAATCTCACGAGTCCGACTCTCACCAAGAGATATTTTTCAATTATACCCAATTTATGCCACGAACACACCTTCAGTCTCAATCTAAGACGCCCCTTTTCAGTTCTCAGTACGCCCGTTTGCGCGAATAGACAGTTGGCCGCTTCCCCTGCCCATACAATTAGCAAGGCTCAACCCATTATCAGACGCTTCCCAGCACAAATTTCCAGACTGACGACAAGCACAATGGCATCGAAAGACCAAGAACCTGTGGCAAATGGCGTCACGACACCGAAGCAGGTCTTCTTCTTGTAAGTCAGCGCCCTTCAAAGTCGACGTTGAACATTCATATGCTGACACGTACAACAGCGACATAGACAACTGCTTATACCCGAAGAGTAAGAATGGCCTCCATGAGTTTGAAACACTGCTCTAACAACAACACAGGCGCAAAGGTCCATGACCTCATGGCAGATCTTATAGACACCTACTTCCAGAAGCACCTCAACCTGCCCAGGGAGGAGGCAGTGAGACTGCACCAAGAGTATTATACGAACTATGGACTTGCAATCGAGGGTCTCGTACGGCATCACGAGATCGACCCTCTCGAGTACAACGCCAAAGTTGACGACGCGCTCCCCCTGGACGGTGTCATCAAGCCGCGGCCAGAGCTCAAGAAGCTGCTCGAGGACATCGACAGGAGCAAAGTCAAGCTGTGGCTCTTCACCAACGCCTATATCAACCATGCCCAAAGGGTCATACGCCTCCTCGGGATTGAGGGCATATTCGAAGGCGTGACGTACTGCGACTACTCCAAGGTCCCATTTACGTGCAAGCCGCACAAGGATGCGTATGTCAAGGCAATGAAGGATGCCGGAGTCGAGAAGTGGGAGGACTGCTTCTTCGTTGGTAAGTGCCACTACACCCGTCCAGAGCTTACCTCAAAGACATGGCAGGTCTCACGGTTGCTGACAGACAACAGATGACAATTACAGCAATTGCGTCAAGGCTCAGGAATACGGATGGAACGCAGCACACCTTGTCGAAGACGGTGTTCCGGTCCCCAAGACGCAAGCATCAAAGTACCAGATCCGGCACCTCGAGGAACTGAGGACAGTTTTCCCGCAGTTTTTCAAGAAGGCTTAGATAGATATAGCAGGCCTGTACACAGACATAGAGATACCCATGGATTAGATCTTATTGGGACTAAGAATGAAAGATTACTTAATTTTTAACTACAAAATGTAGATGGTCTGTCCTGGACGAAGCCCTTGACAGCCTTGCATTGTGCATGTGTTGTTTGTAATGTGATGTTCTCCGCTTACCTTGATACCCTGAATCGAATTGCTGTTCAATGCTTGCCAGCAAGTGGCAAACGCTCAGTTGGAGACATCTTCACGTCGTTCATTTGATAGCCATAACTTGATCTTTGTAAGATAATATGCTTAACCGTTCTGAAGATGACCCGATCTTCCTAAGCGGCTATCTTCCTTGTGGGTATCCGTGGACCTCAACGCCATTTTACGTCCAGCGTTTCAAACGCCAAAAAAATCTCCAATCCCTTGCCTACTCATGATTCTTTTCTCCTGATGTTCGTAGATATTCAGGGCCGTTTTGTACCCCGGATGACCTGGTCCAACTGGGCCTGAACCTCGTTCATCTCGCGGATCGCATCTTGCCGCTGGGCGTCCGCGACGCGAAGCTCCTCCTCCAGCTCCTTGATGCAGCGCTCCTGCGCTTCAGCGTTGTTCTCGAGCCCCGGGAGCGAGGATATGATGAACTCGATCTGCTGTTCCTTCAGCACCAGGTCACGCGCGAGCTCAACCTGGCCTGCTTTGAACTCTTCGGCTGGGATTGGCGTGACTGTTCCGAGGGATTGTTAGACAGCGTGTAGAGGAAATGGGTCGTGGATTGTTCGGCCGAGGCTCACTTTCTTTGCGGTCCTCCTCCGGCTTCACCTCTCTGACCTGGTCCTTGGGGCCCAGGGTTTCGCGGTCGTGGTATCGATGGAGGAAATGGATGCATGCGACGAATTGTTGCGCCAGCTGGGGTTGCGCTTAGTACACTGGTCAGAATCTCGCGCGGTCTGTTACTTACCTGATCAACAGCATCCTGAAGCTGGGTCAATCGGTCGCCCATCTTTGCGAGCTTCCCACGAGGAGTAAGAGGGAGTTGCTGGCAGGGCCTGGTCGAGTTGTCGGCGCGGAAGTTCACCCCACGTAGCCTGGCAGGGGTGTTGGAGTGAGAGTGGCCCTAGCTCCCTAAGTGCGTGTTAGGTGCGAGGCAGGTACCATGCAACTGGGATCGATTTGGCAACGATTTAAATCTAAGACCTGGAAAACCAGACGTGGCAGAATTCACCAAACCAAAGACATGTCACGGTGATGATAAATATCCCACATCATGGGCTGAGCGCTCAGCAACTCGGCCTGCTGGGACGCGTAAAACCCACACAATTTGCCAGGACAGTCAGCCCATTGGCTTCACCATGGACGCCCACTCGGAGCAACTCGACTCTGATCTATCCAGACCCGCCAACCAACAACCACCATGACCTGCCCTCATTCCTGGCATACGCCGACAGGTCAGGGCTTGACCAAAAGTCTACCCTATATGTTGGCACTCACTACGAGTACACTGTCGCGCAGGTCCTCTCCAAATACGGCTTCTACCTGAAGAGGGTAGGCGGCCACTCAGACTACGGCATCGATCTGCTAGGGACATGGACGGTCCCATCCTCCAAGGAGCCACTGAGGATTCTGGCGCAGTGCAAGGCGATCTCGAGAAAATCGTCCCCGAACCTTGTGCGGGAGTTGGAGGGCGCGTTTGTCGGCGCGCCGGTCGGGTGGAAGGGCCACGGCGTGCTGGGCGTCTTCGTCACCGAGAAGCCCGCGACCAAGGGCGTGAGGGACTCGCTGGCGCGGAGCAGGTGGCCCATGGGGTTCATCTCGTGCACGCGGGAGGGGCACGTCCAGCAGATGCTGTGGAATCGCAGGGCTGAGGAGGAGGGGCTGGAGGGACTTGGGGTGGGCATGCGGCATGCCGGCAAGGACGGGGAGTCGCAGCTGTCGATGCTGTGGAAGGGACAGCACGTTGTTCTCGGGGATGCGAGAAGGAATCCTGCATTCTCACCCGAAGGACAGAGAAAATAATCACGTCGATGACTTAAAACTGTGCAATCCCTCTTGAGACGTCAATTTGTCCTGCGCCTGAGTCTCGTGCAGCAGAAACCACATAACAATGCATTGGGTTCATATATATGCTATGAGTACTAATTCGAAGTGCCTCCATCTTCCATTTGACAACCCTGAACTCCAAGATAGTCAGTCCCTCGTCAGGAGCTATAACCATGAACCCGCGCCGGGCGAGTCCCGGGGAAAGTCATGCCTGCGAGTCAAACAACACAGGTCTCATGATGCAGGTCCAAAGCCCTGTCACCAGGAAAGGTACAGCATACATGAGGGAATCGTGGTCCTCAGCTGTCCCACATCGCAGCCTTCGCCTTGGCAGCCTCCTCCTCCCTCCGCCTCTGCGCGGCCTTTTCTTCCTCCCTGCGCTTGCGCTCCTTCTCGCGCACAGCCTTGTCATAGTTCTTCTGCTCCTCCGTCAGCTTGGGCGCCCGCATGCCCAGCGCGCCGGCTATCATCCTCCTCGCGACGGCGTCTGTCTTCTCCGGCCGGGCTGCGGGGGCGCCGCCAGACGACCCTGTTGAGATATGGTAGCCCCCCGTCGGATCCGTGGAGGAGAATGTCGCCTGGCCGTAGCTCGGGGTGACAGGAGTCGGTGGAGGGGCGGAGGTCCCGTGTGGGTCTCCCTCAGAGGGCGCTGGGTTGCTGGTTCTCTCGGTCTCGGTCTCGGTGTCAGAGGAGAGGTCCTCGTCTTCCCAAGAATCAGCGACCTGCTCCTTCTTTGATTTTGGCTTGGCAGGCTGTTTGGCGTTTTGCGTATCGAGCGATAACTTCGAGACACTCGAGGTGACGTCCTTTGAATCTTGGGAAGACATCTTTGAAGAATGGTTGTGTATGTGTATATATATGCGCTCCCACACAGGACGTTGGAACGGATTCAAATAGGTTGCACAAATGGCGCGCAACGACAAAGTGAAAAGGCGTCAGCAGGCGTATATCCGAGAATACTCGGTACAGCGCAGTACGATATTATATAGGAGCACCGAATACAACCTAGCGAAGTGACTAGGTAGGCCGGAATCACTTGGTGCAATCGATAGACCGAACCTAGGGCAAGCACGAAGTGATATGCAAGCCTGCAGGAGAGCCCGAGCGATTTGTTCGTCAAGTGGCAGCCGCTCCACTAATATCAGGTCCCGTTATACGATATACTATGCTGTCCGTTGTAACAAAATGTCGTACTGGGTGCGTGAAGTCGACGTTGCTGGGTGGTAAGCAGGCACAGTTTCGGGGGCCAGGTGCCTTCCGAGGTTGCAAGAAGTTGGTTTTATATAGGGATCTTGGTAGCTAGGGCCCCTGCAGTGGCACGACTGTGGGGTGGGCTTGCTGAAATCTGGGGAGCTTGGTGGTCTAGCCTTCCCTCACCTCACCCTGTACCTCGATCAGATAGAGCACGCAGGGCAGGGATCCTCGACCAAAAAGGCCCGAGGGAGTCGGCCTCGATCCCGCGTTAGCTGCTAACGGCGTGTGCGTTTCCTGGGAGGATCTGCCATGGATGTGGATTAATTGGAGAAGAGTCTCATAGGTCAATCTTGACTACCAACAAGTGCCGTTGGTTTTACGAGTCGTGGGCTTGACGCCATCGAAGGGTCGGTAAAGGTCGGGGGGACTCGAGGGGTTGCAAGGAAACTTAATTAAATGGCATTTTTCTGCTCAATGATCTCATGATAGTCCTTTCTGAAGCAAGTAATCCCGTAGGACCGTATATTAGCGTGAATAGAGTGTATACAACAGCAACAACTCTCAGTGACTGGGGTAGCACTTGTCACAAGAGGTTCAATGGGTCGGCATAGGTGGGTGGGTAACCCAGGTAGGCACGACCTGGCTCGTGCGCACACCGGTGCGAGGTCGGCAGAGTCGGGATCAGCCGAAGTTAGCCACCGATGGTGATGACGAAGAGAGTAATTTTGTCTTACAAACCAACGAGCACACGGCCATCGCTCGCAATCGCCGATAACAAAACTCTATCCTTTTCTTCCCCAATTGTCCTCTGCTTCTCGGTGTGATTTTGACGGGCCCTTGGCGAACAAGTTCGTCACCCAGTCCTCCATATTCGCGCGGCTAAAGGCTGTCCGCAGCCTTTCCATTCCACCAGCAATGCTTCTCCGACAACGAGTCTCCAGGCCCGCCACGCCTGGCCATCTTTCGCGGGCCTTGCAAAGGGCACTTGTTGTATCACCTCCGGCAGGACTCTCATCATATGCCTCGGGTCGCTTAGGCGGCAGGCTTGTCCCCACGTCTCAGATCTCGAGCTCAAGTCCTCACGCTGCAACGAGATCGTCATTCTCCACATCTGCGATAGTCTCCGACAAGAAGGGGAGAGGGTTCTTCGACAATGCGATCGAGCCTCTTTCAGAAGAGGAGGCAGAGGCGAACTTGAAGCAGAAGAGGGAGGAGATACAAAAAGACATCAGCGAGACCAAATCGTCGAGCGCCGACGGTCCTGCTGGCGGTGAAGGCAAACCAGACCCCGCAGACGGGAAAGGCAGTGCCGCCGGCGGTGCAGCTGGATCTGGATCCGGAAGCGATGGCTCGGGAGATGGGGGTCGCAAGGGACGCAAGTCAGAAAGAGCTTTGCAGAAGCCAACGGTACCGGAAGTATACCCTCAGGTCATGGCTATACCGATTGCCAGGAGGCCACTCTTCCCCGGTTTCTACAAGGCGATCACGATTAAAGATCCCAACGTGGCCGCAGCTGTCACAGACATGATCAAGCGGGGGCAACCTTACGTCGGCGCTTTTCTTTTCAAAGACGAGAACGCAGACGACGACGTGATACACAACGCGGACGATGTGTACGATACCGGCGTCTTTGCCCAGATTACTAGTGCTTTCCCCGTTCATGGAGAGCAAAACAGCTTGACCGCCATCCTGTATCCACACCGACGTATCAAACTGTCGACCCTCATCCCACCTGGACAGAGTGAGGCCAAGAAGTCCGAACCCACCGATACCCCTACTCCTACTCCTACTCCAACTGCAAACGCGACACCAGAGCCGGAGCCAGAAGCGATACCACAAGCAAAGCCTTCCGAGGAAGATGCATCATCTGACAAGAAGGGTGATGTTGTGGCAAGCTTTGAAGAAAGCGCTGTCGCCTCCAAGGCAGACGGTAGCGCAGAGAAATACGAGCCGACATCATTTTTGCGCAAGTATCCGGTCAGCCTGGTCAATGTCGAGAATCTGACCGACGAGCCATACGACCCCAAGAGCCCAGTCATCCGCGCCGTCACCAACGAGATTGTCAATGTTTTCAAAGAGGTCGCGCAGATGAATAGTCTGTTCAGGGACCAGATATCGACCTTCTCCATGAGTCAGTCCACTGGCAATGTCACGGCTGAACCGGCCAAGCTTGCCGATTTCGCCGCTGCTGTCAGTGCTGGCGATTCAGCCGAACTCCAGGAGGTTCTCTCGAGCTTGAACGTTGAGGAGAGGATGCAGAAGGCACTGGTTGTTCTGAAGAAAGAGCTCATGAATGCTCAGTTGCAATCCAAAATCACAAAAGATGTGGAGAGCAAGATCACTAAGAGGCAAAGGGAGTACTGGCTCATGGAGCAGATGAAGGGTATCCGCCGCGAATTGGGCATCGAATCCGACGGAAAGGACAAGCTGGTCGAAAGGTTCAAGGAAAAGGCCGACAAGTTGGCGATGCCGGAGGCCGTGCGGAAGGTGTTTGATGACGAGATTAACAAATTGGCACACCTCGAGCCAGCAGCATCTGAGTTTAACGTCACAAGGAATTATCTGGACTGGCTCACACAAATCCCATGGGGCCAGAGGAGCGCTGAGAACTTCGAGATTCAAAACGCGATGAACGTGCTGGATGAGGATCACTACGGGCTCAAGGACGTCAAGGACCGCATCCTCGAATTTATCGCAGTTGGCAAATTGCGTGGCACAGTTGAAGGCAAGATCCTGTGCTTCGTGGGCCCACCGGGTGTGGGCAAGACGAGTATCGGCAAGTCCATCGCCCGAGCACTGAACAGACAGTACTACAGATTCAGCGTTGGTGGTCTCACAGACGTCGCTGAGATCAAGGGACACCGGAGAACCTACGTTGGTGCACTTCCTGGTCGGGTCATCCAGGCTCTCAAGAAGTGCCAGACCGAGAACCCTCTTATCCTGATCGATGAGATAGATAAGATTGGTCGTGGATACCAAGGAGACCCTTCATCAGCACTGCTGGAGCTCTTGGACCCAGAGCAGAACAGCTCATTCCTGGATCACTACATGGATGTGCCGGTTGATCTATCCAAGGTCCTATTTGTCTGCACGGCGAACATGACTGATACCATCCCAAGGCCTCTCCTCGATCGTATGGAGGTGATCAGACTCTCGGGATACGTATCAGACGAGAAGATGGCCATCGCAGAACGTTACCTCTCGCCAGCTGCCAAGGAGCTGGCAGGCCTGAAAGACGCCAACGTCAAGTTGTCTGATGAGGCCATTGAAGAGCTGATCAAATCATACTGTCGAGAATCTGGTGTACGAAACCTGAAGAAGCAGATTGAGAAGGTGTACAGGAAGTCTGCTCTGAAGATAGTCCAGGACCTCGGTGAGGATGCGCTGCCAGAAGAGAAGGCCCTGACCGACGAGGGTAAGGCAGCGTTGGAAGAGTCAGAAACGGAGAAGAAGACCGCCGAGATAGATCCTACATCAGCAGCCACGGCCTCGGAGAAGGAGACGACAGAGCAACCTCGCGTGGCACTGAAGGTACCAGATTCTGTTGAGGTCACGATCAACAAGGAGAACCTGAAAGACTACGTCGGGCCACCAGTATTCACCTCCGACCGGCTTTACGATGTCACGCCCCCTGGTGTCACAATGGGCCTGGCTTGGACGCAGATGGGAGGTGCTGCGATGTACGTCGAGTCCATCCTGCAGTCTTCCCTGAAGCCCAAGACCACTGGGGCGCTGCAGATCACTGGCAACCTGAAGACGGTGATGAAGGAGTCGTCAACGATCGCTTACTCGTTCGCGAAATCATTGATGGCGAACAAATTCCCCCAGAACCACTTCTTCGATCACGCCAAGGTCCATGTGCACGTCCCAGAGGGCGCGGTGCAGAAGGATGGGCCATCTGCTGGTGTGACGATGGCGACTTCTCTTTTGTCACTTGCACTTGAGACACCAGTGGACCCAACTGTAGCCATGACAGGCGAGCTGACGCTCACTGGCAAGGTGCTGAGGATAGGCGGGCTGAGAGAGAAGACGGTTGCTGCACGACGAGCCGGTTGTAAGATGATCATCTTCCCAGACGACAACTTGTCAGACTGGCTCGAGCTTCCTGAGGTAAGTTGGCATCGGGACAAGCCGTCCCACCCCTGTTTCGGATCGACTGAAGATGCTGACGTTTACTGCAGAACATCAAAGAGGGCATCGAAGGACGGCCAGCAAGCTGGTACAATGAGATCTTCGATCTCATCTTCCCGAATCTCGATCACGACAAGGCCAACACGGACAAGGCTTCTCAGTACAAGGGCCCGGACTCCAATGACGGCAACAGCCACAAGGAGGAAGGCAGCGAGAGCGACTAGAGTTATCGTGGGTAGACACACCATCTCACCGGGCACACTTTATTCAGGCAGTTTCGCATGCCATATAATTCTAGACCATACAGGAAGAGCATTACCGGCGTGCGGGCATGAACTTCAGGCATGACTGGGTTATGCTTTGGGCAAATGGGGACAGCGGGCAGGCTGTCAGGCTTTAGATGCAAAAAAGGGGGACGAGTGACGAATGCAACATCTCCCCTCTACGCATTGACTATAGATGTATATTACAACAGCGGCAGACGTCCAAGGGTACTGTCGGGCAACATTTCACTAGCGATGTACCAATAGCGCAGAAGAAAAAGAAAAAAAAGGAAGACGGGTGACGCTCCAGCTCGACAGGCACAAAGCTCAGAGGGCGGAAACTCTGCACCACAACGCCCATTTTGTGTCCCCCCACCCTCCTCTGCTGCCTCTCCGTCTAAGCCGGAACCATCCTGAGGTGCATGCCAGCTGAGAGTGACTGGACGACAAGGCCTCTGCGATCTGTAGCCTTACCCGAGACCCAATTACGCAACGCACCGTTTTTACACACACACACACACACATGCACCCACAGGTGGCATGGGGATGCAAGAGGGAGGGCGGACTGTTCCTCCCCCAGGCCCATTGGGTTCGCAGCTCTCGGGGTCGCACGGCGTTGGGCCGTGCAGCTAGCAACCTAGCAGCATGCAGCAGCACGCAGCAGCTCTGTCTCTCTGCCTCTTCGTTCGTGCTTACGTGGGGCCCGCTTAGGCGAGGCTGGTGGGCATTGGCAGGACAAGGGCAGGCAAAGACGACAGATACCCTCTGTGGTGTTGGGTCACGATGCCGACAGCGGGGCCCGGGGCTCTCTCTCGTGTGCCCCTTCCCACCTTTCGTCCCATGATTTCTGTCCTGTTGCTGCACGGCGCTGCTGCGGCTGCTGCTGCTGCACTAATGTACCATGTTGGTTTATTTTAGGCGGGTGCATGAAGAGCGTGCTGTAGGTACCCCCCGATGCCGCTAGAGTAAGGCCCAACCGGGGCGCCTTTTCTTACCTGCCCTTCGGTGCCCAACCAAAGCGAGGATTCGACGGGGCGGACGAGTCGGCGCGGGCTGTTGGCGAATCGATCGTCATCTTGCTCGATGGGCACTGCCACCATTTTTTGTTGTTGTTGATGTCTTTCACCCGCCTCTTTATTTCGGTGGACTGCCCCTCTTGGGGAACCAAGTGAGTGGACTGGTGGCGTCCCACGCCAGGCACCCCACAATGTGGACTTGGTGGGCTGGTTGATGCTTTGCCCATGGGGTTTATAGTGGGCCACAGTTCGCTTATGTGGATGCCTCTGTATACTCGTGTGCATCATATAATATAATAATACGGGCTGGTGGAGGCGGATTGTCTTTGCTTGCTTGCCTTGGCCGTTGCACGTTGAACACAGGGGGAGAAAAAGCAGATGTTTGTAGTAAAGCAAAGACACGCAGATGACGGGCTGGGCAAGATTAGCCGTTGAAGAATGACCGACTGACTTGAGTGCCCCCCGCCCATGAATTAAAACAGGCCATCCTTGGACGGGAATGATGGACGATCGCGCGGGTCGTCCCTAAAGCACTGTCGACCCCCTTTAGCGTTGCCGCGCTCGCCGTCTGGGAACGGGAGATGGGCATGCAATGCCTGTCTTGTCTTGCCCGCCAGAGGCTATCACCTGACGGCAAGCGCTCAATGCTTGCTTCTCTCTCTCCCTTGACAAAACCCAATCGGGAGGGGACCCTGCTCAGGGCCTGGGCAAATCGTGATTATGATACGAGGTGACGATGATGGCACCGATCAAAGGGAACACACAAATCTGCGCCTGCGCCGTGTTGGATCTCTCGCGCGGGACTATTTACTGTATGTGTGTAGAACGGCGGTCGTCTGCGAGCCAGTCTCGGCTCGTCAGCCCCGCCCGCGCCATATGACGGTCTTTTGCATTGATGCCCAAGGGGACCGACTGACTGACTACTGTGCTGCTACCGCCGGGACGGATGTTGGATCAGTCAGCCCGCCTTTTCCCTCTGCACATGGCCCCTGACAGAGAGGCACGCCTGCACGCACGCCCAGCTGAGGCTGGCACGCCGGGCTGTGTTACGCTTTGGAAGGAATTTGGACTAAGCTGGCCTAGACCTTCTCATGCCCAAGGGGCTGGCACCTGGCACTCTCGTGCGGAATGTCTTGCATCCAACGGAGACTGTTCCGGTCCAGAGACAGGAGACAGAGACTGACTGGGAAAAGGCGCGCCAAAATGCCCCGGCGCCCAATAATTGTGGTTCCGTGGAACAGGGCTGACACGCGCCCGCCTGGTGGACATATGCCCGTTGACGACGGAGCCACATCTCCAATCTTCACGTCAGAACATTAGTGGCATCGTGCATCCACACGCCTGCGGACCCGGCATGAACACTTTTGCCTAACTGACGTCAGATCAGATGAGTCGTTTTAACCCTCTGGCTGATTCCGTGCAGTCCGTGACGAAGGTTTTAATTTTTTTGCCCAGCCGCCCGTTCGATGACACCCCCATATCGCGAACGACGGTCTCGGCCCCGGCGGAACTGAGGCTTGCCAGAACTGATGGCTGATCCGCCCCGGTCTCCCAAATCCGCGGCGTGCCAAGGCGACAGAAAGGGCAGAGACACACGAAACCGTGACTGCGGGCTCCTGCCCCCCCGCCGGATCTAGAGTCGGGCACTTGCCAGCGTCATTGGCTGCAGCCGGGGGCTGCATCCCAATCAATGCGCTGTCCCATTGGCCTATCACCTGCCCAGGCAGCTGCTGCGAGGTGCTGGGTAGTGCCTTTTGGGAGACCCATTCTCTGGAGCCCCATTTTGTTCAGGCACTGAGATCGAGGTCACGCAACGCTGCTGCTGCTGCTGATGATGATGATGATGATGATGATGCCACAGGGGTTAAATGACCAGGTCTTGGTCGACGCCCTGTTTTCCCCGTTGGAGCGGACATTCGAGTCGAACACGGTGAGACAATGGCAATGGTATGGCCCGAGGGGAAGCGGTGAGAGAACGACTGATTGACTGACTGAGGGACCGTGAGGCTCAAGACCCGATGCCAGGGGTGGTCTGGCATATAGGTAGATCCCGCGGACGGGTCAGGGGTGGTGGGGTCTTGGTAGCTGGATACCAGAGTGGTGAGTGGAAATTCCGGATGGATACTGCCCGGATCTTCGGGAGCATACAGGCACCATGGGCCATCTTGCATGTGCAATCAGTTCATCCCGTTCCGGCGGGACGGCCAGCTGGTCGAATGCATCATAGGTGGCGATGGAAGGCCACCCAGTCAGTCCGTCAGTCAGTCTGTCTGTCTGTCTGTCTGTCAGGTCAAGTCAAATCCCATTGTCTGGTACTCGTTGTCTGGTACTCCCGTGGGCAGTACTGACGCAGGTTGGCAGAATCGGGTCATGATGTTCGCTGTTGAGGTGCCTAGCAGGGTCAATGCTGTCTGGTCATCCTGGGGTTTGGTTCGGTAGGGTCGTGCTTAGGGTGACGGTGGCAGGGTCTCGTCCGGGGAACAGAGACGATGGCGGCCACGGCCCATTGTGGCTTGGGTCGGTGTGTCAGGCACAAGTGGTTGCAGTACCTATCTCGCCTGCCTGCCTAAGGAGGTATATTGGTATATTGCAGCAGTCTGGCAGAGCAGGAACCATGTCATGAGGAAGGCACTGACTGGCGACGGAGGAGGATACGGTCCCAGTATTGCTCTAACACGTGTGCGACCCCACCATTCTGACCCTGGTCCTGCTTCTAAGGTTCCCCTGTCCGAAGCATCCCAACCCGCACCACGGCCGAGCTTGCCAGCCTCCCCGGTCCAGCCTGGCCCCCCCCAGCCCAACCTCCGCGCTTCCACTGGTCCTCTGCTACCCCTCCATGCCCCATGCTCCTCTATTTTCCCATCCTCCATCCCATCGCATCGTCCCTCCTATCGCCAGCAGGGGTCGAGGGTCCCAGAAAACAAACTGCTCAAAAGACAAGCCAGCACGACAACTGCGACCTCGCACGTCCTCATGCCCAGTCTTGTCCTGCCCTGACCGCCAAGCTCACAAGAGCAGCACCACGCTCTTCTAGGTCGCAGAGACAAGAGAGAGAGAGAGAGAGACAGAGACAGAATTACAGAAAGGCAGACGATCATCCTCTTTTTGTCCACCGCCCGCATACGCATTCTTAATTCTCTCATTCTCTCGTCTCTTTCCCCTCATACTTTTATCCCTCGGCAACAAAACTTTATTTCTCTTTGTTGCCTCCTCCTCGGAGTCCAGCAGCCAGCCTTTTACACAGTACTATCTATCTATCACTTATTATATTGTCTGTGCCCCACACAGTAGTACCACTTGACTGTGTGTGTGTCTCGCCTGAACGGCAGCTGGAGAGTGCTTGTTGCTTGGTCGGTCTGTCGAAGCTGTGATAGGAAAGGCCGCCCATGGTTCGACCCGCAAGTGTTGCCTCAGCCACGGAATATCTGGACCTGCCTGTCACGCAAAACTCCCCACTAATATCCTCTGTCGTCCTCTCCTCCCACCTGCTTTTTCTCCTGCCTGTGCCGCCGGCCAGAAATTGCGGCCGCTTTTGTGTACCTGGGACCGGCTGATCACACACAACGAATGCCCGCATGCGCGCTCGATGCAGCTGGTCTCCTTAGCCCCGCGTCCTCACCAGCCTGCTGAGGCCCTGCCTTTGAGCCTCGAATCTCGGCGGCCGCGAGGCAATCACACAGGAGGCCGCAGGACACAAATCCCCGAGAGCCATCCACAGACTGAGACTGTCTCGCCGCCATCCTCGGTTGTGTCTACCTAACGTCGGCCGGCCTGCCGGCCAACCCCCCGCCAGGCCTTGCATGAAGGTCCAGGGCTCATGAGTAAGAGATCATAGCCTCTTGCTTCTCAGAATTATCTGTTCATCTTCCAGCACGCCTGCCACGCTGTCCGACCTGAACTACTGCCTCTGGCTATTCAGCTTTCATGGCTCAAGCCAATCCTGCAGAGCTAGACCCTACCTTAGCTGTCAATCCTCAGACCAAGCAGCAGAGTATGTGGCGGAGGTTTTTCGGACAAGGCAATGGCACAATGGGAGTCTCAGAGAAGATTGCGCATGATCCGTCCACCGACCAGAGTGAAGACGAACCACGCCCGGGTCTGATTCGAAGGGTCTCACGAAAGGTAGTGCCCGGTTTGCCAAGGACACAGACTTTCAAGAGACAGCAAGATGAAGTCCGTAACAACCTCGAGCCCGTCGAACCAACACCTGTCGAGAGGAGAGCAGTCTCCGTCGACAGGCGGCTGCATGCTTCCCAGGGTGGTCTCAGCTCTGCTGACCCCCGGACGAGTGCGCCCGACTTTATCAGGACTGATGAGCGCACATTCCCTGTATCGGCGCCCTCAATACCAAGCAGTCCTGTGGATGAGAAGATACAGGACCTTCTTGGTGGGATCGGCCTTGACGAGGGCATGAGAGAAGATGAGCCACCTACGCATGAAGCTGAGTCCGTCAATGACACGGCGTCCATGACTACCTCTCAGTACGATGCCATGATTCATGAGGAGCTGGAGCGGATCTGGATTCTCAACCTTTCCATGCATTTCCGGGATAAGTCCAAGAGGGAGAAGTTCTTTGTCACCTACCGTGAGAAGAATGTGCACTGGCGGAGGGTGACCATCTCCTTGGACTACCGAAACGCGCCAGACAACTCGCTCGAGATGGACCTACTCTACACCAAGTTTCAACGTGACAAGAGCGCCAAGATATACGAGGCGATCAGAGAGAGCTTGGTCGATATCCAGTTTTACGACACTGTGACCAATCTGAAGCTGCAGACAACAGACGGTAGGCTCCATGTGCATGTCGTTGAAGATATCAATGTGGGTTATTCGTCTCCCCAAACAAAGGTGACCGTGATGTTGACAACTAGGCAGGAGATAATCCACTACCCCACCGTCCGGATGATTCAGCACCTCGGATGTCGACGGATAAGGGAAAGCAGCATTGATTTCGACTCCCACATGTCCGGCTTCGTGTACAAGGTCCGAATCAGAGGCCAGACGCTGATCAAGAAGGAAATTCCTGGGCCAGATACGGTTGACGAGTTTCTTTACGAGATCAACGCTTTGAGTCGGCTGTCCAATTCTCGCAATGTCATTGCATTCCATGGCGTCATTGTAGATGATTACGGCGAGCGTGTCAAAGGTCTTCTCATCAGCTACGCAGAACAAGGCGCACTTATCGATATCCTTTTTGACCATGACCATGGCCTTCCGTGGTTTAGGCGTGAGAGATGGGCACGGCAAATTGTGGAGGGTCTCTCTGAAATTCACGAGTCTGGATTCGTCCAGGGCGACTTTACCCTCTCCAACATCGTTGTTGATGACGAGGACAACGCCAAGATAATCGACATCAACAGGAGAGGGTGTCCTGTCGGCTGGGAGCCACCAGAGGCGACTCCGCTGATTGAGAGCAACCAGCGCATCTCCATGTACATCGGTGTGAAATCCGATCTGTATCAGCTGGGGATGGTGTTATGGGCTCTGGCGGAGCAAGAGGACGAGCCAGAGACACATGGCCGTCCGCTGAGGCTTTCTGAGGATGTGGACGTCCCGGAATGGTACAGGACTGTTGTTAGCATTTGTCTCGCCGACGATCCGAGGCACCGGATGCAGGCGATCGACTTGTTGCGCATGTTCCCTCAGCGGACCGAGACAGACGTTCCACGTCTGGTGCAGCCGTCGATATCTGTCGACGATGGGCACTCGCTGCAAGAATACGTTGTCGATGGGTACCAGTCGGATGGACCGCGGGTTATCAGGACCGTCCAGCCACCACCAGAGTGGTCTCATGGGAGTAGCGTGGGTCATACCTATGTCAATTCCCCCACTGGTATCACTCACGAACCCTACTTCTATCCGACCAGGGGCCGGTCGCCACCAAGTCCGATGCCCAGCGATCTGGGGGGCTATCGTGAGCGCAGGTACGAGCCACCTTGGTCACGGCCAATGGAAAGCAGTTTCGAAAGGACGAGGACTCCGACCGAGAGCGATGTCGCCCCAGACGAGGTCATTCGCAGATACCCCGGGCAAGACACTGTATCTGAGAGGAACACTGATGCGTATGAGCCTGTGGGTATGACAGAGAAGCCGCCCATACCGGAGTTAGTCGTGAAGGATGAATCTGCAGCGCCAGTAGGGACGTACAATGGGCGGCTCAGTGGTGAAAAGCAGGCACCGCTAGCAGAGATCTCCGAACCTGTTGAACTGTCAACAGCAGGTCCACCAACTGCCAATCACTTGGCGGAGGAGGCAGCACTGGAGAGCGAGAATGAGATCAGACGCGCAGGGGAGGCGAGCAAGGCGGAGGAAGAAGCATCACCGAAAAGTATGGGGAACGACGTTCAGCACGAGAACGAGCCACAACAACAAAACACACAGCCACAACAACAACAAAATCCTCTTTTTGGGAGGTCGGGGAACACAGAACCCGAAGCCCCAGGGACCATCGCTCTGGTCCCTGGTGAGGCACAAGTACAGACGCACAAGAGCACGCGCCAGGTCCTGGCTCACCCGAAGGAAGTTGAGCAGCGAGAAGAAAGGGTCGACAGCGCAATCGAGATGACGGCGCCGCCGCCGCACCACCTGGTAGACCTCGGGGCCGGCCGGCCAACACCAGCGGTGCGCCACGGGTCTTCGGGGTCTGCTGCCTCCGGGACCGTCCCGGCCGAGTTCCTGGGTATCGGGTCGGGCGTTTCGTCAGACCACGACGCCTCGGACGCGGCGGTGAAGCCCCGCGAAATCGACGAGGACCTGGTTCTCTGAATCCACAGCGCGGAAGTTTTCCCAAAAATCCATATTAGACGACAGCGACGAAACGACCAGACATGACAGTTCCATCTGATTATTTCTTTTTTAGTTCTTCATCATCTCATATCATTTTTCCCCTTCACATTGTGTGTATTTGATCGTAGTTGGGTGAAGAGGAGGTGGCTGGCTGGAATTTCATCTTGATTCATTTTTATCATGGGCATTTTCTGGGAAGGCGGAGATGGTTGAACAGTTTCGAACCGGGAGCCTTGTCGCTCTTGTGGGTGGAGGAGGCGACCTTAGGCATTGTTTGTTTGATAGCATACAGCCGGTCATGGACTGTACGATTGTAATGAAATCACGTGGGAACAAAGAAAGCATGCTTGTCTCATAGGGAGAAATGCCGTGATGAATTGGTTGATATCCATATGATTTATTAGCAGCTAACAACTCGTTAGGCTTCGGAGTTCACATTCCGGCAGGCGGGTGGGTTTGTGTGTAAGTACTGGATGTAGTTTAGTCGTCGAATAGGTACGTGGAGTAGAAACCAACCCCTACCCATGGGGGTCAAAGCACGGGCCACCACGCGCAAGGTCTGTCAACGACGCACAGAGGCGGCAAAGATGCGAGGATGCACGGGAAATCCCTAAGATCTTTCCTCAGTTCGGAATTGACAGGGCGGCCGGTTCTCGTCTCGGGAGGCGTCAAGCTCGAGGTCTGGCACTGGCGTTCCCGTGGCCCGCGACGATATGAGATGAAACACGGGACCATGTGACAGTCGATTTGTTGAGGAAACAGCTCGGTCTCCTGCTTTCTGTCTAGGTGAGTGGGCCAGGGTCCAAGGTCTGCCTTTGTTAGGGTGGCTAGCAGTTCGGCGGGCGCGGTGGCGCAATGGTCGCGGTAGCGTGGGTAAGTGCTGATACCGACGGTACCGTCAGTGATCCGTCATCCACTTTGCAGACTCATTCGTCGGGCGTTGCATTTTGTGGTCCGCATAAGCTTTTTTTCTCTTCATACCCTGGACGTGGTGTACATGAGCACATGCCAGATAATGACAGTCGTGTGCCTGACACTGCCAAATCCCACGGTGGCAGGGTGGGCTGGGCAGGCCGAGGTCCAGCAGTGAGTCCTGCCCAGTTGCCTCCCGCCGATGCTGGTCGGGTTGACTCTGGACCCACGATCTTGGGGCAGATCAATCTACAACGCCGCCCTGTCTTCATTTGGGGTTTGTCGCCACCTACCCACAAGGTCGAAGGCGAGGTGGTCCTGGGCCAGCGACTCTGTGGGCTTGGTGGTCCAGTATTCTCTGCTTGCCTCGTCGATCATTATCGAGAATGTTCGAGCCCTTGCTGTCTCTAGCTGAGCCTCAGCCAAATCTGCCAGAGTTGGACACGAAGCTCATGGCCGCATGCGGTCTCTTCCAGACCTGGAGAGGGCTGAGGCACCGGTGTACCCAGGTACTGCAAGCTTGAGCTGTGAGTGGGAGCCCGATCTGTTCTCCAGTGCAGGGTCACTGTTAGAATCTGTTGGCTTCACGTCATATCTGTAACCGTTGAGCTGCGGCTCTCGCGACGATGCAAATAGCCAAGGTGCAATTGGCGCCCGCACACCCAAGCCAGATAGCTTTCAATCCTCCTGTGCAGGTGTGTCTGTGACAGACTAATAACAGCTCGGCTTATCGGGTCTGACAGGGTGTCTCGTAAGGTGTCAGGTTGGTTGGCAGAGGTGGGTGGTCACGATTCCGGTCCCATTCCGCCGAAGGACGACTTGAGTGACGGGGAACTGACTGGACTTGAATTTGCGGAGAAAAAGCTGCCAGGCCCGCAGGACAGGGGTGCAGAGCAGAGACAGCAGAATGTAAATGGCAGGGCTGAGCTCTGATCCCTGTAAGCGGCAAGGGTGGGGGTCATCATGTCTTGGCCTGGTGCCTGCCTCCCCTGCCCTTCCCCAACAGGACCCAACTTGTTGGGAATTACCGTCCCTTGGGCCAGGCACAAGACCGGTAACACAGCTTTTTTCGGCAACCCAGGTTGCCAGGCGCGCCTGATATCAGTCGGAATCTCGGGCATCCTGTGCTTGGTCGCCATGACTGGATCGGGATGACAATGACGAGCGGTGGTCGTCAGCCTCGGCTCTTTGTGTATGTGCCCCAGATTGCAATTCGAGCCCGTCTTGTGAAAGTTGCTGTTGCATTCCGCGGGTCTCCGCCCAATGCATCCTCCATCCACGCCCACCCGCCCACGCTGCCATGTACAACAGTACCTGGATCTGTGTTTTGTGCATGGCAGTCTGCCACCGTGTGCGAGCTTGTGCGCATGGTGTCAGGGTGTGTGGCACATGCGATAGCCTCAACAGCTGCCGTCATGTGCAATGCAGACAGATGGACAGACTGAGAAGCGGAACGAGAGCAGTGCCTCCTCAGTGCCTCCTTCGTTGCCACAAGGGAGGTGAATGTCAGATCCATGCACAACCAGATGCTTCGCCAGGGAGTGACCTCGAGAGAGCACTCGTCCTCTCTGTCCTCTCAGCCTCTCTGTCCCCGGACCTCGGCGTTCCCTTGCCACTTGACAGCTGCCGTAAGCAATACAAGTTGAATAGTGTGTGTACAACAGTACTTACTTGTGCGTAAATTGTCCCGGTGGATATCGGCACGAGGGAAAAAAAAAAAGCTGTGCAGCATCTGCATCTCTTGGACCCACCAACAAAACGGCAAGCAGACAAAACGAGTACAAGATTTCCAGGGGACTGGACCTGGGCCCGTTGTCCGACTTGGGAAGCTCCACTCCCCCGCGGTTCCATTCGCCCCTGCCGCATCCTGAATTCCCAACAAGACCGTTTGCTGCTTGAATCTGGAATAATAATAAAGCTCCAGGCCCTCCGGTACCATTTTCCTTCATTCCGCTTGCTGGCCGGTTGTGTCAGTTTCTTTCCTTCTTGTCCCAAATCACCAACCCCACACGCATCCTTTCCAAAGCCTTAAATACCTTCAGAGCCTCAGTGTTCTGGGTATTCCCACACCACACCGAGGGAGGCTTGCCTTGGACGCCCACACCCTTCATCGTCCGCACACCACAACCTCTCTCCCAACATGGCCTCCTCCGCACCAGCGGCCCAGGCCCCCGCCCAGGCCGAGCCTGATGGCACCAGCGACTACAAGCCCGCTCGTGGAAAGGGTTATGACATGAAGAAGCCTCACATCACTGAGCAACCCATCACGCTCAAGAACTGGTACAAGCATGTCAACTGGCTCAACGTCACCTTCATCATCATCGTCCCCTTGCTGGGATTGTGAGTCTCCCTACTCGCGGCGGCGCAAAAAGACAAAACCACTAACCTTGAAATCAGGATTTCCACCTACTGGGTGCCTCTCCAATTTAAGACCGCCGTCTGGTCCGTCGTCTATTACTTCAACACCGGTCTGGGGATCACGGCCGGCTACCATCGCCTATGGGCACACCGCAGTTACAAGGCTTCCTTGCCTCTCCGAATCTACCTCGCTGCTGTTGGAGCCGGTGCCGTCGAGGGTTCTGTTCGATGGTGGTCCAGGGAGTAAGCCACATTCCCAACCCAAGCACCTTTTCTGTTGGATGATGAAAATACTGACCAGAGTAAATAGTCACCGTGCCCACCACCGTTACACCGACACCGTCAAGGACCCCTACTCTGTGAGGAAGGGTCTCATGTACAGCCACATTGGCTGGATGGTCATGAAGCAGAACCCCAAGCGAATTGGCCGAACCGACATCACCGACCTCAACGAGGACCCAGTCGTCGTCTGGCAGCACCTGAACTTCATCAAGTCTGTCATCTTCATGGGCGTCGTCTTCCCGACCTTGGTCGCCGGCCTCGGCTGGGGTGACTGGTGGGGTGGCTACGTGTACGCCGGTATCCTCCGCATCTTCTTCGTCCAGCAGGCAACCTTCTGTGTCAACAGTCTGGCCCACTGGCTCGGAGAGCAGCCCTTCGACGACCGCAACAGCCCCAGGGACCACGTCGTTACCGCCCTCGTCACCCTCGGTGAGGGATACCACAACTTCCACCACGAGTTCCCCTCCGACTACCGTAACGCAATCAGCTGGTGGCAGTACGACCCCACCAAGTGGTCCATCTGGGTCTGGAAGCAGCTCGGACTTGCCTCCGACCTGAAGACATTCCGCCAGAACGAGATCGAGAAGGGCCGTCTCCAGCAGCAGCAGAAGAAGCTCGACCAAAAGCGGGCTAGGCTAGACTGGGGCGTGCCTCTTGAGCAGCTGCCTGTCATCGACTGGGACGACTACGTCGAGCAGGCCAAGAGCGGCAGGGGCCTGGTTGCCGTCGCCGGTGTCATCCACGACGTGACCGACTTCATTAAGGACCACCCCGGTGGCAAGGCCCTCATCTCTTCTGGCATCGGAAAGGACGCCACCGCTATGTTCAACGGCGGTGTTTACCTCCACTCCAACGCTGCCCACAACCTGCTCAGCACGATGCGTGTCGGTGTCCTCCGCGGAGGCTGCGAGGTTGAGATCTGGAAGCGCGCCCAGATGGAGAATAAGGACGTGTCGTATGTCAACGATTCGTCAGGCAACCGGATCATCCGTGCCGGCAATCAGCCAACAAAGGTTCCCATGCCTGTTGCGAGCGCTGACGCTGCATGAGCGTTGCGAAGGAATTGATTTGAACTCTTTCCGAGTCAGCGAGGGCAGAGAAAATGAGCGGTACTGCTGCGGGGATGGTGTTCCCAATATCGCTAGCGCCCCCACGACACATTGACGATCGTTCGGGTCATGCCGCACAGGCTCCCTGTCGTTCTCTCTAGCACGGTTACTTTTTCTCATCAAAGATCGGGTTTTAGAGGCGTTCACGGGTTTTAATGGGTCCATGGGAGGGCGGAGTTTTGAGCGTATTTATTTTGTTCGGAAAAATTGAGGGACGCGCCGTCAGATGTTCGAGTCCGTCCATTCCGCAACAGCATAGAAGATAGTCTTCTCATTGTGAACAACCAGGTCAATTTAGGCCCAACTTTTGGTTTCCAACTGATTTGAATCACTGAGAGCATCCATCTATCCCATAAGGCAATTGCAATATGTAAAGCACCATTTAGCAACATGTAGACAATGAGAACCCCATCTTGTGAGTTGTGCTTAGAGAACGTAATACATGCTTAGTGTTGGACTTGCACCCGAAGAATGCCGTTTTCACATGCAAGAACTTGGCTACAGACATCTAAGTGCAACGAAAGGGCGCTTAACTTTCGGACGACAAAAGCTCCAAACTCTTATTCAATCCATCCATCTCGGATAACTCTTTTCGCATGCAGGTTTCTCATTTCCTCCCGGAACTGAAGCCTTGATCCCGGAAACCGCAGGCAGCCCAGGAAATCGGCTGAGTGATAAGATCAAATATGGAAACTCTCTCAATGTTGGCAGGCGGGACTCCAGGAACTGGAATATCAAGGTGAACACATGTTTGTATTCCCGGATAAGCAAATGAGCACAACTGGTCGTGGTGACCTGCCCGGAGGGGGGGGGGGCGAACCGTCTATCCGGGAGACGCGCACCCGAGAATCGATATCAGATTTCGGACTGCGTACTTGCAAGGCGCTCCTGTTGTTTCCCGGAAACAAGGGTCCCATTTGGTACACTCAATTTAAACGCAACTACGTGGCTACAAGCCTAGCAATGCCCCCATCGGATGGCAAGTAGTCTTAGCCTCCCCCCCGAGAGTCATATAGTCCAAGCCGAATTCAAGTGTCTTCTCATATCATCAACAAGAGCCGTGAGCAGCAAATGGGTTGATCTCATTGAATCTCGTGGGGTATCTATCTCTCATCCCTGACCATGTACCCTAAAAATGTACTACGTGCATGAGACAGCACGGGTGGGTGGTCGCCGGCCTCGAGGGCAACCAATATCACGTAGCTGCCTGCAGGCGCCCAAACCACCGGGCACTCAGCAGGCCCCGTTTCCCAGCTGCCATATTAAAATGCACCGTGGAGAGAACCTCTATGATGCATAAAAGAATTTGCGCAAAACACAAAGCGGCCCCGCAATAACCGTGGTGGTTGGCCGATCCTGATTGCGAGAAAACGCAGACCTTTCTCCTCTACCCGACCGTGTGTGATCAAGACGCCCCCGTCTCCATTCCGAAAACGCCACCTTAACCCACCGAGGGTATGATGCGTGACGACCGGGCGGCCTGGTATCGCCATCGGCCACCCAGAAAGTTGGACTCTAAAAAAATTAGGGATGCAAAATCGTAGACCGTAAGACCCCCATCAGTGTGCCCACCAGGTGTATTAGACTGGAAACGCCTCCTAACGACTTTCCAGTGTGCCCTGGTCGATATTGATATTGTGTGCAGAACAGACAACGATCCTGCGAATTGGGAAGAGCAGATAAGTCAAGCAAACCGTGAACAAGCATGACGCGCCATTGGAAACGGTGGCCACCCGGAGAGAAGCAAGCTGGAAGGGCATGTCTATGGAAGACCCGTTTGCCTTATTTGAAAAGGCTGCGCAGGTCCATCAGCCTCTGCTTAGCCGCCTCCGACTTAGAAAGCTGGCCGCCGCCAACGCCATTTTCGCGATCCATGCTGAGCGAAGCGAGTTTCATCTTTTTTTCTTGTAGCTCGCGCATCTTCTCCTCGAAAGACGCCTCCATGAGTAGCCGGACGCAGTGAACTTCGCGCTTCTGACCGAGACGGTGAACACGGTCGATAGCCTGCGCCTCTGCTGCCGGGTTGAAGAGCGGCTCCATGATGTAGACCGAGTTCCCGGATGTGAGGTTCAGGCCCAGCCCACCCGCGGTGATGGAGACGAGGATCACCTGAACGTTAGGGTCCTCGCGGAAGTTGTCCATGGCTCGGGTTCGGGCCGTCCGGGACATCTTGCCATCCAGGCGGACGAAAACGATTCCCTCCGCCTCGAGGGCCAATTGGATTAAGTCCAGGTTCGTCGTCCACTGGGAAAAGACAACGGACTTGTAAGGTGGCTCATCTGGTTGGGCCTCGCCCATACCCCGCCACTTCTTGAGTTCCTCGATAAGATACCTGACCTTTGTGTTGGGGCCGGAGTAATCCTTGATTCCCTTGCCACCACTGACATTGCGACTTCTAGCTTCGGCGCGGGCATCGTGCTCCTGGTTGGTCCTGGTCAAGCGCAGGGCGACAAGCCCATGAAGGGCAAGCCCACAGGCACAGGTGCCTTCGATTTCCTTGATGCAAGAACTGCAGATCAGGTGAAAGCAAGGCGTCATGTGTCCGATGACCTCCTCTTGGCGCTCTGATTCAATATCTGCGCCCTCCTTGGCGCCCAATTTTTGGTTGCATCCTATGCAGTTGTCGCCGTTTGTGTCCCTCATCAGGTTGAACATGTCGTACGCTTGATTTTCGGTGAGCGCCTGCTTGTCGTCGTCATCGTCGCTGTCGAGGTCGATGGGGGATTCTTGGGTTAGGCCCTCGAGAAGTCTCAAATCGTCCTCGTTCAGGAGGTGTTTCCCGCCAGAACAGAAGAGACGGAGGCGCAGGATTGCCTGAAGAATATGGATGTACGTCTTGCCGCCGACCATACGCTCGCGCTGACCGGCCAAGACGTTTACACGAACCTGAGCGTCTTTCTCGAACGCATCATACATGCGGCGCTCGTCACTGGAGAACTGCAATTTGACGATTGTATCGTATCGCTTCGGCAGGTCAATCTTGTCCTTCTGACGACGCAAAGTGATCGTGTCAACGAGAATGCGAAGTTTGGGGACAATGTTGGGGTCGCAAAGCTTGAAGGGAGCAACGATATACTGATTGAACTTGGACCGATCGTCAAACGGCTTGATGCGCAGGAATGCGAGCAGAGCGGCAAGATCCTCGAGCTTGTTCTGCACTGGCGTACCAGTCACGGCCCATCGACGGTTCGCCTGAAGCCTGCATATAGCCTTGAACTGCAGCGTTGACTGCTCTCGTATCATATGGGCCTCATCAAGCACTATTCTGAACCATCCTATGTCCTCGAGCGGGTGAGGGCCCCGCTTATTAGCGAAGCGGGCATTAAGCTCACTAGAAACAGAGCCGTAGGTCGTGATCACCAGATCGTATTCCGCAAGTCTCTCGGAATCCTTGATCCGGTGGGGTCCGTGATAGATGTGGTAAGACAACGAGTTTGGCCGCACATGCTGTTTAATTTGTTCCTCCCAGTTCGTAACTGTACTCAAAGGGCAGATCAGAAGCGTGGCCTTTGAGTTCTTCTTCGGCTTGGTCAGGCCCAAAGACTCGGGCTTCGGTGGAGCGAAGCTGTCTGGAAGTTGTTTCGGCGGCCGCTTGTCCTCCGCAGAGTGCACCACGGGGTCCGCCTGAACCCACTGCAGCGACGCGTGAACAGTAGACGTGACAAGTGACAGAATACTCAAAGTCTTCCCCAAGCCCATCATATCCGCGAGGATCCCTCCTAGGGATTTGACGGGTGCCCGGCGGGACTGCTCGTTGGTGATGACGTTGTAGTATGTGAGCTGCCCGCGGGCGTCAGTCCGTTTCTGCCACAGCTCATCAACCATGTTTGACGTGTCCTCTCGCCCGGTCATGAATTGTAGAGCTTGCTTCTGGTGTTTCAGTAGCGGAGTCAGTATGCGATCGTCTGGCTCCTGCTCGGGCAGATCCTCTGTTTCCTTCAATGAATCAAAGACGCTGAGCACATCTGATCGGATCTCTTCTTCGGTTCGCGCAACAGGAGGGGGCGCGGGGTTTGCGTAGGTCCTAGGGGCTGCGGTAGGTCGATTCTCCTTGGCCAGAGGGTTGAATACTCGGACGCCCTGGTCGACCCTCGTAGGGCTCAGAAGGTTCAAGCCTGCCCTTTCAAGATTTGAACCAACGGTCTTCGCGTATTTGAACTTTCCGTACACCATCAACTGGAGAGGGTATGACTTAGATATAGGCTTACCAGCCTCCTCTCCAGGAAGACGTCGTCGTATGCCGATCATGGCATCAGTTCGAAGGGCGAGCATGTTTGCATCGAGGAGCGGGGCGAGTCCGTGAGCAGTCCTGGAGTCCAATTTGCCGATGGTCGTCCTCGTATGGTCGTATACTTCGATAGTCATGGATCTATCCCCCGTTATCCTCCTCAATACGACCTTGACTTGAGGCCAGCTACCAGGTGCAAAGGTTCGGGACCCTGGCTTTGGCGAGGGAACGATGTGGCAATTAACCAAGGCTCCTCCAATCATACCGTAGCAGACTTCCTGTTCTCTCGGATCTTTGACCTCGACGAGTTCGTCATCGTCGTCCCCTGCTTGCCGTCAGCGATAAGTCCAGGACCTTGCAGTCCAAAATGGGCAGGATGTCCAAATACCCCCAGTTAGATCAACAGTACTTTGTGACCGTGGTGTGATGGAGGGGGTGGCTTGGCCCTCTTGTTGTTTCTGCCTCACGTAGCCAGATAGTATTCCACTGCCCCCATTGCCGTGGAAGCCATTCCTGGACCCGTGGTCCTGCGAGTCGTCGCCAATCCTTCGACGCTTCGCGACCGGCACGGTACTGCGATCTTGCACGTTGTTCATGCGTTCTATCATGGAGCTCATACCATTCGGGGTCGATTGTCGCGGGGTTGCCGTGCCGTCTGGTGTCACGGATGGTCGAGGAGGGTGTGAATGGAAGTTTTCGGTAGCGTCCGGTGTCGAGAAGTGAAATGAGATCTGGGGCGCATGGTTATTGGTAAACTGAGGCCCATTCGAGGGCGGCCGAGATGGTAATGAGGAAGGCGCGGCCTGCTGGGCCGAGACGGTCGCCTTTGGGTTCAGCAAAGCAGCAGCATCCCAAGACTGCAACCGGGGCGTGGTGGATTGGCCTTGATGATATCGCGTAGTTAGATCAGATGTACGAGTTTCCTGGAAGACATGGTGAGGGGGCGCATGCTGATGAAGGTGTCCAGGCATAAAGATGTTTCATGAATCTCAGAGGTAGACGTGGGGAGGGTGGAGGAAGATGTCAAGTACCATTTGGGAGGTGGTTTCTCGAGGCCATGTTGACACTCGACCTGGCCTTGGAGTCGGACGTCCAGGGTGGTGACAGTGACACCTTCCCAGGCTTGGTGCACGGGTTGAGGATCAAATCAAGAAGTCGAAGGCTGGACCCGTCATCACAAGGCAGGGCGGAGTGGTCGTCGAGGGCTTATGGTATGTTGGTTCTCGACGTGGGGGTCACAGAGGATTTGTCACGGCGGGCGACAGGCCTGCGTCTTGTCTCTTGTTGGGGATCTAGGAAAGCGACCTCGATGCAAAATGCCCCCATCAAACCAAAGTCCCGCAAGCGGGGGAAATAAAAGAGAAAAGGGCCAGTAGAGGTCGAGAGGGGCAGACGAGGCCGTCTAAAACGACGCGAGCCTTACGGTCTAAAAGTGAAGTCCCTCAGTAGTGGCTGCTTGCGATTGTACCTTGCTGCAGCAGCGAGGCGGCGCAAGGCAGAAGGACCCTGAAGCGAGTGTGACTGCCGTCGCCAGCAAGGAAGAGATAGAGAGAGAGAAAAAAAGAAATTACGTCGGGAGAGGCACGGTAGATGCGTCAGCGAGCCCGAGACGAAACAGTCATTTCGAAGCCAACAGACGGAGGATGCAAAGGGGGGAAAGGGGGGGGGAATCCGATGAGTCGAGGGCTCTATCTACAAAGTGTCGTCCGCATCAGCCCTGAGAGACAAGAAAGAGGAAATCGCGAGACGCGCTAGAATGCCCCGGCCTGGCACATGATGCAGTCAAAGACTCGCGCGGAGGGCGGAAAGCCTTCCTTGAGGACCCCACCATTCCCACAGCCGTGCAGCAGCCTAGACCCAAAGTAACCACACATCGCGCACGTGCCACTCAGAAACTGGAGAGTGGGAGGATGTCTCCACCTTGTGCACTACCGAAATACCGCCTACTCACTGTCTGGGCTCAGTGCTGCTCAGCCGTATGTGTGTCTCTGTTGCACATAGGGCCTCCACTATCAGGGCGTATTGCATTCCCCTTTGACCACGGGCAGCGTGACGCCATGTCGTGGCAAGATCATGGACGAGGTTGTCGCCGTCGTGCTCATGGATACACCCCACACCTGGTCTGTCTCATTGCAGTCCCGATATACCCAAGGTGTTTGTTTCCCTCCTCAAGTCCTCAGGTTCCCAACAGACAACAAAGCTTCGTCGTCAGCTGACCGTCTACTTTTTGCAGCTTCAGGTAGAGGATATCAACTCCTTGGCCAAGTGACCACTCCATCTTGTCCATGTGACCAATGGTAGACGGTTCTTCTCGAACGTCACCTCCACTGCAAGGACTCATTGGCCAACATGCATATCAATCACTTGTCTTACTGATAATGACACTTTCATTCCACTGGAAAGTGATAGAAAGGCTTGAGTGAAAATAGATACGACCATGTAGATTGTGTGGCGTCGACTTATACTTGCACACATCCTCTGCACTGATTTGCTACCATACAATCCTGTCTCTTGGACCGGTCATGCTTGTCCTTGTGACCACCTTGGGTGGCCCAGTGGCTGGCCCCGCTTCTTTTGCCGCCTCGAGACATTTCATATGCGACCCGTCCGCAACAAGGCCACGCTCTTTGTCGACCTTCACCAGGGGCTTGCCAAGCACTTTGCTGCCTTCAGCTGTTAGCACGTGCGCTGCTTGTTGAGGTTCCACCGTATTGGTCTGCTGAGAGTTTCCAATTATCATGACAATTCACCAGCGTTGACCGGCCTCCTGAACCAGTAATAAGTATGCTCATCGTCAAATGTTCTCTCGACGCACCATCACCTGACTTTTCTCGCCCCGGTTTGATGGTATGTCTTTATCGCTCTCACCGGTAAGCGTATTATCCGAGGGCTATGCCTTGACGTCTCCAGGCCTCGCAAACTTTTGTACTCCCTCAGACAACCATTTTATCGGAACGGGCGCCGGGCTTGAAGGTCATCCCGGGCATTATGATAGCCCTTCCTACTGTCCCATGTCGACTGTGGCTGTTGTCTCAGGCTCCGCCAGCCAGCTTTACAACCTCGTCATTGTGCACCGGAAATAACATCTTTTTCCTTTTCTTGGGCAAAGAGGAAGCCCAACTCAATGGCTGCACCAGGTGGCTGCGTGATCGGAGACAACGTCTCTTTCTTATCGTACGGCCTGCTCCGGCTCTGGGTCCTCTGCCGCCTCCGCTTGGCAGACAACATGTTCGGGTCCCCGCCCGGCCGCGATCTGGATGGGCTCTTGCTTCGTTTGTGGTTCTCTGGCAGCAGTGTAATCACAGCAACAAGCCGCCGCTTAGACGTGGATGGTGAGGCGTCTCTTACGCCACGAGAGTTCGTGCGGGATGCGACAGCTAGCCTCGAAGGAGATCGATGTCGGCACCGGCCTCGGAGCGTAGACCCAGTAGACGGGTTGTGCTGAGGCCTGTTGAACGTCACGTGGATCGGGTCTCTCCGTCGTTTTCTTCCTCGAGCTTCTGGGTCTGAGGTTGCCCAGAAGTCGACGCTCGCTGGAAAGTACTGTCGTTCCATGGCCATGATCTGTTCGTGACCAATGTCGGGACAAGAGGAAGACGAGGTCCAGTAGACTCAGTCTCGTGCCTTTGGTAGTGGAAAGTAGCCTCTTTAGTATCAAACGCCCGGAGAGGGTCGCCTTAGGCCGGGTTTATATCCAAGGGTTGTAGTAGACAGTGTCAGTGGCAGTGGGTTGGGACTAGCACCGGAGCAATTGCAAGTCGGGTCGCACAAGAAACTGCAGCATCCCGTTCCAGGAGCGAGGAAGTGGGACGGTGTCAGCCCATGGGGAACATAATTGGAGTGAGGGGCTCCGCGCTCGTCATTAAATGCTGCTCTTGGAGTCGCCCTAGCGCTGGCAGACGTTCCAAGCAAGGACGACAACCGAACCACAATACTGTGGTGCTCCATGTAAACCTTGTAATGTGGTCACTTGCTCAGAAACAAAACAGCGATCAAGGCAGGCCTAGCCGATCATAGTTGGGGCTTGGCCTGCAGATCGCCTGGTTGCACGTCAATCTTCCCAACTGAGTGCATGACTGACGGACATGCGATGGTGCTCTGGACCTTAATCTCCGTGACTGTGCCCTCAAACACCGCAGGTATCGACGATCCGAGCCAACCGCATGGGAAGGAGAACCATACAGCGAAGGAGGAGGCGCCGATCCATGAGCGCAGGCATGGACGGGTTGACAACTGCCCTAAGGGACGGCAGCCTATCATGTTCATCCAGGTCGAGCTTGCAGCTGAATCTTGATCAAGATTCGCTGACTCGGACAAACCTCTCATACCGCACACGTGCGTGCAGCGTCATGACATTGGAGGCAAAGTGCACGTTTGGCGGGCAGTCGTTTTCGGTCCCTCGGGCCCCTGTCGTGATAGGTCGGCCGGCGCGACTCCGTTACTCCGGATCCGAGATGCCCTGTGCAGCGGGTCTAGACCAGATCGCACCTTGCAGGTGCTACGTCTGGTTGGGTGGAAAGGGGAGAATTTCCTGATACTGCGATTTTCACATCCAATCTACGCTCGGATAGTCTCATACAGAAGATACCACACCGGCTCGAGAACAGCATCGGTGCCAGGTGCCTCCGCCGGCCATTGTCGCGTCCAGGAGGATATTTACTTGGTCAACTCCTTGGCGATTTTCGCAATCTCACTCCGGTCGACTTCTTTGCCATCAAGGGGGCCACCTGTGGTCGTCAATCGCTTGAAGAGCTCGCCGAAAACCTTCTTCTCGTCCACGCCCTCAGTCTTGACCTCTGAGAGGACCTTCTCCACGACAGCCCTCATCTCGTCCTGACTCAGGGACTGCACCCCGCTGGCCGCGATGTACTCGTCAATGATCTTGACTTGAGCCTCTTCTTTCTCGATAAGGTCCTCCCTGCCAGCTGCCCGAGCCTCCTCGGCGGCTTCTTGGTTGCCGCGAGCCGTCTTCCTCAGCAGCTGTACGAGCTGGACGTCGGTCTTGATCGGGGAGGATGTCTTGGCGGCGTTGTTCGTCGCGGACAGGACTGTCCTCAGAACCGAGAGTCGTGCGGCGTCTTTCGCCCTCATGGCAGTCTTGAGATCAGTCTTGATCTTGGCCAGGAGCGGTGGTGATGCCGGAGAAGCCTCGGCAGAGTACTGTCGACACATTTGTAGGCATCTGGGGCCAGCGCCAAGTCTGAAGGATGATTGTCTGAATTGTGTTGATGCAAGCCTGCTGATGGCCCGGCTCGAGAAGTTGGTGGCCATGGCTCCTAAGATGCGCTGGTGAGCAGGGTCTTGAATGGTCTGTCTGTTCCAGCTGTTGCCGTGGGATTGATCGATATGACGCGGTGGTGTTGCAATGGATAGCACTGGTTGTTAGAATGGAGTGAGTGACAAAGCAGTCAACCGTTATGGAGAAAATTCGAACCTGAGCTTGGAGCTCTGGCCACCGTTGAGCTCCACCGCGAGCTACCCTTGCATCCACGTGGTGCTCGAGCTACTGTGCGCCACTCTGACTGCCTTCGCGTACATTATCACGGCGACACAGCCAGATTCAGAAGTGAAAGAACATCATTGCGGAATCGTGTGACTTGCTTACCTTCTATCTAATATCTAATTACGCCGTATGAAGTTGCACCGTCAGAGCTGTCCAGAGAAGAGCTGTCAGGGGGAGACTATCCCAGAGGAGGCTATTGAGTGAGAGGTTGTCCTGTGAGAGTATGTTCTGTAAGGAGTCGCCCCGTAGAGATTTACACTAGGGGACCGTACCCACAGATGATTTGACAGTGAGTGCTGCTCAGATGGTCCACTCTGATGCTTGTGGCCTCGCAGCGGACAGCCGGGCAAGGCCCCGTACGCTTGGAAGTCTGCTTATGGTCATTTCCCCGAGTTACAACGGTCATCTCATACAAATGTGCCGTCTCTCAATTTCTATAAAGACCAGTAATAAGAAACGCGTTGACTTGATGCAGCAACTGTAATGCTGGGTTTCAGATAAGCAGGCAACAGGGCAGGAGCACGCTGTTGGTCGCTTCCCTGTGCAGCATCTTCTGCTGTCCCAGATTGAGATGCACTTTCTCCAGCCGTAGCTCCCTAATCCAGGCAATGCCCTCGATCCAAATGGGTGGAGAAGTCTTCCCGTGCTTCAAGATCCACCTGTGCCATTCGATTATCCATGCACATGCCGCCCATGTTCCGAGTTGGCCAGAAAGTATGGTGGGTTCACCCGAGCCAACAACTGTCCGACTGTCAAAGTGGACACCTGGGCGGCCGTTGCTCTTGATTGTTTCAGCTGCTATCTTTTCTTCTGACCAATGCATACGTATCTGTCAAAACCACCCGGAGTCAGTCAGTCTCGTTATCGGATCGCCAAGAACCGCGGACAAGACGCACACAGGGAAGTATGCCTTTAAGCTTGGATCCTGAGCATCTCTGCGGGCCTGGGCCAAGAGAACCTGGACTTCGGTGATGGACATTCCCAGCCTCTCGGTAAAGGGGTAGATGGCAAGGGAGCTGAGGAGGTGAGACATGTTCTCACGATTCGCAGTCCCGACCTCTTTCTCCCGTGCATCTAAGCTCAGCCTCTCGTCAGTGCACATCCGTCAGTCCAGCAAGCAGCAATGTTGCAGGACAAACCTTCCGGCCATGCGCACAGAGGCAATTGCATCATTCGGGCTTCGACGTTTTCGAAACCTGCGCTCCTCATAAGCCCCTCCAACCTGAGGCCTACCCTGCCGTTCTTTTCGGGCTGGATGCTCTGTAGGTACAGCTGAGACCTGTCGAATGTCAATCATTAATCCAAGCTTGGGCATATTTCAACATACCAGCGCCGAAGGCCATGACCTAGCTTCGGTGTCAGCACAATCCTTCCCTACACGCCCTCTTCCCAAAAGTCTTGGCCCTGTCCATTGTCTGAGCCAGCCTGTCGTTCGCCGACGACCTAGTTCAGTCTGCCTGACGCTGGCAAAGGGGACGGAGGGCTCACTCAAAGCACTCCTGGTATACGAGAGTCCTCGAATGGGGAACGGTTGGGATCAGAGGTGCGAGGGACAACTTCAGAACTGATCGGATCATCATAACTTGGATTGCACTCACCGTCCGTCAGCGTGCCGTTGTTAGACTGCGCATTGAAATAGACCTCGACCATCTGGCACCATCCTCCTGGCACAAGGACACGATTCAACTCTTTCACGTAGTCACCCCACCTGTCTGCGTCAATCCCACCGGCTACGCAACGGCTGTGAACTATGTCGAAGTAAGAGGAATCGAAGTTGAGCCTACGCTCTTCGTCAGACCAATCTTGTCCTGTTCCACTCAGACCTGGATATTACCTTTGGTTCAGGTCGTCAACCTCGAGATAAAGGTTCGGGGGTAGGTCGGGAGGGCTCATTTGCGATGCGATGTCTACTCCTATTACCTCAGCCCTTGGGTGGGAGTCCGCAACTTCGATCGCCCATGACGCTGAGCCAAATCCGCAGTCGAGGATGCGTCGTGGGCTAGGTATCGGGCCAGGGAATATAAGCCTCTTATCGAAGAGGATGTGGAACACGTGGTGGAAAAGCTGGAGGCGCTGTGCTTCTTCCTGTCCACAGCATAAGCATGATCAAGCTCCGAAGTAGAAGGGGCGAGCTACCTCATCAACCGGAGCGAAATATATCTTGTGCTGTAGGGCATGTTTCTGGAACAGCCTGCCGTGGATCTCGACTGTCTCCAGATAAGCATCCGGCACGGCGATTTCCTGCGAATCACTATTGAAATCGTATGTCTCAGCATCTTCTTCATGGTATGACCACCAGGCAATGGGAAAGGTACTCTGGTTCCATTGAGAATCGACGTTAACGTATATCTCCAGAAGAATCAATGCTCTACGAGCTTGCTCTGTCGTCCGAGTGTCAATCCAGTGCGATCGATGGCTCCGACGGTACACAAAATTCTGCCAGGAAAAACACTGGATTTGGGCGAGAGACCACTGCCATTCTGCACACGCCAATAAATGGATTGAGACCAGCGTACTGCAGGTGTGGATACCTCTTTTCTTTCTTAAGTTAGGCGGACAGGGACGGTAGGGTGAAGCAGGGTGGATCAGAAGGAAAGTCACTGACCAGGACATAGAATCCCGTCAAGACAATGCCCAGTGGCATTCAGTTTCACACGCAAAAGATCGCACAAGAGATCCTCGAAAATTGGGCCCAGCTCGCATCAGTCTACTTGGATCAATGCCACGTTGCATTGGGCGACCAGCAATCAGCTCAGTCATGTTCTCTTGCCAGTATAACGAGAGGCACACAAATACTGCTTCCTGCGCCAACACGCGAGAAGCGACCAAAGGCCAATCCAGGCGCGACCCTTTGGCAGCGGCGCTGGCTTGACTTGCGTCTGGTTATCCCCATGCAGCTAGACGTGGTATTAATTACAAGGACCATCTTGCCCGTCGAGAGCGATGGGCCACGGATGGTGGCTGGGTCAGTTTTAGTCTGATGCAACTTCATCCTAGCCGCTTCCACTCTGAAGACCCTTTGTGGGTCAACTGTCTGGCTGTCCTGGCTGTCGGTGACCAAAAAGCATACATCCCGGCAAGCTCGTCTACACGACCCAGGGGCCCAACATTAGCGCAGGTACCGTGGTACGTGGACAGCAGACTAAACGGCGCCACTAGGAGGCGACCCACGATACCTTGCAGGTCAACAGACAGAACTCGGGGACCTTGGGTGCCTGTGGGGTGGTTGTCCTATCGGATCCAGGTGTGTCCCACGGTAGGCAGACCGAACAAACGCAGATGCGCCGGTCCAGAGCTGTCACTGCACAGCAAAGACTGGTGATCCTGACGACCTTGGCTTCGGAATCGGCGGAAGCAGATTTACAAGTAATCTTCTCGGAGATAGAAGAGCATCGTGAAGAGAGCAGCAGCTGAATATGGCCGCCAACTAGGCGCTAAAACGTTGACTCGAGGTCCAGCGAGTGGGCACGCGCCATCGAGGGCTTGAAAACACACAGATTAGGCCTCGGCATCAGGCGTCAGGCCATTTGCCACTTCAAATCAGACTGTGAAACTTTACTACGGCAAACCTTCCACTGCGCAGGGTGACAATCCGGTCAATCAAGTGCTCGCCACACCCTGGTATTGACCACTGCGTGTGTTCAGGGGGGAGTCACCAGCCAGGAGGTCTCAAAGGCGGCCTTCTGTGATGGACCACTCCATTCTCGGAGCCGGGTAAACAGCCGCTTTGAACGACGAAGGCAGCCGGTCAACGTGAAAAACCGCCGCTAAGTCCAAGTACCACCAAAACCCTTTACATTGGCATCACGATTATTCCACAACCACATTATATGTGCTTAATTTTAATTATATTGCCACCTTTAGAATAGGCATCTGATTGGAGTGATGCTAAATTATTTATAAGAATCTGTGGTTGTGGTTGGAAAATAGGTGGAAGACTTGAGTGATCCTGATTCTGGTATATAACTAGCGGCGGTTTTTCGTGTTGACCGGCTGGAAGGTCCCTCACAAGCCTCCGTTGCGTGCCATTCGGGTAGGATCTCATGGCCCATGGGGAGGCCGGGCTATCCTAACGAGGACCGGAATTTGGCCTGTCGATCTGCCTTCCACATGCGGCGTTCTGCACCCAGAAGCAGCAGTCTGCAACTACAATTTACAAGCGGCGCGCCCCGGTCCTTGTCGTTCCACTAATTCATTGTCAAGGCCGCAAGCCTTAGTGGTGGAGGAGCGAAACGGGCCCATGACCTATAGGACACAACGCGAGTCGACAAGATGGCTAATGAAGACCACTGGGTCCTCCGACCAGGCACAAAAGTCTAGCCTATGCACTCTGCGACCTGCCTGGTCCCCCTGTCGAATACTGGAGCCCGAGTCGTTGAAATGGTGGTGGATGCCAGAGGGCCGGAAGCGGTATGCAAAATCACGGCAAGGATGCCCACATCTTGCCCCGTATCCCTCGTCTTCGCGCCGTGTCAATCATTTTCTCGACGATCCCAAGCAGGCCCTCTGCAGCGCTGAGAACGGCGGGCGTACGGACGGACGGAGGCGCACCGGGACCCATCACGAAACGAGGCCTTTGCGACGAGAGTGTCGGGACCCAATTCTTCAATCCCAGGCGAGGAATGAGCCACAGCGCTATTTCGGGCCGTTGCGTGTCTGCCGGAAACATGATGGGATGATGAGGGAGGGGAAGGTCGCAAAGCTTGGGGCCGTGGCGTGGAAAACGGTTCTCGCGTTTTGTGCGGACGTTAGGCCGGACGTTGAAGTCAGCCGTGAGTGGGTACCCGATCTTGAGCCCGGGGCGTGGCGTCACCCTCGCTAACAGGGCCACCCCTGGACGCCCTTGACCCGAAGTACTGGGACACTAAGAGTCGAGTTTCCATTCCGTCGGATTACTAGGCGCACGCCACAATCCACGGGCACGTTGCTTTCTCAGATCCCGCGCATCTGTCCATCACGACTGGCACTTGGGGAGGGGCTCATCAAGGAGCCAAATTCCGGCTCGGGATTTGCAATGTTTCGGCATGCGAGAGCTCTCCCGCCCATACCTTTTACCCACATATGCAATCGGTTGTTTCACACAACTTCGCCGTCCCGCTGTGCGTGCATACATTGCGCATAAATCTCATCACTGGCCCCCTGGTCTGGGTCAACAGTAGCCGCGACTTTGCAGGCCTGTCCCTTTTAATGAAACTTCAGTCAAGAGCGGGGGCAGCATCAGCAGCCAAGGGGAAAACACTACGCGCCTCCGTCCTATGGTCTCGCACGAGACATGCAGACACCTATGCGGCCAAGCAGCAAACAACAGGGACCGGAATGAGACATACATATGTATGTGATATTTGACCACCGGGATAACAACCCAGAAACATACACGCCTCGTCAATCAGGAGGGTGGTGGGGGTGAACTTTGCACGCCCGGCAGGATGGTACAAGGCGGGTTGGGCCACCGGGGCTTGATCCTCCCGGTCAGGGGTTCCCAGGTGCTTGGGTCATTTTATTTTTTACCAAGCCGCGGGATGCTGTGTTTACCGGCTCCGAACTCACATGCCCAGAAACGCAAGATAAGAGGTACAAGCTACAGCCCATAATCGCGGTTGCAAAATTGCAGTGTATGACCAAGTCGCCATGCCCCCCTCTATCCATTAGGTCTTCCATCCAGTGCTATGTGGGGCGGCATAAAAGTAAAAGTCCCTGGACAGGGTCGGTGTGGGGAGTAGTGCTCCTTATCATGGAGCCAACATATATGTTGGCCTTGAATGACAGAGTTGGGGAACATAGTATGCGGTGTGCTCACTACTGCACCTTCGACAACGAGGATACCCTCCATCATGAAAGACGCGAAGTCAACAATAGGTCGCGCCAGGTCTGCATACGCCCACATGAAGGCGGTCCACGTCGAAGCGTCAAAGCGGCGGCAGCAGGAGATTGCGAAGTTTGAAATAAACAAGAACAGCGAGAGCGACGGGATCTGCAGACGATGTGGGTAAGTGAGGAGGCGAAGGAAGAGCTGGCATCGGGCCATGAAGCTGGCCAGAGGCACGGAGGCCCATTGCCTCTCCTAGGGTATCCAATGGTCTCCTGCATCTGCAGTGGGCACCCGGCGAATCATGTGCATGGTTATGCTCTGGCCTTTTCAGCTGTGAGCACGGAGTGCCAGCATGCAGGGTATCCAACCATTGGATAGCGTTCAAGAGAAGTAGGAGCACTCCATTTTCCTAAGCTTCGCAAGAAGTGGTTGATCACATTCAGCTGGGGAAAGGTGCATAAATGTGGTTGGGTTACTAATACCAAATTCTTCGCACCAAAGGCCAGGGCTGGCCAAAGACTGGGAAGAAAAGCAACTTGAACGCAGTCAGCCAGAGACGAAGAGGTATGTTCAGCTACAACATGTGGTCGTTGGCACTGAAGGAGCTATATGCCACCAACCAGCATCTCATCAGTGCGGCTTTGCTCCTAAGACAGGCACGCACCCCGAGATGATTGATCAGACAGGGCCACCCTGAACGTGGCAGATTTGCTTGCTTCACTTCATTGTATTGGTTGTACCGCGGAACGATAACAGACAACGTTTAACTGCACCAGCTGTCAAGGTTTGGTGATGGTTTCCCCCCTCCTTGCCGAGTCATCCGATGTCCCACCATGCAGAATCCATCTAGCGGAGAGCAAACAAACCCCAAGGCATTCGCAACCCAATCTAAACCAATCCCATCAAGATATGACAAACGTGGAAATCGTGTAAAAGGACGCCTCGAATGATGCCGCCCACCCACGTATCTTACAGTCTACCCAGAACGGCCAGATGCGATTGATTTTTTTTTCTTGGTTTTGTTTAACCCGCCCTTTCGTCTTTGCCGTGGCCCACCCCTTTTTAGCCGTTTAACACCAAGTAAAAACAGGATTCCGCGCCTTGACCGGCTCCAGCCTCTCCACGATAACCTTGCGCTGGTTGCCCTCCATGCCCTCGGCGGCAGCGTATCCCAGGTCGCCCTCCATGTCGTCGTCGTAGCCGCCGTACATGTTTTGCGCGATGGAGCTGCTGTTCCGCCGGCCCATGGCCGTGGCGTACGAGTACCTCCGCTCGCGCTTGTTGCTCGAGTAGACGTTGAGCGTCGAGTGCGACCGCTGCGGGCCGGGGTAGCTAGTCCCGAACCGCGGCGCCCCTGGTCTTGTCCGCTGGTCGTGCTTAGTCCGCGTCGGCGAGGACGCCGCCGTGGCGCCCTCGTTGTTGTTGCTGAACATCCCCGAGTCCTCCAGCGACTGCGTCTCGTCCACGGCCGTGTCCGTGATGTTGCCCGACAGCTCAAACCTGCCCGGGTGGGGCAGGTCGGCGGGAGGGGTGGCGAGCCCGAGCAGGTCCGCGGCGGCGGGAGCCGAGCTGTTGGCCGCGCCGATGTCCATCTCCTCCTCGATGGCCTTCTGGAAGTCCTCCTCGGTCCGCCGGCGCATTTCGGACGATGTCGCCCTCATAGGAACGGCCACGGGGACTTCGACCAGGTCGTCCCATACGCACACCTTTGCCCGCCTGGTGAGCTCGAGCGGGCCGTGGTCCGGCGTCTTGAGCGTCTCCACGACGTTCCATGCCTGCCCCTTCATGACCGCTATTTGCCGAGAGAACATCTTCTCTTGGAAATCAGGGTCTATCTGGAAGATTTTCCTGAGCGCTAGTTGCGTTTGGCTCCACCACGCTGTCGAGGTGAGAAGTGGCAGGAAATGATCCCTCGTCTTCTGTGAGAACGGCCTGCCAATCAGGTCCACGGGCAAGAATAGCCAGCCGAAGGGGAAGCTGTGATCTGTGTTAACCAGTTTCCGCCTATAGAGGGCTGAGCCCACACTCACCTTCGCCAAGCATCAGGGTGTTTCCAGGGCCACGATAATGAGTTGTCAATGGCCCCTATACTGATTTTTGGATCCCGTGGCCGGTCCGTCGGACTCGACGCCTCCATAGGTCGCTGGGCTCTGTACGGATATGATGCGCGATTCTGCGCTGGCCTCTGGCTCAGATCGACCGGCCTCGGCCCGTCCGGCTGCTCCTCCGTGTCCATGTTCATGTGTACAGGCTCAGAAGCTATCGAGACCTCCCCGGTCTCCCAGTCCACCTTGATCATCCAGTTGTCGAGGCCTCGGTCTGTGTTGCGCATAATGTAGTCCAGGATCACCAGCTTCTCAAGCTCTTCCCTGAAAGCCTGCTTCAAATTTTCTGTCCACATGAAGTTGTCCGGGCCAGGAACTCGGTCTGGGGTCTCTGCACCATCCTCTGCACCATCGTCGTCGTCTAAGCGGCCGGCAAGGGGCCGGCAATTATCCACCCACCTTCTGCGCCTGTTTCGATGCATATCGTTGGTCCGAACACCCGATAGGTACTGGTCCG
The DNA here is from genome assembly GCA_000800745.1 of Diaporthe longicolla. Taxonomy (NCBI): domain Eukaryota; kingdom Fungi; phylum Ascomycota; class Sordariomycetes; order Diaporthales; family Diaporthaceae; genus Diaporthe; species Diaporthe longicolla. The sequence goes on along the minus strand of JUJX01000012.1, from coordinate 287,168 downwards.
GCCAGGGGTGTTCTCGAAGGAATATGTTTGCGTCCTTGAACCCCTTCAGGAAGACCTGGAAACTCCCTGGTTTTGCAGGTAACGTCTTTCTATTCCTCGAGTAGTTATAGCGATCCCAGAATGGGTAATGGAACGATTTTGATGCAAGCCAGACGACATCGGTGTAAGGCACCATGTGAGTCCGGAGCTGGCAATCAAGTGTGTAGGCTGCCGCCTCGCTCACGTAGGAAAGGTTAGGAATAAGGCTGTCAGGTGTTAGTCCAAGCGCGACTACGCATTTACAGAACTCTCCAAACGTACCATGCCCTGCCGAAGCAGCAGGGGAACAAGTTCCTGTGAATCCACTTGTTCCACTTTGGGTTTCCGGCTGCGTACGGCTCCTCATCCTTGGGCTTGAACACGCCCACCACCTTCCCATCCGGATTCCGCGCGAAGTAAGACCCGGAGCTGCCCTGGGTGATCATCCTCGGGTGCACGCCCTGCTCGATAGCCAGCCGCACAGTGTCGACGATATACTCGAACTCGTCCCTCGTCATGACGCCCTCCTGCGGGACCGCCAGGCTCTGCGCCGTGGCGGGCCTTACGCCCTCGGGCGCCTGGAAGACGCTGTGGTGGATCTCCAACCGCCCTTCCTCGTCGTCGCCGTGCCTGCCCTTCTTGCCCCGCTTGAACTTGGACGCTATTTCTTCTGCCCACCGCTCCAGCCGTGCGTTGATGGCCTTGACGTCCACGCCCGAGTTGCTCCTAAGCCTTCGGCCGCGGCTGTGTTTCGGTCCTCCCGGGCGGGTCGTGCCGCTGTTGCTCGCATGTGCTCTCGGCGAGGTCATCCCGGAGTGGGGCCGCGGCTGTGACGTATGGTTGTAGCGGGGGGCACGGGGGTCCTGTAAGGACGCGGAGCTCTGGAGCATGAAGTCATCTTCGGACTCATCGCTGGAGTGGTCGGCCTGTTCCAGGCGCTCGTAGCCCGTCGTGGCTGGGCGGTTCCGAGGCATGTTGACGGGTGGGAGATGGCGCAGCACGGGCGAGGCTATCGGATTGCTGAGGAAGGGTATTGATGTGCCAGGGGCCTAGCTCGGTCGTGACTCCAATTACGATTGAGTCATTCGGGTGCTCTGGTGACAATCAAGAAGGAAGCTCGTGGTTGGATGAATCGAAGGCAGCGCCTGTCTTCCAAAGACGAGGCGGTTGTTTTTGTTGTTTTGGAATGGAAACCCGGTCCGGTTCTGGCAGGGACCTCTCGTAAAGACACTTTAAGAATACAATCCAGAATTATCGACCCAAGGGCCAAAGTGAAGCAAAAGAGCGTAACGGAACCGCGACTTGGCTAGATGCAAGTCGTGACGCGACAGTGTTGGACTTGTAGCATGGTGTCCTGCATCTACGTGGCGGTGGTGCTGGTGACCTTGGGGGTGCTGTCATCATTGCCTAGCCCGCCAGCTAGTGGTGACTGGGGGAGGGTCTGTCCGGCCGGCAGTGAGCTGCCGATTGGTGCTCAGCCGAAGGTGCCGGCCCCCCGAACCTGTCAACTCGGCTTGCCACTGGAGTTTGGGGCAACCCAGACCAGACCAGACCAGACCAGACCAGACCAGACCAGACCAGACCAGACCAGACCAGACCAGACCACCTGCAGTGATGAATGGCTTCGTAGCCCGTACGTACGAGATATCTTTGGAAATATCTACAGAATCGACCCAACAAGTAGACGCCGCCCGTTTCCCTTTCCTGTGCCCTTTTCCCACTGGCACTCGTTGGCCCTCCGTGCCTGGTATGCAGCATGTTGTCACGACTCCAGCTAACGCCATCCAACTTGCAATCACATGAACACATTGGTATCTTTTTTTTAATACAAAGATCAAAGAGTCGACTCATCCTCGTTCCTGAACCCAACATGCTCCGTGCCTTGGTTTGCGGCGCTCAGTCTCGCACAGAGGCTGAGCAGAACCACCGTCTCCGTCGCTGCGTAGTGGTTCAGCGCGTCGAGGAGAATCTTGAGGTGCCTGCTGAAATTGAACTCCCACACCTTCAGCGTTTCCGCCAGAACGGACAGCAGGGCTTCGGGACTCTTAGTCGACTCGCCATGCGCCAGCTGCCACTTTTCTCGGTTCGCCACTACGTGCTTCCATTGGTCGTCTGTCATGTTCCTTGGCTTGGTCGGCCCTTGCAGGTCTGGGTCTGCCCTCTCGAGATTCTTTGTCAGCCAGTCGATACTGCCGGTGAACAAGGTGCAGTTGTTCATGAGCTTAGAGTGGACCTGAGAACTGGTCAGCAACAGGAGTAGGAACGCCGTCATGAGAATCAGTGGCCGTGTGCTTACCCTCAGGAGTTTGCTGTTCGTCAACATGCACTCCTTCAAGCAGGTGTCCAAGAAGTCCACATGATCCTGCATCAGCTCATCAACCGTCCGGGTATAGCCTTTGGATGCGTCGTCATCCTTTGCCTTGAGCCGGGACATGAGAGACTGCCAATTGGGCTCAATCACCTCCGCGGTACAGAAGTATAATAATTGCTGGACAAACACCAGCATACGCGCCCTGAGCGTCGAGACATGCTTCTTCCAAAGCTCGATTTCCTTGCTTGAGCTTCTGCGGCACCATATAAAACCACGGGTCTGCACTTGCCATGCCGCGGACAATTGCGATTCCAGGTGTCGCAGGGACAGAAGATAACGGAATAACGCCTGGTATCGCCATATTGTCTTCCGGCTGATGACCAGAGACACTGGGAACGGTACTGCATAGTCCAGTTGGAGAGACGTGAAGCCATTAGCTCTCTTGTCGTTCTCAAGTGGTTGGTCCTTGAGGGGCTGCAGCGCACCGCCTTCTTCGATGCCTGTGATGTTGACGACCCGTTGAAGGGACTTGATCAGCGTGATCTCGTTCATCTGTACTTTGACGTCCTCCTTGAAGGGATCCAATGCCACGATGCTGCCTGGTTGCCGTAGGACCAAATCCAGGAGTGACTGTAGCTTGGCGATGTTGACGACCTGCATCGGTTTCCGCAATTCCGAGGCGCCGAGTTCCAGGAAGTAGGTGAAGTAGTCCGATGGGTCGAGGAAGAAGTAGTGCTTCAATGATCGCAGTCGATCCGGCAGGGCGTGCGTCGTCAGCAGCAGTTGCATCAAAGACTCGTTCGCGTGCGAATATGCGTTGTTGACGTTCTCCAGAAACCGGTTGTCATCGAAGGATTTCGGCTTATCCTTCACGTCGCTGCTAACATCAACGCCTCCGCATTCCCGGACGACGTTGAGGTACTTGCCAGCGAGGAGCACCTTCTCTTTGACGGCTTCAAGCTGCGGCGGGATCTCCTTATCCCTAATGGTGTAACGCCTCTCCCAGTACTCGTCCGTGTAGTCTTGTTCCAGCCTCTCCCGACGCAGGCTCTTCTGCTCCTTGATCAGGAATTCGCCATGCGGATCGTTGATACTGCCATGGTGAAGCCATTCATTCAGCATAACCATGTAAGGTTTGCTAGAGTCTCTAAGCAGATTTGTGAGAAGCGCCCTGGCGGCAGGGTCTCCAGACATGGTCTCTAATCTCTTCGTGATGAGACCTAGCACCACACCTCCTTTGCATATCTTCTTCCCCGTCATGTTCCCTGGCATGAGGTCTCCCCCGTCTCTCAGCTGCTCCAGAATCTGGTCGAAATCGTCGGCACTATCACTAGACTCGTCCGTTTCCTCGTCCAAGAGCGCATTCCTCTTCAAGAGCTCGTGCGCGAGGGAATAAAGTTGGAACATCATATGGCTGGTCGGCAGTATGTGGATGTTGAGAACGTGCAATGTAAATGCGTCGTTTGTGAGAAACTGCGTCTCCAATTGCGCAATGAGGACGAGGTAGTCTTGCAAGAATTTCCGGATCGAGGCGCACAGCGCATGATTCACGGACCCGAATTCTTCCCGGCTCTGCACGTCGATAAATGTCTCCAAGGCAGTGTAATATGTTGCCATCTTCAACATGGACATGGTGAGGTCTTGCAGGCTCGGGTCCAGGCCTGACAGGATGCGGTGCGTCGGGCCAGCGAGCCGATCTCTCTCCTCGTTAGGGTCATAGCCTTTCGCAAAACGAATGTACTGCCCCTCGTAGCCCATGAACACGAACAAAAGATCCTCCAGTATGGCAGCCTCCTGCGCTTCTAACGAGAGTTCTGACAGCGGTTTCGGCTGTACTGAAGCAGGCGCATGCAATGCTAGCGGCGGTATTGATATTCGAGAAGCCAAGGGCGCAGAGGTTAGTGGTACAAGAGTCGCTTCCGGTTCCCAAGGGGCTGTATGAATTGCATGTTAGCATGGTACCAATATGCGCATTCTCAGGGGTGCAATCGTGCCTTGCGGAGGCGGCTCTTGCCTCGTGTCCTTTGACGGCGTGTCGGTGGCCCTCCTCGAATCTGCCCTGGCTTTACCGGTCGACATAGACGGCACATGCCTCCGGTCAGGACTCCTCGTCCTGGACGTCAAGGTCTCGCGCGTCGTGACGGTGTGCTTCTCTGTGCGCCGCTCTCTCTCCTCGTTGGACCGCATGCTGTTCACCCGTGGATTACCCGACAATGTCCTCTTATGTGGCGGCCGGTCGGGCCCTGAGCCTGGCGATTCTGTTCCTGCCTTTTGCGGCCTAGAGTCAAACGAAGTCCTGGTGGTGCTATCGCGGGTGTTGACGCGGGGCATTCGTGACGCCGTCTTGTCACCCGCGGCGTAGACTGCGTGTCTGCTGGGCGCAGACATGGTGGCAGGCCCGTCACGTCTGAGCGCGCAGCTGGGTATGTAGCTCCGGTAGCATGGGCTGCAAGAAGTCTCGAGGCGGTGCTAGTTTTGGGGGTTGGGGGGGTTTTCGGGGGGACTTGGTTCGCTTTTGTTGACTTGAAGGTTGCGACCCTGATATGACTACTGCTCTCCAAAAGCGCCGGCGCGTCACCCGTGTCAAAGTCCACTGGAGGTCTATGGGTACAGTACTCAGAACTCGGCGGGGTCCCCTGGTTGTTCTAAGGTATCAAAAGCTTTCCAGGGCCACGAACGTACAGAGCAGACTGCCGGTGTATAACCATATATCGGGGCATTAATGTGGGGATGGATCCTTTGGAATGATTGTTCGAGTAATCTATTTCAATTCGAAGGCACTTGGTGAAGTTGTTTTGATCACTTGTACTTATTGAAGTACATTATTTACTCGGCACGTACCTGCCTCATCGCTTGGCAGCTAATTGTAATCCCTGCAAGCTAGCTCCCGAGCTGCGCTGTCGCCGGGGCAGGCTGAGCTTGGGTTACGCAGTTGCTCTGCCTGGTCGTCTGGAGCTCACTGACACCGACCTTCAAACAACAGCTTCTCATCCATCCTCTTACACCGCGAACCCACCGCACCGGTATTCCCACAACAGCACTCGACACTTTTGTCCTCTCTCTCCCCCGGTCTTACCCACATATTACCGTCAAGATGTTTATGGCACGTTCAGAATACGGTCAGCACCTCTCGCCCGCAACCCCCCACCACTCCCAGTAGCCCCAGCTAACCCAACAGGATCCCAGACCGGGGCATCTCAACCTTCAGCCCCGAGGGCCGTCTTTTCCAGGTGGAGTACTCACTCGAGGCTATCAAGCTCGGCAGCACGGCCATCGGTGTCGCGACCAACGAGGGCGTGGTGCTGGGCGTCGAGAAGCGCGTCACATCGACCCTGCTCGAGACGTCCTCGGTCGAGAAGATCGTCGAGATCGACCGCCACATCGGATGCGCCATGTCCGGCCTGCAGGCCGACGCCCGGTCCATGGTCGAGCACGCCCGCGTCGAGTGCCAGAGCCACGCCTTCAACTACAACGAGACCCTGCGCGTCGAGTCCTGCACCCAGGCCATCTGCGACCTGGCCCTGCGCTTCGGCGAGAGCGCCGACGGCGAGGAGAGCATCATGAGCAGGCCCTTTGGCGTCGCCCTGCTCATCGCCGGCTACGACGAGGACGGACCCAGCTTGTACCACGCCGAGCCCAGCGGCACCTTCTACCGGTATGACGCCAAGGCCATTGGCAGCGGCAGCGAAGGCGCTCAGGCGGAGCTGCAGAACGAGTACCACAAGGTGAGCAACGGTTTGGGGACAGCATACATATATGGAGGAATTACTCCACAGTGAACGGCAGCCTGACGTTTCCCTTTTAGTCTCTCACCCTGGTAGACGCAGAGACCCTGGTGCTCAAGACCCTCAAGCAGGTGATGGAGGAGAAGCTGGATTCCAAGAACGTGCAACTCGCGAGCGTGACCAAGGACAAGGGCTTCCGGATATACACCGATGAGGAGATGGCTGCGGTCGTCGAGCGTCTTCCCGCAAATTAGGAGATATGCAAGGCGAAGAAGAGAATGGTGGATGCGATGCGGTCTTTACAAGATCGGCAGGACAAGGTTCAAAGGGAGATCAGGAAGCTGCTGAAGCGGCAGGAATCGCTGCTACGACAAATTGAGGAGAATACCAGGAGACTCGAGAGTTTATGGGAAGGTTTTGCTCAGGCACAGGCTACGCTCGCCATTGAAGCCATGATTTTCCGGGCGCCGTCATGATCTAGACGACTGTGACGACAAGGTCACTACTAAACCAACAAAAAGAGAAAAGAGGCCTTCTCTCACTCGGAACTGTATCATTAGTCTATTGACGATTTAAACGATTAGACAAGAATCCACAATGGTATCCGACATGGAAAGCCAACATCAAATTACCCCCCAAGGTGCAAGACCACCACCGGCTTCCAACCTCCATGTTCTTTTGAGAAACCCCCGCGCAAGTAAGAGACCAGTTGAGTATATATATACGGCACGATCTAGCATCATGCCAACAAGCCCAGACGCCCCGTCTTAGTCCTCTAAAGTCAGCCTCTCCATGTCGTCTTCTACGCTAAGCAACCCAAATGCAACGTGTGCCCGGTCCGACCTCTGTAGGACCGGCCTGTTGTGCCCTTCATCCACCTCCTGGATCCGCTCATCGAGCCTGCGCGTCGTCCACCCCTGCCGGAGCGCGTCGGACTCCGACTCGGGCTCATACGGAGGCGCGACGCCCATGGCAGCGGCCTTGCGCCAGGCTCCCTCACAGCCGCTGGCGATCTGGTCCCCCGTCTGCCAGCCCGTGTGTAGTGTGATCTGATGGAGTAGTCTAATTGCCCATTGTCTCTGGAGCTTTCCTCGATACTGCATTTGGGGCAAGGTGTTAGCTGGTGCCACGCCAAATCGGCATGTGAAAGTGCTGGAAGAGCACGAGAAGATGTGTGCTTGAGAGAGAAGCAAACCTACCTGAACGGCGCCGACAAAGATGGGGAAGCAACACTCGATCAGCGCCGACGACTGCGGCGCGCAGACCACGCTGTCCACACACAGGTTCCCAGCAACGCCCGCCGCGATCCGCCCGATCTCGTTGGCATACGGGTCTGTCTCCTTGGCGATCATGTGCGCCGCCACCATTGCGAACGGGGGCATGCTCGGGTGCGCGCGGTGCAGTATAACCAGGCCCATGTAGAAGTTCATCCAGATGCCGGCGACGGCGTACGCACGGTACGTCAAGACCGGGCCAAAGGGCGAGTCCTCGGGTGGATGGGTGTTTTCGTTAAGGGGGTCGAAGTCGGGCCCGAGGCTGCTCTTGAACAGCTGGAACGCTTGCATTATCCCGTTCCACTCCTCTAGGGCCTTCTGTGTGCTGGTCTCGAGGTCCAAGGCGTCGTGCATCTGCTCGGCCGACGGGAATGGCTCCTGCGGCGGGCTGAGGCCTCTGGGGAATCTTATATTGCCCCTTCCCGGGAACATACCGGCAAATAGGGGTGGTGAGTTCTGGCTTCTCGGACTTGTGCCGGTTTCTTGTTCCCTGGCCTTTCTTTTGCGCGGCAAATCATTGGTGACGAAGTTGCACAGTCGAGCTAGAACGAGCAGAAGATGATCGAAAGTCCCGTATCTACAGTCTGGTTTTAGCTGGGTTGATATATTTTCGAGAGCCGAAATTCTTACACTTGATCGATCCTATTGATCGGTGCGCGCGGAGGGCACTGCGTCCACAGGTCGAATTCCATGCTAAGGATATGTCAGCTTGGCTCTCAGGTTGACACAAAGGGCGGCGACCATGTACTGACAATAGCTTTGAAGCCCCTAGTGTACTCTGGTAGACATCCATCTTGCAGAACCACCAGTATAGGTCCATCATATGCTCGAAACTTTCGATGTCACGTTCAGTACAGTGCCTCGTCTTTGGGTGGGCGGTGGCCCCGCTTGCACCGTTGACAAAATTCACGGGATTCCCTGACAAGTGCTTCACTAAGCCCAAGTCGATGTCGGCAATTTCGTGAGTTGATTCGTTGACGTGTGGTAAGAAGCCATCATATTGGTTCTGTGCCCGCCGTGCGAGGGACTGCTGCCGTCTCTGCTGATGAATTCGTAGTATCTGTCTGCTCATATCTCGGAACGGTGTCTCCTTGATGAGCTGCCGCGCCCCAAGCATGTGTGTGCACCACTTCTCGTGATTGCTAGACCACACTTCGTAGAAGCCTAACAAAAGGGTGGCAGCCAGTGTGGCAGGCTCGGCTCTTCTTGTCGCGCTTCGATAGTTCTTGGAGCTGCGACGGGTGCACAAGCCGTAGTGTAGCCACGATGCCGTCGGCACATCATTCTTCAAGACAGCCATTTGTAGGCTCCCTATAGCGAGTATTGCTTGGAGAAGAGCCGGGTGTTGCAGAGATGCGAGTGGCAGGATATCTACAAGGATCAGCCGCGCGATCTTGACAAGTGACCCCAGGAAATGCCTACTCACACGTCCAAATGTGGCGATGAGGTGGTGGGACAGCGTCACCCGAGAAAGTTCGTGACGGATCGGCTACATTGCGCTCGTACATGGACAGCGAGGGGGCAGTCATGGTAACAAAATACCAGAACACCTCAGCCGTCTGTGGGTCGTTCAAGGGTGTATCTGTGGGCGAGGGCGCGTAATTGGCCAGTACGTTGTTTGCGGGATGCCCATAGGACGAAGTCGTTTGTGTTCCATATAGATCAATGGGAGATTCCAGACGGTCCGACATTGCGAGCCCAGCAACTTCAATCGTACTGCTGGGCGACTGCCCCTCCTCCATCGGGCCAAGTGAGGCATCGTCCTCCTCAGTGAACCAGCCCTCCGTTTTGACGTCCCCCGCATCAAGCTTAGCCGAAGCAGGCTGAGAGAAAGGTGGTGATATTGGCAGTATTGCCGAATTGTCAAGCCTGTCCATAGTTGCAAAGTTGGTATGGATGGGAGCCGGAGGGACGGAGCCCTGGGGCAGCGGATGGCTCGGCGAATGTGATGATCCATAGAAGTCAAGTAAGTCAGGCTGGTTCATCTGGACTGGCGAATCCATCAAAGTATTAGACTGCTGCGCAAGAAATAGGTCAGGGGACATCTGGCCCATGAAATACTGCTGCTGGTGGACGGCTAACCCAGGCGCGCTCGTGGGATTGGCCCTCGGATATGGACCAGGGAATGCTCCAAGGTATTGGTAGTGCCCAGCACTCCCAAAATCCAGACTGGGGGGCTTTGGCGCAATGAACGGAAGGGGACCTTGTGACGATGAGGATGCTTTGGCGTGTGTCGAAGACAGCTGGGCGTTGACGAGAGCCTCAGCCGGGTCCGGATGATAGTGAGGAATGGGTCCGAAGGGCCCTCCAGGAAGCGCACCCATTGGGTTTTTGAAAACAACACGAGTGTTATAGCCTTCGCATTGGCGCTTCGACTTGATACAATTCTGACAGATGGGCTTTCCTTCGTCGCACTTGATGCGGCGTTTCCGGCATGCTGAACAAGATCAGCTTCTGAGTGGCCATGGGAGTTTATTCCGATGTAAAGGAGAAGAAGGACTTACTCAGGCATCCGGTTTTGGTTCGCTTCCTAATATTCGTCTTCTTGGGAGGGGAGGGAACCTTGTTCGTCGCGGTTGGCGATAGTTCTCGGGGTCTGAAGCCGTCGGCCGGGACCCCCTCGGGCACGAGAGCAACTGAATCCATCTCTGATGACAGTGTATACCGAAATCCGTGAAGCAGGACAATTCCTTGATTTTCCGAGATGATGACCAGTGCCTTTGATTGAGACCCAAGACTCCTCACATGTTCGTCCGACAGCCGGTACACACAAGTAAAACGTGCGCCCGGGCAGCGCGGGTGCGATACGGACACTGGGCCGGAAATGACAGAGTGGAGTTCTTGAAAAATCACCTGTTGGCAACTTCTAAGGGTATAGGGGAGGAGTATCTGGAGTAAACAGGGAAATGCTGAGGGGAGGAGTGAAGAGCAAGACAGTCCGACTTTGTTCCGCCGTTGTGCGCAGTTACGAGGAGGGAGCTAGGAGGGCAAGGAGTGCGAAGCACAAAGGGGACGGGCAGGTCAGAACAGTATATAAAGCTGCTCAACAGAGAGAACTGAAACAAGCCAGTGTAACTCGAGTGTTACTTGCAGATACCGCCGGAGTAGAGGTCGGTCGGTCGCTGCTCTCGTCGTACTCCAGCGTGTCGTATAGGCTATAGGCCGCGCCGGAAAAGTACAAACAGCTAAGCTTCTTGCTGGCCGTATTCGCTTGGATTTGCCACAGACTGACTGCTCTGAATTTTCCAGTGGAGCAGAGGCCAGGAGGAGAAACGCGAAGGCAATGGCAGCGTCGCGTGGGACAGAAACACAAGACACAGCAGCGTCTCCCCACACCGCAGCCACAAAAGCCGTGCTAACGTGGGATGGGGATCAGTCGAGCGTCCAGTGCTTGGCAAATCAATAGCTGTCAGGGAGGAGGAAAACGCGTAAGGTTTCGTGACCGTGGCTCGTGGAGAGATGTAGTGTTGATGCAATTGGTCGAGTCGAGGTCGAGTACAGCAACGACCCGTGGTACACACGCGTGAGGCTTTGGCCAAGAACTGATGGTTTGAGAGATATTCGACGTAGCAACACGCTGAAAGCTGAAGTCGAAGCTGAGTGCAATGGCAAGATCAAGACGAGCACGACTGGCATCTAAATACTCCAAGGGCACCGCAGTGCAGTGGGATCGTCTGGCACCCAGAGCTATGACTTGAGTCCATGCTCAAGGGGATAATTTATTTCTCACTACAGAGCTCGTTAAATATATCGCGGTTGCGATATAGATCGACGTCCAATGAACAGGAGGAGTCCGAGGGAAGCAACGGCGCGGTGCTAGGACCAGGGAGCCGGAGGAATTACCCAAGATGATGCATGGGCAGAGGAGACACGAGACAGTAGACAGGGACCATGGATGGAACCAACAGTGACAAGGCGAGCGGGAAGGAGGGAGAGACGTATCTCTCGGAGGAGCTCCAGCCCCGTATCGAGCTTTGCTCAGACGGCGGAAGTGCGCATCTGGTGGAAGGAGGCCGTTGTTCGGGGCTGAGGCAGACAGGCGAGAGGGAGAACGCACACCGCATTGTTCCCGTCGAGTGTCTGGGCGGGCTGGCTAGTCCAGAGCAGATGATGTCCTAGGGGACTGGACTTGTGCGCCCATGACGGCCAGCAGCAGGTGCCCAGGGCAGAGAACCTGGGAAAGTTGTCGGTGTGCGCCGCAGCCTCCCCTGCGTGGCAGTACATAGTGCGCGCCGGATACCTACGTGTGCCATGGGGGGGGGTTTTGCTGTTGGAGTTGGACCATCCTGGCAGGCCGGCCGGCTAGGAGGGTGTCAGAGGATTTCCATTGTGCCGCGGGCTAGATAGATTAGGAGACTGGCACAAACCTTGTCGGACGAAGGCATCTAGAAGCTGGCCAAGTCGGGCAAAGGATGAGCAGGGCGGGTAGCAGCCATCTCAAGGCTGTTGGCCCCTCTGGCGGGCCTCGACGGGCGAGTAGGAGAGCTGGGTGAGGTAGCCAATGGGTGGTGGCATCGTGATGAATCGATGTTCCACGACGGGCACTGCTGTGTGACGCAAACCACCGAATGTGGCAGCAAGAGATCTTGGGGGATCTGTCTCGTCGTTGCGCCTCGTTGCAGTAGGGTGGGTGGTTGCGTCGGGCTAGACTGAGCAAGGAGTGCGTGAGTGTACCCTACATACCCCCTTTCTCCATACACAACCCTGAGACGGAAACCCTATAACCCTGAACGGAGTGTGATGGCCCCATAGGACTTAGACTAATACACAGTACTTGGTTCATATCCGTTTTCGAGGTCGGGATGTTGTCTTGACATCCATCCCTTGCAGATGCCACACAGACTCACATGTAAGGCGACAATGGATTGTTTGCATATTGTGGCGTCGACCTTACAGCCAACATGAAAACCTGCCATCGACGGCGCCTGCTAGGGCCGGCCTGGGCAGCGTCTTGACCTGACAGGAGCTAGCGGGAACAACGGAACCGGCCGTTTCGATGCGGACCTGACAGCCCCATCCGCGCACCGCGCTCTCGCACTTAGACGCTGCTGCCTGTCACCGCCAACCTCGATGAATACATCTCGATGTACCTGCTTCGGGGCACTTCGGATTTCGACAAACCAGGGCTTCGTTTACAGATGCCCACTAGCCAGTCGTTCCGGTCGTCGCGGCTGTCGAGGCTCTGAGAAGCGCATCCATAGGCGCAAGCTCCTCCTGCTGGTTGCCTCTGCGTGCTTATTACTTTGAGTGACCCCGTCGCGCTTAGCACCACACCGGCGCCACAAGATTTCTCAGCTCCTCAACTGCCTCCTCCCTCTCTTGAGCCTGCGCTAAGTCCCCCCTTCTCGTCCACGGCTCGTCAGAAGAGAATTCCGCAATCAAAGCGGAAGAGATGTAAGACTGAACAAGCGCTTCGTCGGACATATCTTGGGGACCTCGACGCTCGGCGGGTTCCGAAGCCCGCCACAGAAGCACACAGACCCGGCTGGGAAAGAGTTCAGACCCGCCCGCCCCCTTCCCAACGGTCGATCCGCTAGAGGTTCAGGACGGCTCGTCTGGGGCTCGTGTGGCCTTGCGCGGGCCGATGACACTTGACGCATGCCAACAGGATCTCCCGTGCGTCCCCCAGAGGTAACCCTGGCAGGGCCTGGGAACTTCCGGCATCCTTGAACGACAGCCCGCGCCGTCTTCAAAGCTCATGCGGCACAGCTCCGGCCTCCCTCGTACTCGTGGCGCGCAAAAGGACGCGCCTGATGGCCAGAATGGGCCCATAAGTTCCCGAACTGGTGCCCTCGTGGCGGGCACGCAGAGAGCTCTCTCACAAGCTTGGGCACGGGGTCCTCAGCTTCTGGCCACTCGGCTTGACTCCTGAAGGTGCCTCGATTTGTAAGTCAACACTGGTGATGGGCTCGTGGCGGCTAGACAGCTTCAAGCTTCCGAGAGGCCCTTCCTCAGACGGGGGAACTTTCTCTCCGTCCCAACACGTGCACACAACTCCTCACTGTGACGAGGCCCATTGCGCCTTACGGCCGACCCTGTCCCGCGCTGGCCACCTCATCAATGTGCCGCATCACCCAACACACTCAACGCCAGAAGCTTGTCCTTCCCACCAGGGGACCACTGTACGGCAGTTGGGAGGTAGCGTAACCCGGAGACAATGCAAACTCCAAGCCACAAATGTGACTTTACGTCCGCAACTAGTAGTAGCCTCCTCCTTAGTCCGGTCCCTTTCAAACACCCCTGCTCCATCCCACCAAACTCTCTGACAGCTCCCACATACTGCGCCGTTGAGCCGCCGTTGCTCGTGTATCCTTGAGCTACATGGTCTAGCCCCGGAGGAAATTCCGTGCTCTCAGACCTCCTCCTAATAAGTCTCCTTCCTCGCCAGCCCGGCCCTATTTCGTGCTGATCACTGCTTTGAATCTCGCCGAAGGCGTACAGGGAGAAGTCATACCGAAAACCGGGGTAAATACTTATCACCCAGCCTTGGGGTTGGATGTCGCCACGGCGCCGGCCGGACGCCTATCGCCATCCTCTGCTTGATCGGACATAAGGAGTCTGTGGTCTAGACCAGGGCTTGTTGTAGTCTCAGCCCCCAACTGACAGGAAATATCCTTATCCACGGCGATATTAACGGAGCAATACGAAGCGTGTCACCTCAGTATTCACCCCATCGAGATCTGTGCCCGTGAACATGACATATACAAACAGGCAGCAACAGAGCAAGCAATATGTGGCTTTTTTCCATCCAACTCATCGAGATCTATTCCTATTCAAAGCTATCTCATCACGCGGAATAAGTCCACCTGCCACCACCAACACCAGTGGCGATCCCACCAGAAAGTGCAACCGACTCCCCAGCATCACTCGTCAGAGATCCCTCCGTTGCCGGCGGGAGCACGACATCGCCCGACGTCCCAGCAGGGGCCTCGAAGCTAAATGCCGTGACAGCCCCAGACCCGGTGTCGGCGGCGACGTCGACGGCAAAGGCCCCCAGCGACGTGCTCATCCCCGCGCTGACCGTGCTGAGCCCTCCCGTCAGCGGCGCGATCCTCCACGTCCGGCCTTGGGCTGCTGTCAGGTGGATCCCCGCGACAAAGCGGCTCAGCAGGCTCGTCGGCGCCGAGGACCAGCCGTGCGCGTGGCTCACCCTGGCGTCGTTCCTGTACGGCGCGTACACGAGGCCCCCGTCCGCCGCGTAACCCTCTATGAAGGTCGAGTTGGTCATCCGCGGGTCGTCGAGCATGAACCCCCACTGCAGGCGCATGAGGTCTAGGGCTCCCCCGGGGTTATTGGCCACGAGGTGTGCCTCGAGCTCGAACCCCGTGGCGAACGGTGAGACCGTCGCCGGGGTGGAGTTTACTTCGGGTGCTGGTGCCCCGTAGGTGCCCCAGCGGCCTTGGAGATTGCTAACAATAGAGGCCTTTTGGGCATCGGTTTCTGTGAGATTTCCGAGGACTAATGAAGTATTAGTGGGTGACTGATTCTGACCTTGAATGGATACTTATGGATCTCATACCGGCAAAGCTGTTGCCATCCTGAGGGGCGAGAGTCGTGAATTCGTTGTCCGTATAGAACCCCAGTCCCTCGTTCCTTTTTTTTTTTTTGAATCATCAGCAAGCCATTGACGCAGCCAGAAATCTTATATGCTTTTTGATAGGCAAACTGTAATGTACGAATCTCAATCTCATACGTACCAAAGAAGACTGTTAGCAGCCCCTTTAATCCCAGCCGCAGCACTCTGGTACTGAGACACAGTAGTATCGTCCCCAAGCACACTTGCCAGGGTGACCCCCAGATTGAGCGTATAGTACAGGATTGCATTGGCTTCGATATTATGCCCTTGCATACCAGCCCTGAGCCAGTCTGCGGAGGCAGTGACGTTCATCAGTCCGCTCGAATCGACGTTACTGAGCGACCACGCCAGACCGCGCTTGAACTGGTCCCAGTAGTTCTGTAGCCAGGCCTGGTCTCCGGTATACCAATAGTAGTTGTAGACACCAATAAGGTTGTGAAGATGATAGGTGAAGCTCGTCTGGTTGATTATGTCGCGGAAAGGCACGCCGACATAGGGAAGAATGCCCTCGGGCGTCTGCAGGAGGAACAGCGACTCAACCGAGTTCTTGATGGCGTCCAAACCAGACGTACTGTAGGCAACGGACGGTCCAGAGATGAAGAGGTCACCGGGCCAGACGAGGGTGTCCCGCTTTGCACCATCAACGAGGGCGCTTGTTCCATTGGTAATGGTGTAATTGTAGTACCATGGTTGCAGAGGCTTTGGCACATAGTTGACGACATTGACCAGGGCGTTGCCATATACAGGATCAATATCACAAAGTTGATTTGTGTACGCCCCCGCATACCATATCCTGTTGAGCAACTCATCATTGCTGTGGAAATAGCCTGTGTAAGCTTGCAGATCCTGCGTGGGTGCCGCCGTATAGAGCACAGAGAGGCCTGACAGTTGGATATCGGCCGTGCCATTGTTGACCAGGGTGAGGTAGCGGAAGCCTCCGCGCGCGTATTTTCTCTCAACGGTATAAGTCCCAGAACCTCCGCCCACGGATAATGGGATAGGCTCGTCTCGTCCGTCATCCGAAACTGCGTCGCTGCCATAGCTGCTGACCCACATACTGGACTCGGAGAAGGTGAGCCAGACAGCAGAACTTGGGCCCGCTCCATCTGGTGGTGCGGTAAGGGAGACTTGACCAGCGATGTTTTTCCCAAAGTCAAGAGTCACGGACGAGTTCTGTCCGCCTTGGCTGGTCCCTGAGATAGTGACCGTTGTGTTGGCCCCGCCGACGAGACCTTCGGCATTGTCGACCGTACCGCCAACTTGGTAAACAGACACTGGATAGACTGTCCTGGACGAAGGAGCGAGGATGTACTCGCTATAGGGGATCGCGTGGGCAGCCCCAAGGAGTATTGTGTAGGCTAGTTTACTCAAGGACATGTTTACACCAACGAGCCCAGACTAAGGGCCTCACTACACAGAAGTGATCGTAGTAGGGAAATATTATTGGTGTTGAGAACGGACTGGTGGTGAAGATGGCCAAGAACTCCCGTCCGCTTGGAAGGTATAAGCGTGGTCGTCAAGAGCATATAGATGGCCGTCCCATATATGCCACGGACATGAAGTATATATAACCATATATAACCCATAGCTTGTAGTAATCCCGGTAAGACGAACGGGGCATGATCGCAGCGAGCCAAGGTCATAGATTCCAACATGCTCTCGCAATGGAGGGGTTCGTGCTTGCACAGCTTGTGCACAGCTTGACTAGTGGGATGCTTGAGGTCGAGGATGTTCCATGCCCAGCACTAGCGATGTGGCCAACTACCGAGTCGCGTGGACCAAGTCATGGATGGGGGATGACGAGGCTGCTGAGGAGCAAGCAGCCACCTTAGCTTGGGAGGCATGCTGGCAGACCGGCACAAGATGCGTGGGATCCACTTGGTCCTGCAGCTCTGGATCCAGGCCGGCGTCAACTCTGCAGGAGACGAGGCGAACGCATATCTGGGGAAGGGTGCCTTGGGGTGCGGAGAAGGGGCGGATTGGGTGTGACCTTGTGGGAGGCAACAGGCCACCATCCGCCTCGCGGGCTGAGGGGGAAATGCCGCTGGGCTGCACGCTGATGCGGAGAGTTGCGAATGCAGGTGCAATTGCGGTGAGCGGTGGATGCAATCAATGGGTGCATAAGAGAAAAGAAATGAGTCGAGACTCGAGGGCCATTTGACGAGGTCGCCGTCTGGTTAAGCTTCGGAGTGGCTGGTGGCCAGTCTAGGGTAACTCGGGACGTCAGTGGCTGCGCACACGTTGGCAACAATCCAGTCAGTCAGAACTCTATCTCGAGCCAAGATCTGGTCATCCGATGTGTGACATGCTTTCCGGGCGGACTTGGAGGCACCTGGGGCTCATGGTTTCGCTACTGGCCTGGGAGCAGCTCTGCCGGGCGCTACAGTTACCGCCCGCCGCGCCGTGTGTGATATCGTACAGGTACGGCTGAGAGACAGTTTCTTGGGTCGAGAATGGCACGCACAGTAGTTTCTGGCTGGGAAGGTAAGAGCTACCCTGGGAAGGTGGGCGGGTGCCGGGATTAGAATAGGCTGTGTAGACTTGTCCGCGGGTATACCACAAACAGCTGTATTCTCGCCAACTACAAAGGCGTTCAGGGCGCACGCCGAGTTGAGACAACTCGGACTTTTCACCTTTCCGAATATCTCCAATTTCTGCAAGTCCGTCCGAGATGCCGACATGGTGCGCTGCCCAGTTGCGTGGGTGGCTTGGGCCCGCATGCAGCCTCTTGCAGTACCTGCGTGAACAGTACCCGATCCAAGTATAGTACATTCTGGGTCCAAGTACGAAGATGTGACCCCGCTGGGATCCGCGCCCGCCCCGGTAGGTTAAAAAGTGGAACCTAAAATTTTCAACGTTACTGGTTTAGGCTCGGGGGGGAAAACGTCGTACAAACTCAAATTCAGCCAGCCAGTTCGTCTCGTCTCATCTCACAACCTCCGACCTCACAACCTGGACGGTACACCTTGCAGCAATCGCTGCCACCGCTGTCACTCACACGTGACCATTCACTGCATCGCTGCGCAGAGTGCCGGACGATACTGGTAATCATGTTTGCCGTCAAGGGTTGGTCTGTCTCGGCAGACAATCTCAAGCCTGAGGCCCGAGGTGCCCCAGGAGACACCCCGGCCAAGAAGTCCAAAAAGAGGAAGAGGGCATCACAGCCCGAAAATGTTACGCCCTCTAACATTGGAGACATGTGGGAGAAGGTTATCGACCACAAGGAGCCAACACCAAAAAAGTCTGCAAAGCCAGAAAAGGCTCAGCCCAAGGAGGCGGAGAAGCAGTCTGAGAAGTCCAAGAAGCGGCAAAAGCTGAGCTCGGGTGACGCCAAACCGGACGAGCAGTCCAGTCCAAAGAAACCTTCTACCAAGAAATCTGGAAAGCAGGAGCAGGAGCAGGAGCAGGAGCCAGCAGACGCGGACGCCAAGCCATCCAAAAAAGACAAGAAGGAGAAGAAGGACAAAAAGGACAAGAAGAAGGGAAAAAAGGATAGCCAGGAGACAGCTGATACCCAAAAGACCAAGGACGCCGCCACCAAGGCCGTCGCACCCGTACCAGCGCCGCCAAAGCTCACCCCGCTGCAGGCCTCGATGCGGGAGAAGCTCATCTCGGCCCGCTTCCGCCACCTGAACGAGACGCTGTACACCCGGCCCTCGGCTGAGGCCTTCAGCCTGTTCAAGGAGTCCCCCGAGATGTTCACCGAGTACCACGAGGGCTTCCGCCGGCAGGTCGAGGTGTGGCCGCAGAACCCGGTCGAAAGCTTCCTCGCCGAGATCCGCACGCGGGCCCGCCAGCGGCACCCGCCCAAGGGCAAGCAACAGCAGGGTGGTGAAGTGCAGCCGCTGCCTCGCAACCGCGCGACCAACGTGTGCACCATCGCGGACCTGGGGTGCGGCGACGCGCGCCTCGCGTCCGAGCTGCAGCGGGAGAAGGGCAAGCTCAAGATCGACGTGCTCAGCTTCGACCTGCACAGCCCCTCGCCGCTGGTGACCAAGGCGGACATTGCGAACCTGCCGCTGGCCAATGGCACCGTGGACGTGGCCATCTTCTGCCTGGCGCTGATGGGCACTAACTGGGTGGACTTTGTGGAGGAGGCGTACCGCGTGCTGCGGTGGAAGGGCGAGCTCTGGGTGGCCGAGATCAAGAGCCGGTTCGGCGGGGGGATGCGCAAGGGCGGCGGCCCCGGCGGCGTGGTGGAGCACAGCGTCGGGAACAGGCGGAACCCGGGCGCGGGCTCGGCGCCGCCGAAGAAGGGCGCCAAGAAGGCGGCCGAGGCCGCCGCCAACGAGGCCACGTTGATGGTCGAGGTCGACGGCGAGGACGACACGAGGCAGCAGACGGACGTGTCGGCGTTCGTCGACGTCCTCAACAAGCGGGGCTTCATGCTGCAGGGGCAGGATCAGGGCCGCGGGGCCGACGCCGTCGACCTGAGCAACAAGATGTTTGTCACGATGCGGTTCGTCAAGTCGGCCCCCGCCGTCAAGGGCAAGTGCGCGCAGAGGGAGGAGGAGAAGGACAGACTGAGCGGGAAGCCGGCTTTCCTGAAGAAGCCCAAGTTCATCGACGACGAGTCAAAGGATGTGAACGAGGCCGCCGTGCTGAAGCCCTGCGTCTACAAGATCCGATGAGCCTAGCTGGGGGCTTGGGGTCGGAGAGCATGCATTAGGGGTGAGAATCGGGCCGCCCCGTCAACATAATAAGCATCAGCAGATAATGCACACCTTTTGCTCGAACTTGTGTGCCCACGTGGTCACCTTCTATTAAGGGGAGTTGGCCTTCTACTCTCTAATGTAACAAGCTGAGAGGCGCCCCCTCAATCCCTGTAGGTCTGTGCCATATCTACCATGCCACTGTCAGCTGCGGTGGTGCCTTGGGTCCCATCCTTGCCCGCATGCAACCCTTCTGCTATGCAACATGCAGTACCGATCGAACCGTTCCTGTTGCGCGCCTGAAGTCTAAAAAAAAAGATCATAAATAATAATCCCAAATGCATTCCGTTTCGCCCTTGCTCGAATCCCGACTTATCAACGCCGCCGACCTGCGATGAGCAGACGGTGCATATTTACCCCTGGAACAGAAGGCCGGCGGCGAACTCGATGTTGCCACCAGTCGCCTCCAAAGCCCGTACCGCAGCGTCGCGTGTGAAGCCCAGCTGCGTCAACCTCTCGATCGCCTCTTCAGGGAACTGCGGCTGCCCTTGAGCTGCAGGAGTAGGGGCTGATGCTGCTGGAGGTGCAGCTGCTGGCGGCGGCGCCGACGAAGATGGACCCGGGGCACTGGAAGACGAGCCAGGCTGGGTGATGGCGCCGGATCGCCCTCCAATGGTGGTGCCACCGGGCCCTTTCACTGTTGGCTCCTCTTCCAGTGCCTCCTCGATGTCCTTGGGTATCTCGGCCTCGCCTAGGAAGGGTACCTCAACACCCTGGATGATTAATTTGTCCTTGGCAAGATCAATGCTTGCTTGGTGCCGTTTGAGCATGTCCAGGCCCAGTAGGAGCTCGACGTTCTTCCCCTCCATGACGGTGAAGCTGCAGGGCAGGAAAAGGGACCCAATCTTGATCTGGGCCGAATGCACCCTTCCAACGATCGTAGCGGTACCCACACCCTTAGCGATGCCAGCAAACCTCTTGTCCACCAACCGCATGATGTTACAGGCCTCGGCGCATTGCGGTGACATGATGGTTGCCTGCGCGCCCGAGTCTACCAGGGCCTTGACCTTGTGCCCGTTGACCTCGATGTCGACATAGAGCATATGCACCCGGCCAAAAACTGCAGGTCCAGTCAGCGCACTAGCCTCACTCGTACTCGCCTGCCGCGGAGATGGTGTGAGGATGCTGCCACAGCGGGCGGGCCCACCTTACCTTCTGGGTTGTGTTCCATTGCGTTCTGTAGGTTTTCCATAACCTGTTCCTGCCTGATGATCTCAGCAATTTTCTCCTGGGCCTCGATGTCGAACGGATCCGCGTTCAGCGCCGCGATCTGGCGCTGCCTGTCCGCGCGCTCCCGCCGCTCCCGGTCATAGACGTCTCTGAAGGCCGATGCAAACCGTACTGGGTCGTCCAGGGCCTGCGCCAGCTGCGGCTGGGTCCTCCGGAGCTCCTCGCGGTACTCTGGGGGGCTACCCAGCAGCTGGAGGCGGATGAGCTCGGGGTCCTGCTCGGTGGGCGCCCTGCGCGGCTGCTGCTCCCTGGTCGCGGGCACGCCCGTGCTGCCCCGCATGTCGCGGACGTGGAGGGCCAGCATCTCGCCGTCGGCGATCTGAAGCTGCTCCATGGTCTTGGAGTTGTCGCTTATAAGCTGGCCGTTGTGGTAGAGGTGCTGGGCGTTGGGCTCGATGCGGGTCTCGGCATGGATGGAGCTTCGCAGAGTCTCGAGGGTCATGTCGGAGAAGATGTCCAAGGACAGCAGATCCTGGTCCTCGGCCTCCGGGTTGTTGATGCTCAGGGTGATCCTCCTGGCGAGAGAGACCAGATCAGCTTCACGGAAGGGACGGGGCCGCGGGATGCACGGAGAGGGAGCTTACATGGTGAAGGGGTATGACGTAGACAGCGACAGGGCGAACGAGTGTTGGGAAGGAAGTGGTGTACAAGAAAAGAAGAAGTTATCCAGATGTGCCGCAGTGGGTGTGAGAAATCGTTGAAAAGGGCAACATTCGTGTCGGCTTCGGTCTTGTGGTTGGGAAACCTTAGGCGTAGAGGGCGTTAGGTAGAAGCTCGGAATACGTCAACGGGGGACACGGCTGGAGGGGCAGTCCAGGCCGAGCGGGTCTGGACCCTCTGCTGACTGACCGACACACTGACTGACTTGACTGGTGGCCAGCGGTGGGGGCCGGCGGGAGTTAAAGTGGCTTCCTGCAGAAGACAGCCTTTCGTTTATGGAGTAGCAGGAAGACGGAGCCAAGACGACTGATCAGAAAGGCGTGATCTAGCGGACAAAAGAAAAAGGTGTGACGGGAATTATGCAGTCAACCGGGCGTGGGAGGCAGGCATGACGAAGATGGCGGCGGCCCGTCGGTTTTTTTTGGGANGGGGGGAAGCGGGCAGGCAGGAAACTTGTCGTCAACTGGGGTGCCAGGGTACTACAGCCCAGCAAGCTGTGGCTGCTGCCAGGACCGGCCCCAGCAGCTTGCCTCGTTCGGTACAAGGGCACGCCTCCCAGGGTCGCAGCGTACCTCGCCTCCCCCAGGCCAACTAGGCTAGCCGGACTGGCCCTAAGCCGCCGCCCGCCCTACGAGGCATCGGAGTATCTATTGCATGGCAGAGACACCACACAAGAAAAAGTGCAGGCGTGCGAGTGTCGCAGGCAGGCAGCTGAGTAATACAAATTGCCATAGTGGGTAACGCAACGGTGAACTAAGCAGGGCCCAGGGCACAGGTCTGAAGCTTTCATGTAGGTCGAAGGCCACGGTGGAACAAGCTTCCGGGTTCCCAGCAGTCGAAAGAGCCCGACTGGGGGGGAGTCGAGCCAAGCCAACCATAGTTGCCCAGCTGATCACATACCTGCCTGGGATAGGTACCCAGTCACCGCCCACGCAGGTACGTGGGATGTATGGGCCGTCACTATACGCTGCTCTTTGCACAACAGATACCGAAACGGGCGTGACCCGCAGGTGTTGGGGACTCGACGGTCTGTCGTGCAACGACCAAGAGCCATATCGGCACATTGGGAGCACTGGACAACCTGGTGCATGGTACCTTTTGCTGGGGTGCTCATCGAGGCCGCCAATGATCCATCTGTCTGTCTTGTTCTCACCGATGGTTTCTCCCGACAGGCGTAGTACGTGACAGGTTATAGTTGTAGTTGTTATTGTTGACAGCTGATATATTACAACCAGATAACTTAATCCCCGCCATGTGCTTATAGGCGCGTAGGGCTAGGGAGGAGCTTGCAAGGCTTGGGCTGGCCCTACATTGCTGACGAGTCACTGACTGACACGGTAAGCTGGCTGGCGTGGGTGCGTGGGTGCGTGGGTGTAGGGTGTAGGGTGTACCACCGGACAGAAAAAGGTGCTGCGGCTTCATGCGGCGTGCCGTCCTGCAGCCGTTTATCTAAATTCCCATCTATCTATCTATCTTCCTAGCTGCATGGGAGAACTGAATATTATCTGAATTTCAACCGCACCTATACCGAACCCACCCGCCTATTAGCGTGTACGGTACCGATCATGCACACGGTCCAAGACCGGATATTTCCCACAGGTACTTAGTTAACTTGCATCTGCTATGCATACACCATGTCCTCAGTCGAATTGGGCTGAGGACTGCAGCTTTACTAATTGGGACTACAACTAGTTGGCCATGAATAAAATCAGAGATCTGGCCTGCTGTTGTGTGCTGGCAGCCCTGAGACATCAACAGCAACCACCAACATGTCCGACCCTGCCGGTTCCAGGGGCATAATAAATTACAGTACAGTTGCAGTTCACCGAGGTGTCTCACAGGTCCTTGCTTCTCTGCCTCATCCCCACCCCTTGCCAACTAGGTTAGGTTGGTGCGGGAGAAGATTCCAGGTAGTACTGCACCGTAGTCTAGCACATCTAAGCTGGCCTATTCTCGTTCGTTACCAGCTTCCCCACAGGAAAAGCAAAGTGGCAACGTGATAGTCTAGTCCCTCCACCACATGCATGCACGCATGCCGCATGCCTTGACCATAGCGTGCCGGTGGTATAGCAGAGCTGTGCAGTAACCACACAGAAACAACCTCCTCCTCTCCCCATCCATGCAGCCTGGCAGCACCCAGCCCCAAGGTTGGACGGCCCTATGGCGACTCTTGCTAGTTTTCCTAGACTCCCTTTCCCCAGCATGCAGTATTAACCTTCAGGGGTCCCGGCTGCGCGTGATCATTCTGGACCCCACCATCCACCACAAGGTAGACATGTCCACTCGTTTTCGAGTACACATTCCCGTCTGTCCATCCGCCTTGTGGATCTCCTACTAGGGAGCGGTGCCTGACCCGTTACTTGGCTGTCTAGATTGGTTTATCCTCTCTGCCCAAACGCTCTCCCTGGGCTAGCTAGTCACTCACCCACTCACTCGGTCACTCTATCAGTCACTTGGGCCAGGTACATATGTCCTTGTGTGGGCTCAACCTGCCACACACCGGGTAACTGACACTTGGCGAGTGAATAGTCCCCCTTCACCTTGGACCCTTTCATCTGAAAGTGACTCCCGCCCCCTCAAAGCACCATTCCTTTCCATCCTGCCTAGACAGTGCCCGGATATTCAACAGCTGCCAGGCCTGTTGTCTTCTCTTCTTCCCGGTTGGTGAATACTTTCACAAAAAAGCAAGGCGAAAAAGGCTTTCCAAGGCAGGCCAGGCCAGCCAAATCGTCCCACATCCATCGTCCCCTTCCCCACCACACCTTGCAAGCTACCTAGGTACCCGCTTTCAGGGTTCCACAACATCCTCTGCCTCGACACCCACCAACACACACTCCACGCATCTACGTCAAGCAAGGTCGAGATACTTTTACTAGCTGTCTCACCTTGACAGCTGCGTCGATCTTCTCATCCTCTCCCTCTCTTTGGATCTCCCCAAAGAATCACTCCTGCCCTCTTGTTGGCCGTGGCGCGGCACTCTCGCCCTGCTGCCCAAACTTGTGTTCCACGGCCTCGGTCTGGCTGGTCACGAGTCCAACCATCCTCAGATAGGACAACCTCGCCTACTCTGCGTGCCGCAGCCCCTTGAACTTCACCTTGGGAAGAAATCGTACTGTGGGACTGCAGCAGAGCCGTGGACATGGCCTCCTCCAACCAGCCGGACCGTCAGTTTGATGACGACGATGCCGCCATCGACGACGAGGAGGCTGACGAGGAGTTCGCCGAGCTCCAGCGCACCATGAGCTCCAAGCGTCGTGACAACAAGGAGAAGGTGAAGGAGAACCGCATTCAGGAGATCCTCCCGTTTCCCTTTGCGCCAAACATACGCCCTCTTGGCATATCTGATCTGCGGTCTACTGTCGCCCTTGAGAATGCCGCCTTTTCTGACCCCAAGCACAGGGCCTCTCCCCAGAAGGTATGCGCCCCCCCTCCCCTTCCAAACTCCCATCATTTGACAGGTTTGGAGGTAAAGCCGTGGTTGACTGACTAGCCACGCGTGTCTAGCTTGAGTACCGTCTGACCAAATGTCCCGAGCTGAGCCTGGGCGTCTTCTGCACTGTCGTCCCCGACCTTGCCAAGGACTTTGACATCGAGACGCTTGCGACTGCGCACGCTGTCGAGACCGACCGTGCGGACCAGGCCAAGAGCGTTCTGCTGGCGCACATCATCGCGACCGCCTCCAATTCTAGCACCGTCCAGGACAGCGACATGGAGATTCCCACGGGCTGGCAGGCGTCGCAGGTCCAGCACGTCGAGAAGGGCCACCGGGAGGGCGGACGGACCATCTGCGTGCACTCGCTGGCCGTATCGCCCAAGCTGCAGGGATGCGGCCTCGGCAAGCTTATCATGAAGTCGTTCCTCCAGCAGATGAAGAATCTTGGAGCCGAGCGCGTTGCCCTCATCTGCCAGGATGTACGTTCACCTTCTGGTCTCTACAGGAACTGGGAGCCCACCGTTATCAAAAGACATACTGATGTTTTGAACAGTACCTTGTGAGCTACTATGAGCGGTTCGGATTCAAGCACGTAGGCAAGAGCAAGGCTGAGTTTGGTGGAGGCGGTTGGCACGACATGGTCTTCGATTTGGCGGGACCCGCTCAATCATCCAAGTGATCTTGCCTCGACACCACCTCTCTATGGCGGGAACAATTCCGTGGAGTTACAGCTCGGCCGTGCAAGCATGGCCGTTGGTCTGTTGGCCGTCGCGCGACCAGGCAACCTGTAGCCACGAGCGACGGAACTTTTACAAACTGCACAGGGTGGCGAGGCGTTCAGGACATGGCATCCATTTCGGATTGCGGACCTCTACTTCTTTGTGTTAAGGGATGATAGAAAGGCATCGAAAGTTAGAACAGAGACTCACCTAGCAAAAATGCTAGATACGGAGAAGGGGGCAGTCTAGTCACTGGCCTTGTACTTGCTCCGGTATTCCTCAATGCTCTTAATGGTGTCTTCTGATGCCAACTTCCTGCTCTTGACTCCGTCGATGATGTCGTTTAGCGTGATGATGGCGAAGACGGGGACCCCGAGCTCCTTGCGCAGCTCACCCATCGCACTGGGCATGGGCTTGGTGTCGTCGCCATCGGGAGAAGTCAGCTTCTCCATCCGGTCCAAGGCGACCACAATGCCGGCAACACTTCCTCCCTCCTGACGGATCTTCTGGATGGCCTCCCTCTTGGCCGTTCCGGCGGTAATGACATCGTCAATGATCAACACCTTCTTTCCCTTGAGCGGGGCGCCCACGATGTTGCCGCCCTCACCGTGGTCCTTGGCCTCCTTCCGGTCGAATGAGCACAGGGTATCGGCGTGGGTGGCCGGGTCAAGCTCGCCCAGCTTCAGGTTCGTCAGGGTCGCGAGCGGGATGCCCTTGTAGGCGGGCCCGAATACGATATCGAAGTCAAAGTCCGAGTTCTGCTGCCGGGCCTCGATGATGGCCTTGGCGAACGCGGTTCCGATGGCGCTCTGGAGCTTGGCGGTGTAGAACTCTCCAGCATTGAAGAAGTAGGGCGAGACGCGCTTCGACTTGAGCTCGAAGCTGCCAAACTTGAGGACCCCGCCCTCCAGGGCTGCCTGGAGGAAGTCGGCTTTGTAAGGTGCAAGTCCAGCCATTTTGAGTGTTTCTCCAAGTGTGGTCAAGGCGGCAGGAAATTAACCTTATTGTCGTGTCTTGATCTCTGAAACCTGAGTTTGGATGATGTGAATTGATCAGATACTCGCAGGAACTGCAGAAAAAAAGTATGGGCGACCCCGCAGTCAATCCAGCTTCCCAGAGAAAAATATCTGGGTCGTTATCGTTATCGATTAGGAGATGAGCATGCATGAGTTCTTAGGGGTCCAGGTTCAATCTGTGTTAGTCGAGGTACACAACGCCTTGCGGGAGAGGCTTCTCCACTTGAGCAAACAGCTCACTAGGTACGAACAGCTCACACCAGGTAGCTAGGAGGCCATCTTGAAGAATGATATTTCCAGGGAAAGGTTTCTCAAAGGTCGGTGTCTCATTGGAGGTTGTCACACCATAGCGAAATATCTCATAGCATGAGAGGTAGTCCCGCAGGCCATGTTCCAATAGGTTACCACATCTGTGGTCAGTCCATATTAGGCTGTTCTACAACATGCTGGAATTTCTGACCAGATGAATCAATCGAGGAAACCCAATGGCGAAATAGTATGTAAGAAGGATTTCCCTGCAGATTCCTTGATAGGTATGCCACAGAGATTATACTACAACAAGTGATAAGGAAGTCAATTCACTATCCGTCGGTACTAGGGTACAGGCTTACATTCCTGCAAGGCAGTCTGACCCCACCTGCAGGTTACACACTAACCTCCCAAGTCCGCAGGCGGTAAAGCCCACAAGGCGATAAGCCCCTTATCGGGAGCCAGACTGGAGGAATCAGAAAAAAAATTGCCTATGCTTGTTCCCTCGATAACCACCCATTCATCTCTCCTTCCATACCACATATCGGCCACTTGAGCGTCAACAACACGCCCACGATGCCGCCGACAAAGACCCAGACGCAATGGAAGGACATTCCTCGTTAGTATCCTTTCTCCAGTTGCGAACCCCCTATAACAGGACTAACGTCACGTTCAGCGGTTCCATCATCGGCGGAGTTTCTCGACATTGTCCTCTCTCGAACACAGCGACGATTGCCCACACAGATTCGTGCAGGGTTCAAGATTTCAAGAATTAGGGGATTTTATAGTATGTTTTCCTTTTATCTCCAGGCCTGGATGCCGGTAACTAACATACACCAGCGCGAAAGGTCAAGTTCACTCAGGAGTAAGCAGCTTTTACATACAATATTTGCCACTCCAGGAAGAGGCGCGACCCTGGTTTAAGCCTCTGCGACACAAACCCGACGGGCTGCTTTGTGGCCTACCCGTCACTGTGTTGGCATAAAACTATTTATACGGGACTTTGACAGCTGATTGAATGCTTCTATGATAGGACCTTTAGTGAAAAGTTCGGTGCCGTGCTTGAGAGTTTTCCTCGCATCAATGAGATTCACCCGTTCCACAAGGATCTCTTGCACACACTCTACGATGCCGACCACTTCCGAATCGCCCTCGGCCAGCTGTCGACCGCAAAGCACCTGATCGAGTCCATCAGCCGCGACTATGTGCGCCTCCTCAAATATGCGCAGTCACTGTTCCAGTGCAAGCAGCTGAAGAGGGCCGCTCTTGGACGCATGGCCACGATCATCAAGCGCCTCAACAATCCACTCAAGTACCTGGACGAGGTCCGACAACATCTTGGCCGTCTGCCCTCTATCGACCCCAACACTCGAACTCTTGTCATCTGCGGTTACCCCAATGTCGGCAAGAGCAGTTTCCTGCGCTCAATCTCTCGCGCCGACGTCGACGTACAGCCGTATGCCTTCACAACAAAGTCTCTGTTTGCCGGTCACTTTGACTACAAGTACCTCCGTTTCCAAGCTGTTGATACCCCCGGAGTTCTGGACCACCCACTCGAGGAGATGACCACGATCGAGATGCAATCCATCACCGCCATTGCACACTTGCGGGCGGCGATCCTGTATTTCATGGATCTCTCAGAGCAGTGCGGCTACACCGTCAAGGCACAGTGCGCGCTCTTCAAGAGCATCAAGCCGCTCTTCGCCAACAAGATCTGTTTCATCGTGATCAACAAGATCGACGTGACCAGGCCAGAAGATCTGGACGCTGAAACCCAGGCTGAACTACAGTCCCTGCTGAAATCTGGAGAGGTCGAGATGGTCCAGGCGAGCTGCAACACGCAGGAAGGTGTCCAGGCTGTCAAGAACGCGGCTTGCGAGAAGCTGATTGCGGAGCGAGTGGCGTCCAAGCTGAAGGCTGGTCAGACAAGCAGCGGCGCTGCCGGCAGCCGTTTGACAGAGATCATGACCAGAATCCACGTGGCTCAGCCCATGGAGGGTTCCAAGCCTCTGGAGACGTTTATTCCTGAGGGCGCCAAGAACATGCAGAAGTACGACAAGAACGACCCGGAGAGGCGGCAACTCGCACGAGACATTGAACAGGAGAACGGCGGCGCTGGTGTCTACTCGGTGGATCTGCGCAAGGACTACCTGCTCAAGAACGATGAATGGAAGTACGACAAGATGCCTGAGGTCGTCGACGGAAAGAACGTGTTCGACTTCATTGACCCGGACATCGAGGCCAAGCTGGCCGCCCTTGAGGAGGAGGAGGAGCGCCTGCAAAACGAGGGCTACTACGACTCGGAGGAAGAGATGGACGACGATGAGGAGGAGGAGATCCTGGAGAAGGCCCAGCTCATCCGCGAGAAGCAGGCCCTCATCCGCAACGAGGCCAGGATGCGCAAGTCGCTTAAGAACCGCGCCATAATACCCCGGAGCAAGACCAAGAAGCCGCTGTCGCAGCTCGCGGACCACCTGGACCAGCTGGGCATCGACGCGACCGAGGTCGAGGCCCGCGGCAGGGCGATGGCACCCGACTCGCGTGGCCGGTCTCTTACCAGGAGCCGTGCCGGCACCGAGGTCTCGGACGCCATGGAGGTTGACAGGACGCCGCGTGAGCGCCTCAGGTCCAAGAGCAGGCCGGCCAACCGGGCTCCTGAAACGGACAGGTCACAGGCTGGTATGACGGACGACACGACGCGCACAAAGGCCGAGAGGACGGCCAAGGTCGCGCAGAGGAAGATGAACAGGATGGCGAGACAGGGTGAGGCCGACAGGCACACACCCGCGTCGCTGCCGAAGCACTTGGTAAGTCCACAACCCACACAAATCGTTCTCGCGCACTGCATAATGATAGAATGCGAGGCTAACTATCGGAACAGTTTGCCGGTAAGCGTGGTATGGGCAAGACCTCTCGCCGTTAAGGGGCACGAGAGAGTGGGAGAAAAGTTGGAAGCGGCGGGGGAGAAAATGAACATGGGAGAGATACACACGGGGTTTTTCACATGGACTACGGCGTTTGGCGACGATATGCCAGGGTTTCTCTTGCTCGACTGCCATGTTGTTCATGTGCTGGGGTAGATGATAATTCGACGAGACTGCCTCCTGCGGCTTACCTGATATGAACCAATTGTGAACTAGGCTTATGTTCATCTAAGACTAGCTATCTATCACCTGTTGACTTGGCCCACAAAATGTGCACGGTACAAGCCGTCAATGTTATTCATGCTTGATGCACCTACGCGAGCTGAGAGGCTGTTGGTCAGGACACCGCTGACTTACGCATCAAAAGAGCAACATTTGTATTGGACAAGCACGATGCAACGGCCGTTGAGACAATAACAATATTCAAAAAACCTTTCATTTGTTGGTTGCTTTCTTGCACGGAACCATCGTGTCTGCTATACGCCCCCTTACTACTAGAAATGAACTCGACCTTAAACCTGGCCCTGTAAAACAGTTTGAGCCCACGAGCGTATGCTTCCCTCTCAACCCCCTTCCGAATGTTACCGCCGCTCTTCCTTTACTCTTCAGCGACCTGGATACCCTCCCGCAGGCCCTCCACCTTGAGCTCCTCACCCGCGCACCGGCGGTAGATGTCCTTGACGTCGTCGGTTGTGGTCTCGAAGTGGCTCGTAGCGTCGTAGCTCTTGGAGATGTAGATCTTGTCCTTGGTGCCGTTCTCCAGGGGCTCGTACAGGGGGATGGGAGCTCCCAGGAACTGCTCCTCGATCTTGCCGAGGCGCTCCAGACCGGGCTGGAGCTCCAGGTGGTGGTTTGCGGACGTCTCGGCGATGGTGGAGACGATGGCAATCCAGTAGCCCTTGGGGCAGACGTTGTGTGCGGAAGAGACGCAGGCAATGTAGATGTCTTGTCAAAGTCAGTATATGCTATCAGTTTCGGGTGTCTTCGGAGAAACTCACCGTTCTTCCTGCCGACTTGGGACTGAGGGATGATCAGCTGTGCGGAGTCGGCGTCGTTGGTGCCGGCCAGGGGGTGCTTGAGCACGCAGATGGCACGCAGCACATGGCCGGTGACCTTGACCTTGTTGGGGAAGTATGATGGGTCGCCAAGAATCATCTTGGCCTTTGTCTCGAACTTCATCTCGGGCTCGATGCCGGACATGGTGGCCTTGATGCCAACTGCCGCGTCACCCTCGTACAGCACCTCGTCGACGCTGGTGTTCAGCATGTAGGTACCGCCGTAGATGGCAGACAGACGGGCAAAGCCCTGGGGCAGCTCGCCGAGTCCGTAGAGAGGGTAGATGTAGGGGGACTTTCCGTACCGGGCCACTGAGTTACCGTACAGGCGGATGCGCTCGATGGCCTCGGGGGCTGTGCCCTTGGTAGTGGCGTATGCGTCGTCGAGGTACAGGGCCATAGCGTGGCCGATGAAGTCCTTGGTGCCGTCCTCGAGGCCGAACTTGTCGAACACATCCTTCATTGTGCATGTGCTCATGTCGAGACCTGAAACGAGTTAGATCGATCCGGTCCCTTAGCCAACTCTACTGGTGGAAAGGAAAGGGGCTCTTTCCCAGGACTTGTACTGACCCTTGTGTGTGGAGGGGTCCTTGACATCGAAGCTGCCGACCCACTCAATGAAGCTCTTCATGCGGCGCTTCTCGAAGATGCCCATAAGGGGCGACTTGAGGGCCTCGCCGGCATCTGATGGGACCTTGGCGACGGTGGCCTTGGGTCCGTTGCCCTGTTGCACGTAGCTGCCTGCAACCTGCTTGAACTCGAGGTATCTGGTGACGTCGGTGGACACGAGGATGTTGGTCAACTCGCCGGAGGACATGAGCAGCTTGGGGATCAGGTCGATGTTCCAGTCGTTGGGGCGGCCGTATTTCTTCCATGGCTCGTCGCCTTGGCTGTAGTTGCCGTACTTCTTGAAGAGCTAAGAGGTGTGTTAGACCAGAGCCGTAAGGGGTGAAGCGGGAGGCGTCGCATCCAGGGGCTACGTACAGTCTCGAGGTTGACAGAGGCAGCCTCACTGTGTCGATGATGGTCAGCGCATATTCGACCAGATATTTCCAGTGTATTTCGGGCAGGGAAGAGTTGGCTCACCCGCCATAGTGGTCGTTGCGGTCGATGTGCAGGACCTTCTTGCCCTTGACACTGAGCACACTGTATTGCGAGGGGTATCGTCAGTTTGCGGCTCCCGAGGACCATCCAGCCAGCTCTGGACACGTATATAGGATCTATTTACCCAGAGAGAATGCATTCGGTCAGACCTGTCGCCGGACCACCAATGTCAGCCTCAGAGTCACAGCACGCAGAAACACCAGGCGTGTTGGGTTTGCAGCAGGTGATGGCTTCAGGAGAGGCCACGGCAGGGAACCCCACATTGCGGGGTTGGAAACGCGAATGACATAGAACATACCTGTGCCCAGCACAATGACATCGTACTCCTTAGCAATCTCATCCATGGTTGCGGTTGCTTCTGGTTCTGGAATATGTGATATTATGGCTGTGAGGGTGCAGCACTGTCTAGTATCGAGGGCGAGGTTTCGAGGGAGGGTTGAAGGAGATGCGGTCGTGCAGTCTCGAAGCCAAAGGGGAAAGTCGAGGCAGGTCAAGTCAATAATAGGAGAGTCGGTGTGTTTGGGCTGAGCTGTCCGGGACCCCAACCCACCTGCAGCCAGAGAGGGACTGGAGCTCCATTGCCGAGCTAAGTACCCAGGCAGTACCCGCTTCCCCTGATTGGCCTACCCGTTGCAGTGCTGCCAGTGGGAGCTCGCCAGCAGCTGGGACCACCCGAGCGTCCAAGCTGCCATAGGCGAAATACAATCGGCCTCCCCGTAACGACCTTGGCTCGCTTCAAGGGACTCATCTTAGTGGGAAAGCCGATAGTGTTGCGATCGAGGTTCGCATTACGTGGCTACAAAGCTGGCCCCGTGGTTGCTGCAGCGGCTACCTTCTGGCGCGGTGGGGGATGGCAATATTGTCCCAGAGATCACAGATCAGCCGTGATAATCTCAACAACACCTTTCATCTCACCTCATCTCACCTCATCTCAGGTCGTCCAACTCTGGCCGTGGTTGCGTGCATGCTGGGACTCAGTCAGGGAAGTGTCACCTGGCACAACTCAGGACGGAGCATAATGCCATTCTATACAGTGAACTTTACAACATCCATGGGCTCAACTTGACCTTGTAGTGCAAGCCTTCCACGCGAATCCTCTGTTTGAGATGGAAAGGGGTAGGGCATCACCCGCCTGTCTCATGCCATACACTCCTGCCAGCCACGGCAACTCCCTCGAGGTCTCTCTGCCAGCTCTCATGCCCTAGGAGCATCTGCTTGGGTCTTTTCTCCGCTGGGTATTGTTGAAGGGTCAATCGCCTCTTCGGGGGTCCTGGTCTCCTCGGCCGCCTCTGCCCTTGCACCGGCCGTGCTTGGCTCACCAGGAACGTCCTCCCAAGCCGCCTCCTCTGATTCCAGATGTGAGTCGTCCGGGATGTAAGCTGGCTCTCGCCCGGCAAGGCTGATCTCGGGGTCGTCCTGCGCCAGCTTCCTCGCGTCTTCCCATGCATAGAACCTCTCCGTGAGCGCGTGCTTGATTGCCGCCTGAGTCTTCCGCACCTGTAGAGCGAAATTGAAATCAGTAAAGCTGTCACGGGATACCACATGACCGGCACGCCCGCCCATCTGATGTCACGAAGAGCCACAGAAATAGACGCATACCTCGATCTCCCTCCCCTTGCTCTCATTGTCACCGTAACCGTACTTCCCCTTGGCCCTCTCCCAGTTGCCCGTAGCGATCCTGTTCCTCTCCTTGACACACACCCACCACAGGCTGTGTAGGTCCTCCCAGCTCTTGCGCCGCAGCTCCTCCACCTTCCACGACCGCCCGTGGGCGGCGTCCTCCTGCGGCGTGTTCAGTGGCTTGTCCTTGCTGTAGAAGAAGTCCCACAAGCCATGGTCCGGGTCCGTCACGACCGCCGGGAACTCCTTCGGGCTGACGGGCCGGGGCAGCGGCACGTTGTCGACCGAGAGCACCTCGCGCGTGCCCGTGCCCCGGATCGCCGACAGACCCCGGTTGCGGTTGTGGTCGCGGTTCTTGCGGCGCTTACCGAGCGGCGCGGTCGTGGAGAAGAGGCCGGTCTGCTGCTGTTGGCTCGAGAGCGACGGGCGTGCTGGGGCTGCGGACGTCGGTGCCAGTGGTCGCTGCGCGGCTGCGAGGCCGCTTCGCTGGCAGGACTGCAGAGCGCGCCTGAGGCACGGCCGCGCGGGATTGGAGCTCGCCATGCTGTATTTTCCGCCGTGATGGCCCTTCGTCTTGCTTGCCCTGGGGGACCAAGTGACGAGGTGGAGGTTGAGGTTAGGTGAGGTCTGCGAGGCCCGTTGTTTGGGTCGCTGCGCCGCCCGGCTTCCCAAATTTTTGGCAGCAGCGTGTGGAGAACGAATCGCACTTGGGGAAGCCAACAGGGGTCGGTGCCTGCCGCAATGCAAGCCACAATCTCAACTACACAAGTCTCCAATTCGGCAAGAGGCAGCACATATTCCACGAGTCCCCAAAGCACATAGAGCCTGCTGGGCAATTGTTGTCCTTCAAAGTTGGTAGGTCAATGGTTAACCTGCCGAGCGACCAAGCCTCTTACAATATGCAGTTGCCCACAGAGGCGAGGGGAGAATTTGAAAGAAACTAAAGCCGCCCGCTGCACCATGTCACTCTGGAGGTAAGTCTCTGTCTTGTACCAAAGAGATCTCACTTTACCGTTCATACTCACAAACCTCAACACAGGGCATACCAAGGCCTGTCTTCCAAGGCAAGGCTTGGCGTGGGTGTCGGGCTACTCGGTTGGGGGGCCATTGGCCTTTGGATGTCTGATCGGGCAGAAGAGAAGTTTGGCTACACTCCATCCGACCAAGACAAGGCCGCGCTGGAGATGCTGAAGCCCAAGATTCATGTAGTAGACCGTGAACAGAAGTCATGAGGAAATCTGCAATCTCGAAGAGAGTCCCACCCAAGACCCTGAGATTTTGCCATACTGAGAACAAACATTGATACCAATCCTGAACCCCCACGAGCTCGGTTCAGATGTCTGCTCTGCCGTCGCGGCATCTACCCCCCACCTCCCATAGGACCACCTCCTTTGGGAAAGCCTCCCATAGGACAATCCTCCCCAAGACAATCTTCCATAAGCTAGGGCCCCACAAGAACCACCACCCCTAAGATAACCTCTCAAGCCTCTAATTGGACAACTTCTTACACGACCATCTCCTACGTGATAGCCTCCTCCAAGATAGCTCATTGGGAGGGTAGGTCTATGGATGACAATCAAGCCATGGGGCTTCTGCTTTGAAGTTGTTTTGAAGGGTGGCCTGCAGGATTCAAGGAGTTTGCCAGGCAAGTTGAAGAGGTAGGGAGCCACCGAGGCTGCCGAGGATGCCGTACCTTGACCATTGCCTTGACGGACCGTTGCCTAATATGTACGGGTCAATCTGTTCACGCTCCTGAGCTCCTGAGCTCCTGAGATGGTGTGCTAGGACACTTTTGGCACTTTTACTAGGCAAAATAGTCATACACATTTAACATCAGTTGATTACACTTCTTCACTGGGCAGGTGTGCCCGCGATGAACCTTAATGAAAACCTGAGTTTCCATTCAGTTCAATGTCATCAGCTCATTCTGATGCATTCTTGTCTAAACATGTCTAATGCGAAGCCCCATGGATCCGGGAACGTCTATCATAGCCGACCACCTGAAAATGCAAAGCAAAATGCCACCAGCAAGCCGTCAGTCTGATAATGCAGGGGGAATCGAACTTTTCGGACTGAGGGCCGGAAGGTCACTTCAAAACGCCACCAATGCTGACGAAGCCTCTGGTTTTTCGGTGAAAAAAGAAGATCAGAAATTTTGACAGGTGAAGGAAAAAAAAAAGGACAAAAGGTATGGTGCGGAGGTGTGGACAGTGTTGAGTTTTGCCCCTCCAGGCAATCCCCGCGATTTAAGCCTGGGGTTCTGGGCAGCCATGCCAGCATCCGCTAAGCTGCCTCCGTCTTCATGTTGGCCGACGTGACACCTGGCGACTCAGACACATCAAGAAACGGTCTGAACAGCTTCGCCATGTCCAGGGTCCAGTTGGTTGCGCCGTAATCCTTGTCAATGGCATCGACCGACCCCAGCTCCTCTCCTCTGTATGCCCCATCCGAGCGCACATAGTTATTGACAGCCTTGAGAAGATGGATAACTTGGGCGAATCGGTGTTCAGACTCCATCTCAAGATCCCCTGCTCGTGTGTTCTTAAGAAGGTAGTTGGCAAGCCAGTAGAAAGGGATTGCATCCTTTGAGAAGCCCTGCCGGCGAGGATTCCGCGACGAGGGCGGGTATTGATTGACAATGTCGAAGTCCCAATTTTGCTTGAATTTGTCCAGTGCTGTGCGAATAGCCTGGGAAGCCTGAGGAGACATGCTTCCGTCAGCCGGAGTATTGCGGCCACTGTTGTTCGCACTACTAGGCGCGCTGCTATTGTCGTGTCCGGTGTTGACAATCCAATCACTGTGGGCAAAGGATGACGTCTGGCCGTAGTTGAGAGCCGAGCTGCCTTCAATCTGAGCCCGACGTATGAGAGCCAGAATGCCATGGACCAACAAGAATTTGCCCGTCAGATTTGTTGTGCCGGTCTGAATCCGGTACGAACTGTGCAAGAGCGCATTCAAGGCGAGGTGCATCTCTGGTTGCTTGGCTCGGCGAGTGCCATCCACATTACGAATTTGAGCCGCCTCTGGTCCGTACAAGCCCAAGGTCTCGGCACAAGATCGCGGATCTGAGGCACCGTCCCATGCTGCATCGTCGCAGGGCAAAGGAATTTGGATTGACATTGGGTCGAACTGAGGTGCAATATTGAAGTAGAGGCCCAAGGCTGTGTCGGTCGCGAAAATAAGGAACATAAGACGATTGCGCTTCTCTTGCTCTACCCATGAATACCAATCAAATTCTGATGGATGATAAGTCGAAGGATTGAAGCCAGGTTGATGAAGCGCGCTCATCAAAGCTTGTCCTTGAGAGACGCGTAGTAGATCGGACTTTCGTGCAAGCAGCACGATCCTCGAGTACACCTGCCGAGCGGCTTGTCTTTGTTGAGGGGTACCGTTCCAGATGAGAAGTAGTTGAAGAAGTACAAGAGCCTGGAGCTCCTCCAAACCATCCTGGCCGCGCCTTGCAAACCCGGTTTGAGGGTCGTCGTTCAAAAGGGAGAGAATCCGCGCATCCCTGTCCAAAGCAGACTTCAAGAAGTCTGTGAGAAGGCGGACGTGTGACGGCGACAGGCGGTCAGAATAGCATGCTCCAATACAACACATGCAAGCAAGCAGTCCGGTGAAGGATTTGCCAGCGTCAAAAGTCGGCATATGCAAGATTGCAAAATGCCTGTGGAAGTGTGCATACTGGCCAAGGAAGTGCTGCACATTTTCTGCCGAGAAGTACAAGTTCATATCGTTGTGGGGAGTTGATGCGATGCTAGGCGAGTAGAAGAAATTGATGATTTGGTTTGACAGGTGCCGATAAGTCGCATCGTCAAGGGGGCGGCCGCCGGTAGAAAGCCAAAAACGACCATTGGTCGAGTCTGAGGGGGGCTGGCCAACGTATCTCGGGTGGTCGAGACTAGGCTCGGTTTTGAGTGCGGTCTGCTGTCGGTTAGGAAAGGTTGACGTAGGGACTGGATGAGTATCTTGCGCACCGCCTTGTTGTGAGAACATGGTCTGCCAGTCCAAGCCCGACTGTTGGTTGTGGTTTGATCCACCGTTGAACATGGGCACACCATTCTGGTTCTGCGACATGTTGTAGTTTGCCAGCTGCGGGTTGATGTTCGTGGACATGGAGGTCGGGACATTCCCGTTGTATTGCTGCTGCTGCTGCGACGAGGCAGTCATGACTGGTGCAGGCACGTTCCTCCGCTCTTCACCATTGGTGTCCTCGAGGCGGTTCATGCTCGACTGTCGAGAAAGCTGGTTCTGGTCATTCATGTGGTTAATTTGGTCCGCTGCTGGAATCAGCCCAAAGGGAACCATGTGGGGGTTTCCCGTTACATTGTTCATGCCGTTCATCATGTCTCCATCATGCCCAAGCTGCGCGGCCTTAGCAGCAGCCTGCTGCGCCTTCTTCACGTGCGCGTGGGGATGGGACAGATGGCTGGCTCCTGTAGGGTTGCCCCGACGGATCGAGCATTTTTGGAAGTGACGCTTCAGAATGTCACTTCGGGAGAACGTGTCCCGGCAGAGCACACACATGTAAGGACGGTCTCCAGTGTCTACATTGGCCACCAAAGTCAGCTCTCGTTCTGCGCTCAGGGCTGCTAGAATGCTTACGTCTGAGCATATGACGCTTCAAGTGCTTCGCGTGAAGGTAGGTCTTCGTGCAGTGGGGGCAAGGCTTCAAAATGTTAGCTACTTTTCATAGTAAACCTCTCAAAATCCGTCGTCCCGGGCTCCGAGTGTGTTTCCGGAGGACCAGAAATGGTCGACCTGTACGTACAAATTTCCCGTCGGCATCCTTCTGAGGGATCTGAGCCTTGGCCGCGGCGGTACCCGGGGCGGGGGCCGCGGGCCTACCGGGGGCGCTTGGTAGAATACCCCTGCGGCCCTGGGAACCGACTACGTGAGTAGGCTGGTCGTTCTCCTGGTGAAGAATTGATGGCTGCGACATCATAGGGCTCTGCGCATAGGGAGAGGCCAAGCCGCTTTGTGGCATTACACCGCCCGCGGGCATTGGTCGCAGGACAGGTGGGACACGACCGCCGGGAGACGGCGCAGGCGCGATTGGTTGAGGGTGAGATGCGGACACAGAGGCCTGGGGCATCATGGCGGAGGAGGTTGCGTAAGACTGCTGGTGCTGGTAGGGGTTGTGCATCATGGGATACGAGCCTCTGCCGGAGGGCTGGGGCGGGGGAGGAGCGTAGCCGCCCATGGAAGCTGGAGTGTTCGGGGTTGCAGGCGTCCGAGGAGTGTGCGGGTGGCTCGCGTACATAGACATGGCTGGGTTGTGAGGCTGCAGAGGTGGTAGAGTCTGGTTCTGGCCGTTCTGCAGGTGGTGGGGGGAAATCGCCGAGTGGGATGGATAGGAGGCCGTCGTGGTGTTGTTAATCACGTTAGACGAGTAGTGGTTGTGTTCCATAATCCAGCTCTAAGTCTACCCTGATGCACCGAGCGCAAAGGCAGCATCCGAAGAATCAATTGCGCTAGGGACTCGAACGTGGTCTCGAGGTGAGGGTAGGGGGGACGAAAGGACAGGGTTGCGCAGGCGGATCTGTGCGAGTTCTTCTGGCCGAGGCGGCAGGGCAAAGTTGCAGCTGCTCCCGGGCGACAGGAAAAAGAACCGACGCGCAAACCACAAGGCGGACCGGACTAGTCGCTCTAGCAGTTCTGGACAATCGGAAACAGACAAACACACGCTGGCTTGCTGCTGTGAGGAAAGGACCACGAATTTGGGTGATGTTTGTGGTGGTGTTTCGAGGGCGACGCGGTGCTGTGGTGCAGAGGCGCGTCTGAGGATCCCCCACGGTGGAGATGCGGTTTGGCGGTGGTAGCGGGTTGTGGTAAGAAGTGGATAGATGAGGCTGAAGACCGTTTGGGAGGTGTTGGTGGAGTGGACAAAAGGTGTTCCTCCTTTTTGGGTCCCGGCAGTAGATGTCGAAGTGGAGACTAAACTCTGTCAAATGGATGGACGAGGGAGGGAGGTGGGATGATGTGGGTTGATGTACCTCAAATATCTCTCCTTTCTTTTTTTTTTTGTCGGAAGCGTCGCGCCAGTACAAAAAAAAAACTCTGCCAGGTACCGAGCCAAGTGGGCAAGTTTTCAAGTGGGTTCACCCTCGACGGAACCCACTCCACGCCGCCGTTGAGATACTAAGGGCAGAGGTACCGGTACGGAGCAGGGCCAAGGGCGCTAGCTTGGGTGCAGGAGGGTGGGTTATGGGGGGTACCCTCGTCGTGAAGGGACCAGGTCGGGAAGTGGATGATCGAAAGTGGACTGAGTGGGCAGGGAAGCTGGTTATGGACGACCGGGGGGCCCGTGCTGGGGGTGTGGTGGGTGAGGTGGGTGTACCTGGTTACCGTGTGAGGAGCGTGCTGTCAGACTGCGTGGTCGAGCTCGACCGAGGTGCGTCTGGCGGCGGCCACTCGATGGTTTAGAGTTTCTAGAAAGACGTCAAGATCAGAATGCTGTGCACCACCCTGTGCTGTGCTGAACTGTGCTGTGATGGAGGAAAGGGAAGTTTCTTTTGCACGCCTGTGCGAAGGCAGCCACAGCAGAGACCCGAGCCAGGGCGTGGGTCTGAGGAAGCTGGCTGGCACCGCATGCACATGCTTCTGCCGTCTGTTCCGCAATGACGAGGTCGCACGAGCGCATGCGCGCTGGCATGCTGGCATGCTGGCACCGATGGCACCGAAGGCACCGATGGCACGATGCCTTCTCAGCCTCTCTGGGCTGTGCGCTGGACTATACACGCCTACTACCGAGCATGCAAGCTGCTGGCAGTAGCTGCAGGTGGAGGGGCGGTTGGACAATTGCCTACCTGGGCGTGCGTACAGAAGAACGTGCGACGCTTCGCTCCGAAACGGGCGCTGGTGGATACGAACCAAGCGGCTGGATGGGCGGGAGGCTTAGAAAGTGCTTTTAAGGGTGTCGCAATACACTACGGCAGGGAGGGTGGGGGGATGCGAAAGAAAGACGTCGATATTAGAGTTTGGGGTAGACTCCGCAGATTGCAGAGCGCAAAGCGCAGGATCGCTCAACGTTGTTTGGTGGAGGACTTCCAAAGTTGGCGATGTCTGGCCGCAGCTGCGCACGCCTGAGGTATAAGAAAAAGAAAAAAGGAAGGAAAAAAAGATTTGGTGACGGAAGCTAACTTCCTGCTGTGCTGCAACAACTCTAAGATTAGAGGAAGGGCCAGACGAAGAATAGATGAAGACGGTTATATGAGCAACACTCGTCGCAGTACGGGATTCGAGAAGAGCAAGACACTTGCCCAAAGTGACCAGACACCAGCAACGACACTTCCTCCTTCGTCGCCGACTGGTCGACCTCAGTCAGGCACACACCTAACCACTTGCTGGCTGCTTTCAATTGAGCCCCGTCCCGCATAGAGAGCATGGAGGAAAGAACAGCACAGCCGAGGGCCGATATTTCACTTTCTGTCAGACTGGACACCCATCGCAGATTCACTATCGCCTTGCCTTCCTTTTCCATCGCCTCTTTCTTTTTCTTCCTGTTTTTTCTTCTTTGGTTTCGATTCTTCTCTCGCCCGACTCCCAGGTCCTCGCCGCTCGCCTCTCCTATCCCACGAGTAAGCGTTTTCCTCCTGGTCTCCTGGAATACGATGCCACCGTAGGCGCCGCGCACAGTATGAACAACGCAGTGGCTGACCGCCCCCGACTCACCGTCCCCTCCCTACGAAACAAGCACCGCCATCGGCCTCGTGACGAGCTCGACCAATTCGCACTGGGCAGCAGACGATCCGTCACATCCGCGCGTATGAGACTCAGCATCAATGCTCACTCACCACATGATGGGTCGAGTTCAGTCCAGCCCGGTGCGGTCGAGGCATCGCATCGCATCGCAGCAGCCAGTAGGCTTGCCTCTGCTCGAAAAAGTTGGGTGTCGAGCTGTCGTTGCCCTGTTTCGCCGTCACACCCACCCGGCAACCAGGCTGGGCAGAGGCTGCATGTACTCAATCGAAACATTTTGCCGACTCCTCCAAGAACTGACAAAGCAGAGGTCAACGTAGCCACTGCGGGCTAGCCGCATCTAGCAACTCCTGCACCAACCCACGCCGCCAATGCTTTGGATGGTGGGGGAGGCGAGGCAGAGATGAGAATTTTCTGTCTATAGTCAGCTTGTTGGGGGCGTCCTGTTTTCCCTGCTTCTCTCCTACGTCGGGATGTCGGGCCATCCACGAGTCTCCGGTTGTCAACAGCGCAGTGCAGTACTCTTTTCACATTGTAGGTGCGCGCGACAGCTTGGCCGATGGAACACTCGTGTCCACACGAATCGTCGTCGCTCGACACACCTGGCGACTGTTGCATCAGGACGCAGTCATGGCAGTTCTAAACTCGCGCCAACACCAGTGTAACGTCAATGCCGGCCGAATCTTACATCCCCGACCCTTGCCAGGTGGCCAGGGCACCGTTGTGTGGGACGCGCGTTGGCTCTGGTCACTCTGCCAGTCAATGTGCGCCCAAAGGTACGCGCTGCGACATGCTCGGCACAACCGTCGGCAGTACCTCCTGGAAAAGTACTGGCACCCTCCCTGGATGAGAGAGCCCACCCAAATCTGCCATCCTGTCTCTCTAATCTAATCAGTCGAAACGCGTTATCATTCTGGTTCCTCCGGCTGGTTGAGTGCGCATAGCAAAGCTGCGAACTAGCTGCACGAAATCCGTCAAGGTCGTTGTCATGCTGTGTCTGCTTGACTACCTGAGCAGCCTGAGTCATCTACCACTACTTGGGGTTGCAATAGCTAGGAAACCAGTGTCATGGTGTGTCAGATTCACGCGACTCGACGATTACGGACACCTGACCTCTCCTTGCCGCCGACACCGCCCAGCATGTTCCGCGTACCACTTGGACGGGCAACACGCACTACATTGTCCATTGCCAAGAAGCGGTCGTGAGATGACGGTCAACATCTCGAAGAACTCCTCTGTAAATCTGCACTGATTTAGGCTATGGAAATCTGAACACCTAGGCCTGACCTCGTTGGTTGCGAGGACGTAATGCAGAGGGTGGGCCATGAACAGAAGCTGTACTGTTGTATGTCCGTGGGCAGCCAACCCGAACGTGCCGGCGTTGGAGCAGGTGCGTCCCCGCTCACGGGTGCTACAAGTCGACAAACAATGCGGTCCCACGGCCGTGGTGAAGACGCTAGTCGTTCGTCTAGGCGTTGGGGATAACAACTAACAAGGTTGCTCCCAGCCTCGTATGCTTCCAGAAACGACTGATCGAATCACTGGGCCCTTCATCCTGACTTCCAGGCACAGTTCAAACTCAAGCCTCCCTGCAAGTACCATCACCATGAGGGCATGATGCAATCTGTGGTCCGTGAACACGGGAACGACCTGACAAGAATAGCAATCACTGCATGAGCTTCTCTGCACGACATGAGCCCACGATGACTTCGGGGCGAGTGTGCTGTCAACTCCAACGGAGATTGCTTCAAGTCCCTGTCCAAATTTCAGGTCAGTTCCAGGCCACGCAAAACGCTCCTGTGTGGAAGAAGTGGTCGATTCCTTGGCATGAGAGTCCTGGAATGTGGGTGGTAGTGCGAAAAACACGGAGGCCAGAGAAACAAACCAGCTGTGGTCTACCCAGACTCTTGGGATAGAAGGCATGAGACAGCTGCAAGTCCTTCTCTACACAGTATTTCCAGGCGCCGCTGCGAGTCAAGAGAAGGCGAAACAGGCCCAAAACACCGCCTTGGCTCTCGCGTGCCTCCCTGTCTGCCTACCTCTCTTGGTACTGCCTGACTCGGGGCATATGCCGGTTCAGCATCGACGCCGAGATTAAGTAAAAGTGTTGACGAGCAACCCCCCAATCTGCCCTCTTCTGACAGTTTAATGACGTAAAGCCTAGCCCGACCACAAGCATCCGAAGTCGGGTCGGGGAAAAGGAGTTTTCTCTGCTGCGTTGCCAGTAACAGGCCCGCGTGATCGCATGGGCGGCCAGAAAGGATGGGTGCGGGTGCTCTCAACTCGCAGCGGGAAACTTGTAATACGTGACGGAGAAGTCTGGCCCTCTCCAGCACGTCTCCCGGGCGATCCTCGTGCCTACCATGCTTCATGGAGAAGTCGTGGAGCTAGGATGGGACTGCGGTACGGCACGCCTCTACTGAGATGGGGACAGGATAGCTCGATGGTTTCGGGCATTTTGACAATTTGGAGTCCATGATCCATCAAAGATCTTCCCAAATCTTGGAGAAGCTTGGGGGTTTCCCTCTCGCGGCTCTGAAGTTTGGGGTCGAAAGAGTGGACTTGGGGGGCCCGTACGTGGTGTCAAACAGCCATGGCACGCCTGTACTGGCTGCCTAGCATTCCTTCCCCAAGGGTTCACGGGGAGAGTTTTAGGTGGAGGACCCTGTGGCCCCATCAGCCCGAGAGCGTGGACGATCTTCGGAAAGGGCCCATACGTTCTGTACATCTGCGCCATGTACCGCGTCTAGAAACTATCCAGCCCCATCCGAACGTTCTTTCGGCATGGCGAATCCACTTTCGTTAGCACGCACCTCTGGATCTTGTACGACACCAAATCTGCATTCTTCATCACAACTGATCCTTCGATGACAGCAGAATGCAGGGCACAAACATTTCTCGCTCAAGGAATATATTCAAGGGCGGAAGATTGGGCCTCCAGCGCCGGGTCTGGAGAGGGCCTCAGCAGGGGGGATAGCCGACTGCTCAACGGAGGACGGAAGCCCTCTTTCGAAGCGCACCCAGCGAGCTGGGAAACGTGGAAGTTGGCCGACAGTCGCCCCTGACCTTGCGTTGATTGACATTGACAGACCTCCAAGTGGGCCCTCACCCGCTACTTTCTCTTGCTGTCCCCTGCCGCCAACGTGCTCCACCGGCCAGGGACGTGCTGTCCATAGCTTCCCGAATCCACCCAGAGGTCCAAGACAGCACACATTGAAGGTGGAGCTGAGTGTTCCAAATGTTGCGACCACTGTCCATCCTACCGCTACAGTACCGCTAGTTCCAGTATATCAACAAATTCATCAAACCTTTGGACCTCATGATTCCTCGGCGACCTAAGGACGACCGAGGCTTTACCTGCACATTCTGCACCCTCATAGTGGCTGTCTCCTCGGAGATCACCCGGCATTTCCGATTTGTGAAATGAGTGCGCATTTTGATACTTGCTCACTGATTGGTTGCTGGCCACGCAAACCCTGGTTTGTGGCG
This sequence comes from Diaporthe longicolla, assembly GCA_000800745.1. Taxonomy (NCBI): domain Eukaryota; kingdom Fungi; phylum Ascomycota; class Sordariomycetes; order Diaporthales; family Diaporthaceae; genus Diaporthe; species Diaporthe longicolla. The sequence goes on along the minus strand of JUJX01000012.1, from coordinate 242,352 downwards.
GCATGCCGGTTAGCGAGCAGACAAGATGGTGCGGTTGCACCCATCCTTGCCATCTGCTTGTCTGCCGTCGGTAGTGGAGCACTGTGCCAGCAGGAAACAGCGTGCCAGAGGCATGGGACAGACGGTGGAGCTGTCGAGGGTAGCAACACCAGTGTGTACTAACGCTGGGACGGCTGCGTGCGAGGGAATTGCGTACCCGACGTCTTCCAGGTGGTAGAGCCCGCCAGCCGGTTCGGCCGCGACTTTGACTTCCCTTTTCAGCCTCCAAAAATCCTCAGCCAGGACATTCTAACCAAATCGGGATGGGACTCTACCACTCCCACCATGTACTATGCAAGTATGGCGACGAACCGGTGGGTAGCCGCCGTGGGACACTCCAAGCTTTGTTTTGTGGCCCAGAACGGATCACAGAGGGACAGGAATCTGGAGAACATCCATCTGAGAGATCTGGCACTATCACGACCCTGTTCTGGTCGACGGAGTCCATATGCACGCACCAGACTACGATGGCGTGCAATTAGGTGTGACCTTCCACCAGACCACCTAGGCATGCCCCAGGTACGGGGACCGCTTCGACTGTGTATGGAGGCCCTGAATTATTCCGCGGGACAGGCGAGTCAAGGCGCTTCGGAATTTGCCATCAAGCGGCACCCTAGCCGGTATCGAAGTCCCTGTCCTGACCTGGCTACTCGGTTGCACGATTTTTACATCATGCGCGGCTCTTCAAAGCTGACCGCCTTTCTTGGCCGGGGTTTTGCCGTGGACTTGTCGAAACTCGGCAACATCGAGCGCCAGGTTACTGGACCGAAATTATCTAACCGTGATGCGAGTGCGAGCAAACTCTTCCAGGCAGCCTGCCAATGACCACACGTTGGAAAACATTGTTTTGTCGCGCCTGCCTCCCAGTCTCGTCCTTCTACCGAACGCGCAACCTGTCCATCGAGAGCTAAGAAGCATCATCTAGGAGGCTTGCACACTGCCAGGCGCATCTGCTAAATGTCAAGTTCCTCGCCAGTTGTGCTTGACTGTAGTTCGCGATACCGCGCTCTATTCAACAAGGATACCCGTCGGACCAAACCTCAATTTGGAAATTGAGAGTTGAGCGGCGGAAGTTTGAAACCCAACCTCAGCTCACTCGCGAAACGCGCTGCAGTAGCTGCTACCTACATATGTCTTTAGCGCTGCAGTTGGCCTTGAGCCGGAGCATTTGCGCGTGTATGAATGCGGAAAGTGAATCCGAGGCTTGTTACGAAAAGCACGTGTGTTCGTCGGATGCAAGTTAGCGATCGCAACGACGGCGTGGACAACATAGGAGCTATCCGTCCGACCCATTCATACCGTCGGATGTCTGCAGGGGGTTCGCGCTTGGGGGCAGGCAATTCCTACGGCCCAGGACCCTGCGGCTGTGGCTTGTCGCCCTCCAAAGTCGCAAGCGGCTTTTCCTAAAGCGGCAGTCCGTTCGGATCCCAGCCAGCGAAAATCGCAAGGACGTCGATGTCGATGTAGGTATCTGGACAGCCTCACTATGAGCTGCATGATCGAATACAATACTCGGCGTTTTCCGCACCTTGCTCCCCGGCCGGGAGTCGCCTTGCTTAAGCAGGAGGTCCAAATGACGTCTGAAAGGACCATCGCGAGAGATGCGAGACGCATCCCACAGCTCGATGTACTTCGCGATCTTCTCACCTGATATTGAGGGTTATTGATGATTTCTTCGTCTAAGTCACCTCGCACCGGCGCCCGTGGACCGGCTGTCTAGTTGAGGACCCATGGCTTTGCACTGGATACTCTTCACCATCCGATAAAACAGATGGGCAGGGAGCAAGGCCTCGTCGCATAGCCGTCCATCCGCCACAGTGAGGTATCACGTTGTGATGCCCATGTGCATCTCACCACTCCTTGTCCAGGCGAGACAGGGCGACAATGTACCGGATACATGGGCAAGACACCACCCCTCGAGTCAACAATTCTGTATTCTGCATCGATTTGCATGCGACATAATTACGACAGAAAGCAGGCGACCACCCCGAGATTCAAGGGGTTCTGGGCGAAATGGCGAGTGACGAGGCACCATGAGCAGATTTGACCTAAACGACTCGGGGTACAAACGGGTTCCAGGCTTGCGTCGAACTCTCAGCAATCGAAATAGAAATGTCTTGGCAAACAACAGCCATAATCAGGCGGATCGTCGAGCGACATACGCAGCCTGACGATTCTCACGATACCACGAGTCAGGTTTGCAAGTTCCCAGCGCATCACTTGCACGCTGTCACTGGCCTCCTGAAGGGTCGGCGGAAGTGAGGAACACGGTTCCGGGGCAGCAGGTCAGAGGCGAGGCGACTTTGACTTGTCAACAGACTATTGCACTACAGTGTGGTGTTCGAGTCGCTGCACTCCCATCTCTCGGACGGTATCCGGGCCCACCACAAGTCAGTGCTACGGCCCGGTTACAGATGTCTGAATAATGGACGAGATGATGAGGCCGCTGTGCCTCGCCTTTGCATCGTATGTCCCGAGCAATCTCGTGTGTTACGTCACTTCACCGTCCAGAGGTCAGAAAAAGGACCGAAGCTCGCAGGGCAGCCGTACGATAGGTCGCGGCTTTGCACGGAAAGCGCGAGATGCCCTCCATCATCCGTCGTTGCCCGTGATTATCTCAGGAGCGAGCTGGACGTCCTTTCTACCACAGTGTCTCCGAGCCTGGCAGGCGAGTCAACCCCGGCGAATGGCAGCGCCTGCATGACAAGAGTCGGCTGGAATTTGGCCGAACAAGGTCATTCTCAGCCAACAGCATGACGCTAGACTGAGATCCTGTCACCTCGACTCAATTGTATGTGTCTGGTTTGCTTAGGGTCGGGCTGCGCTGCAGCAATCCTTATTCTCCAGGTGCCCAACCGCTGTGGCGCGTCGGAAACGGCTGGATGGGGGGCTTTGGATTCCACTGTGGCTGTCGCCAGCATTGCGAGTCCCGCCAGATCTCAAGTCTGACGTGAAGACAAGCAATAAATTCTGGGCCCGGCAGTCGTGGGACGAGATCATACGCAGCAACTCCGCCGCATCTTTTTGAATCTGAGAAGGCACACAAAAAGGGGACCGAACCATACCCATTCTGTGGCTGGACCCCTTCTGCGCAGTACTGTACATGCGCCCACCGTTGGTTCCATGAGGTTAAAAACTGGTGACCACGTCGAAACAATGGAGATTCCCGCCTGCAGGCTCCCAGGACCCTTTCAAGCTACCCTTGAGCTCTCCCCCTGACACGCGCAGGCATCATTCAAGCTCAACGGGCGGTGTGGTCCTGTCCCCGGCCATTCCAGCCAGGCACGCCCCACCGATCTCGCAGGAGTTACTTGTTGGGCAGGTACAGTGTCTTTTCCTGCGCAGTGGGCGCAGGGTGAACGAGGCCTTTCGCAGGGGGGGCCAACGAGCAGGCAGGCAGGCCTTGTACGGTAACCCGGTGGGGCGAGACAGCGAGTTCATGCAAGTCCAGCACATGGAGCTTTTGAGCCTCGGTGCGCCGCCGGAAATGCTCCCTTTGCCAACGGCTGCGGAAGAGGCTGCGGTGGACTGTGCAGAGTGCCCAACGGATCTCGCGACGACGGGACTGACTGGGTTGTGCTGTAGAAGCAAAGGTGGGCCCCGTGGAAGCATTGGAAGAAACGGGGCTGCAGTCTGCCGCGTACCGTGTGGGAGGGGCAGGACGCGGGACGCGTTCTGGACTGTGCTATTGTTATTGTTGTCCTCTTGCCCGATTCTGTGTCTGTCGGTGTGTCTGGTATTGTCTTTGCGCGTTTCAAATCCCTGGGAACTTGAGTGATTATTTGCCTCGGTACCGTGTACGGTCGGGGCGTCTGTTTCTTGCCGCCCAGAGGCAGTGTGGTTCCATAGCAAGGCACGGAGTGCACGACACGGAGGCGGATCTGTCTGTACGGCCTCGAACAGTCTCGAGGGTTGGCAGCTTGGGGTAGAGCCAACACGCCTTTGGAGGAGGTCCACCCGGCCTCGTCGACGGTTCTCTGCATGGATGCATGGCTGCGTGGCCGCTTGTGCTGCTCGTGCAGCGGTGCAATCTGCCAATGAGAAAATACAGCCCGCTAAGCGCTGAAAACGCTTCGTAATGGAAAGCTAGCCGGGCTGAGCTCGCATCTGACGATCGTCAGGAGACTCGCATACATGGCAGGCCTGTCAGGGGCGTCGGGTAGACGGTGTAGTATCTTTGGTGTGCGTAGTACCCGACAGCCTGTCAAGCCCAGTCTCCGACCGTCGCCACTGACCGACATACCATGGCCACGTCTGCTCATGTCTGGGGGTTCTGGCTGCGTGTCGTGGCCAGGCTGCCAGGCCACCATCGAAGCTTGTATCGAATATGTGTCTTTGGCCGGCGATAGGCTCAGCTGCAGGGCGAAGGCGGACATTTTGCGCCGGGTATAGTCGGTTCTGGCATTTCTCGCCCTGTCTTGGTGGTCATTGCAGGGTTGGGGATTCGTTCTTTCATCCCAAGACAAAGATACGCCCGTGCCAATGCCTGGTGGACAAGTGATCCCAGGGCCGGAAATGCGGATTCATTAAAGAATCTCACTATATGGCATGCGAATTTATGTGTCGCAAGGATTCTTTACCCCAACACTTGAACCCTGAATATTATAAGCAAGGAGCTACGGGAGAGACCTATGGGAGTCCCTCCAGCGACGGGACCATTCGCCCTTCGAGTGTTCTGTTGCATGGGCTAGGGGTCTATTCAGCAAGGTCTGGGGTATCTGCGACCTGCAAGCCTCGAACTTGTGTTGCAACCTGCCGTCCCTTTATTAATTGACTCGATGAGGCGAACCGGGCGAACGCTGTGTTGCCATAAAAAGGAATGAATACGTGAAGCTCTCTCTATGTGATGTATCACAATTTTGATCCGGCTTTCGTTGCGGTGCAGATCAAGGCCGCATATTGATGTTTCATGAAATCATGTATCTCGAGACCTGATGAGCCTGTTGGTTTATGGCACATGCAAGGACGGCTAGGCTATATTCGCCACAAGGAGGTATACATTGGTATCAGATATTCTGTGCTATAGTCGGCATCTGCCCATCTAGACTGTGCTCTGCCTAGCGCTTTGTGTAGTAATTTGACATATCGAGCATAAGCACGAGCATTGCAAGTGCGTTCTCCTGCGAGCGCCCAGCAGCATCTCTATCATTCCTCGATCCAGCCTTCTCACCCATGCCTCTACACACGGTGATGAAGATCTCAACCTTCTCACGGAAGACATTGTACACCTTCTTGATTTCCTCAGAGTCCTGGTGATTCGGTGCGTGTGACCGAGCCTGTTTGGCAAATCGTAGGATCTGTGTGAAGATCTCTTCCAGTAGCTGGAGGACCGGTTGCTGCTTCTTCCTCAGAAGTAGCGCCTGTGCAATGTGATCGAGGGTCTGCTCGTGCTCTTCCCCGAGTCTCTTTGGGCTCACAATCGCGGCATTCTTGTCAAGACCGCTGTCATGGAGGCCCTTCTCAATCTTGTCCAGCCACGCCTGGAAACGACGCCAAGGCTGGTCAATGCCTACGTCGAAGAAGTAGCGGGCAATGTTAGTGACGAAGTGGTGAGCTTCCACGCGGAAGCGCACACACACGTCCTCGAGGTTTGCCCAGTGTGACGCCTGCAGGACTATGTCGCGGAAAAGCTGGTCCACCACGAACAGCATGCGCAAGATGCGGAGCATGAGCTTAAAGATCCGGTCATACTTAAGCAGCGACGCAGTGGTTATGACTGGCGCAAGCGCCTGTGGAGGCTTATAAGACATGCGCAGGAAGTCGAGGGCCTCGAGGGATCCTTGGTCCATGCACCTCTCCATCTCCTCGGTCGACAGATCCCGGATAGCGAAGCTAAGGTCTCCGGGCAGTCCATTGCCATCGGCGCCGTTTTCTTGCTGGTAGCTTTCCGTAAGAACACCCATCAGTGCAAGTCGCAGCTCGGAACTCGCTGGGGGCCAGTCCTCACGGCTCGACAGGCGGAGGCCCATGGTGACGCCAGACCTCGACACGCCTGACCGTCTCTCAGTCGTCTCCATGTCGGGGTTGAACAATGCGTTCGTGAGGCGGCTTGAGAACATGCCGTTGCCAAGTAGTTGGAACGCTCTCTGGACGGCAAGGTGCTTCCGTAACCCGTGTTCGCTAAACAATAACCGGAGGCATTCGCGATTGACAAGACGAGCTTGCGTGTATACCATAGGGCCAAAGGACAGCAATGGTAGTAGAGACCAGTGAGGGCTGACGTCAGCGACAGTGGACTCTCCCTTGTCCTGAGCGTCAAATAGGTTGGATCGGAGAATGTGGGACAATTGGTTCCATGTGTCCTTGGTCTCGATCGGTCGTTCGAGGTTCGCAATTGAAGCTAGCATTGTCTGTTGAAGGTCCTGCTCGTCCTTGCCAAAGACCTGGAGTTGCCCATCATCCTGGTCCATGAAGCTGTTGGGTCGATGTTGCGAAGTGGTTCCGCTAGCATCTTGCGTCTTCTGGAGCAGGTCTAATACGGCACGTTGATACTCAAGTGCCTTTTCTTCAACCCTCGTGATGGACTCCCAGTCATACTGCCACTCAAGTTTCGGCACAGTGGTCGAATTGGTGATGTTGATGGACGCCATCGGGTGCTGAGGGTGGCTCTCCTGGAGGAATCGAATGTTCTTTCCAGTCTCAAAAATGACCTGAGAGACATCATCGGGGACGAAGCCGGGCATGTTGTCTGAGTCCAAGACATAATCGGGCTCTTCTAGCTCGAACCCTTGATCATCTATCCACGCGTTACTCTCAACTTTCACGAAGCTCTTTCCCGGACCAGACTTGTTAATCCGTGTGCCCTCCTCCCGTCTCAGACCAATCCATTCTTCAACGAATTCCGTCCACGGTGTCGAGACGATGCGAAGGATCTGACCCATAGTGTCTCTCAGGACTGGTTCGCTCATCTCTGCCGATTGGGCCTCATTGTAGATAAGGGAAAGCAAATCTGCGTCATTGGTGGACCTCTTGATCTTTATGACGAGTCTGTAGTAATATGATAGAAGTCGGTAGGTTGGGCGAACAAGTGACTGCAACTGAAGAATTGAGATTGTCATCAAGCCACGGCGTCCAAGCTCATCCTGTACAACAAGCAGCAGGCTATCCAGGGCGTTCGCAAGCGCGACCCGGGGTGGGCTTACACTCGACGAGTATGTCTTGTCTATGAATGAGCGCAGACGGCGATAGGCTTGACCACAGGAAGTACAAAGAGGTAGTATAGCAGAGAGGGATTCTGTTGAGTATCCAGGGGCTTTGGACAAAGGTAGTGAGGATTGAAAGGTCTTCTTTTCTGCATTCCATGAGAACAAGACGGAGTCGCGGCCAAGTGCCATCGCAAGTAGACAGGCAGAATAAGCGTTGGGTTCCAGCGTCTTATGGGATGCATGAGACTGGATACCGCATCGGTTGTTGTCCGAAGCCAAGTATGAATCGTACACATCCGTTCCAGCTTCTGTGATGAAGATTGGCGGGTGAAGTCGCGCTTCAAGGACATCGAAGTCATCCCACGTTTTGAAATTCGCAGCCTCTGGGGCAGTATCTTGATGGAACATCCATGGGTCCACCTCAGACTCTGGGTGTGGGCTCTTCAACGAACAATGATCGATGTTTGCTGCCTCCTCGTCTGCCATACCTTCAGGCCTAGATTCAGTGTTGAGATCCGGCGGAAGCTTGAAATAACCATCATCTGGAAGGCTCAGCGTGTTGCTCACGAGGGGGCCGATTCTGTCTGGTGACCGTTTAGAATTTCTCTTGTATATCGCCGGATTCTTCCACTCACTTGTGTCGGAAAGATCGAAGAAGTCCTTCGCCAGGGGCGTAGGTGAGTCCAGTAGCATGGACGACTTCCAGAAGTTCGGCTGGACGAAGAGGTCAGCGACACTCTCATCCTCCGTCGCAAAGGACGCCATTATTTGGGCAGACTCCTTGATGAACGAATCATGTGAAGTTTTCTCGCCGCCAGACAGTCATGGCTGCAGCACTTCTCCGAACAATAGAAAGGTTCATAAGAATGTCCAGTCCTCTTAAGACGGATGAGCATGTCAAGGGCGTTGGACATCGCTAATGAACCGCGTGGTGATTTGTACCCTAACCCTTCCCCCATGTAACGGCAAAATACCTATCCACCTAGCCCATCCTAGCTTCATGCGCACCTCTCCAGAGAGCTCCTACGCAGTCTGTATTTACTTCAGCTTGCTCCTGCACGTCCTCGTCGAATGAAACCAATCAGCCTTCACCCGCTTCTGCTGGGTGTTCAATTGCATCCTGAATTGTGCCTCACCTAGTTCAATACCAACAGTTTCGACCCCAAGACCCACTATCCTCTTTGCGACAGCTTTTTGAGCACTGAAGCCAGCACCATGCCTCCGAAAAAGAAGGCTCGCGCGTCGACAACGGCCACGCCGGCGAGCAACGATGACGCGATGGACATCGACACCCCGCAAGCTGTAGACACACCCACTGCAGTTGCCACCAACCTAGCACACACTGTCGACCTGGCCTCGCCATGGACTGATGACCAAGTCTCCATGCTCTTCAAGGCAGTGGTGCGTTGGAAGCCAGCGGGTGCGCGCGCGACATCCCACCCGAATAGGTTGAAGCATTGGACGGCTGCTAACCTCGTTACAACCAGGAATGCACAAACACTTCCGAATGCTCGCTATATCCGAATCTCTGCGAACGAATGGCTACGACCCCGCGGTCTATACCCACATCCGCATACCGGGGATCTGGAAGAAGCTTAACGAGTTCTATAACATGCCCTTGATAGACGAACGGGAGAATAACATGGACCTGTTGGAGGATCCCAGTTTCGACGATCGTTTTAAGGACTTCGATCTTCCTTGGGAGGACTACGGCGACCTGATCATGCAGCGAGCACTGGCAGATCCCAGCGAGGCGCCATCGTCGCCCTCAACGGCAGAGAAATCACCTGCTTCGACTAGAAAGCGGAAGCGCGGTGGGGCTGGGGATGAGCCGAAGGGCCGCGCCAGCACGGTTGAGGACTCAGAGGCCGAGGACGAGGGAGATGCCGAAGAGGCCCAGTCTAGCCCAGCAGTGAAGTCGGCACGAAGCGCACGCAGCACTAGGAGCTCCAAACGCGCGGCATCCAAAGCCAAGGCCAAGGCTGCCGAACAAGAGGAGGAGGAAGAGGAAGGCGGCGATGAAGAAGAGGAGGGAGACGGAGACGGAGACGGAGACGGAGACGGAGAATCCCACGAGCAGGAATCTTCCTCCGACGAGGAGAGCGAAGAAGAGCAAGGGGAAGAACACGAAGAGGAGCAGGAGGCGGAGGAGCAGCAAGAAGAGGAAGCTCCAGCGGCGAGGCCCGCTAGGGGAGGTCCAGGAAGGGGAAGGAAGCGAGGTCGAGGTCGTGGGCGGGGAGGCCGCGGTCGACGAGGTGGGTAGAAACTGAGGGTCAGCAGACTCTCCATGGGCGAGTCTCTCAGACCAGAGGAAGGGAGGGGGCGCTCGCATTCTGGTTACAAGAGTTCGGCAGAAGTGTTTGTCAAATCAGGAAGTGTTGGCTGGATTGAAATTGGACAGTATTTGCATGTTAGAGATACCCTGTACTGCTAGGCGCGAAGATGATGAAATACTTTGAGGAAAGCAAAGCTGCCGAACCGTTTCCTACCGGTTGTGAAAGGTATTTGCAGCTGGATACCAGAACTTGCCCAGGAGGGTTGGTACTTTGATGGTACTTGTATCCCGCCGTGCAAGCTCAGTAATGATCCCTGCAAATCAACACCCCACACACCCATCATCAACGTCGTGCCCCGCAACGCGTCTGGTCAACGACAGACGCGACTTAAACAATCTTGAGGCCTGTCAAGCCGAAGACAACCCAAAATGTCTCGGGCAGGGTCCTCAGCAGCAAGAAACCTCACCCTGACTGAGGAGCTGGAAAGGCTTGAGCAATCCATCACGCTCACTCTGCAAGGTACATTAGATCTGCTTCTGGCTAGGTCACTTGAGAGGGAACTAACGAGGCACAGAGATCGACTCAAACTTCAGCAGGGCACATCGCATAGTCACCACGAGCATCCTGCCCTTGGTGGAGCAGTATGGAGAGCACTCAAAGGCCGTGTGGGAGGCGTCAAAGTTCTGGAAGCAGTTCTTTGAGGCATCGGCAAATGTGTCCTTGTCGGGGTATGAGGAGCTAGCCGCAGATGAAGAAACGACAGCTCACGATGAGACAACTGAGCATGATGAGACGACAGCGGACTACACTCCACGGCCTGAAGATGGTGATGCTCATCAGGAGGCCTCATACCAAGCCCAGGACGACTCACTGCTGGATGGCGGAGAGGGGGGTCTTACTGGGAGCACCCCCCGCGCGCCGGCGAGCAAGTCAAGGCCACAATTCGCCAAGCTCGGCTCTCCCTACGAGGAGCTGAAGCGTGAGATGAGAGGCGAGGATGACCGCGCCTCAGGTGACGATTCCGACACCGAGATCGTGCCTCACCAGCACACCACCAGGCTGCCCGACATGTCCATGACCCCGCGGTCGTCACTGGGCGCCGACGAGGCAACACAAGACGATATCTTCTCCACTGCGCAGAAGAACAAGGACCCCCTACTCCACCGGGTCCTTGACAAGAACTACCGCATCCAAGCGACCCCTCACAAGCCCACCGGTGTCTCGCCCATCAAGTGGAAGATCACCGAGAAGCCCCAGCTCCAGGGCGGGGGCAAGGGCAAGCAGCCAGCATGGAAGGACGTCTCGCCGCAGTCCTCTCCCGAGATGGCGATCCCGACGCTTCGCAGTGCCGCGTTTATGTCGCCCATAAAGTACGGTGGCGGCGTTCGCGGCAGACGTCCTAGTGGCGCGTCTGGTGCGCCGCGGACACCCGGCGTCAGCGTCCAGACACCTGCGACTGCGAAGAAGACGAGGGACGTCTACGCGGACGAGGAGGGCAAGAGGGGCCGGCACAAGGATGATATCGCGTGGGATAGTGACGACGAGGATGATGACGGCCTCTACGGCGGTATGAGCCCGCCCAAGACGATCCAGTTTGCGGTGCCGCCATCCAAGCTCCTGCAGACCCCAGGTGAGTAGCCAAAGACCCGCAAGAACCCCAATTCATCAGCAATAGCCAGACAAATATCTAATTCCTCGTACAGCTCGAGAGGCAAGCAAGCGGATTGTTGACGACATACTTATGACGGCCGGCATGGAGCCTGAAGACTCGTCTGAGTACAGCCCTACAATTGTCAAGATGAATGCAAACATCTCGGACGACACGTTTTGATGAGACATTATAGAGAAGAAATTGTAGTTTGGAATTCCACGGAATCCCGGATGAAATCAACACTATCACAGTCTGATCTCCCTGTCCGCCTGAGTGTGATCCATTTACATCAATTGTTGTGGGTGCGATTCAATCGTCCCGAATTTGTGTTGGGAACCCCACCGCGACGTAAAGACCTGCTCCTGCCTCGCCAAATAGTCGCACATGGTGCTTTGAGAACGAGTGAAATACATGCTAGGACCGCTTTTGCTGAAGAAAAACATCTGTTTATATCAGCTCAACTGATAGAAATAAGGTCAAGCTTTGTGTCGTGGAGGCCTGGCATTCTCGTCCGCTCGAACCACTAGAACTTGCGCTAAAGACGGCGTCATGATGATTTGTTTCCAAAGCCTCTCCTTTTCGACCCATCGAGTCATGTGCAAGATGCTCATTCATTCACTGATAATAGGGAGCTATTTTCGGGGCCGCCACACAACCACACCTGGGACCTAGGTAGTAAGCAACCGTGCTATAGACAACTGTAAAATCTCCCATAGGATAACATACCACAGAATAAAATCCTCTCAAAGGACTTCCTATTCGTTCACTTTCCATATGGATATGTCGAACTACTCAACAACTACCATAACCTCTTATGTAAAACAACATAGCTTCGCCTCCTGTGTTTCCCTCCTGGTTCCAACCACAACGTGTCAACCATGGCCTAAAAATCCTCTGTGGCTGTGAGAGGCCATTACATGATCTCAGGCAACCTAAAGTGAATCTGATGGAATTTGGAATTATCTGGGGCACGGAGCTGTCTTATTGTGATGTACGTCAAGAGGTTGAAGGGGCAGAGTGTGAAACGCTTGTATTCGCTTTATCAGCTCCGGCATGAAAGCTGCTTGGAGAACCACCTGATGATTTTCCGATCGAATCAATCGTGCAGACTAGTAAGTTATTGTTGGTTAGACTCAAAATAATAATATTTATTCTGTTGTCTCTCCTTCCACTTTGTTCTCCCTCATTCATCTAATCCCTCATTTCATTTCATTATCTCAGATCAAATTGTGTCTTTCAGTATCTGGTTCCACAATAGTTTGGAAATCTTTTTTGTCGGCTGAATTTGATCCTTCACTTTGTTCAAATCAGAGAGCGTCATGACCTCTCGTTAATAGCACTACGGCCAAAGAATTCAGATGCGAGCCCCAATCATAGGCGAAATCAACGAGACAAGCACCTAGACAGTGTATCCGTAGTATTTGTTGATAAACCCTCATTTCTAGTAAGTTGCTGGGCAGGATGAGACCCAGTGGAATTGCAACTGGCTCTTTTAATCACATGGCTTGTTCGTGCTCAGCCATGGCTTTCACATTATGCACATCCGAACAACCAGGCCGGATGAGATCATCATACAGCCTGAGAAGTGTTGTTCCCAGGCAGCAAAGCCGTTCCAAACACTTTCTCCCAGTATAAAAAGATTCATTGCGGCGCAGCGCCACACTGGCCTGAGCAGCAAGTGTCTTTGACAGACCCGACAACGGTGGCGGTTGGTTTAGTTATCTGCTTGTTGATTTGGGACACTTAGAGTAGCATCATGTGCGCAGGGTTCAATGACGCACAGTAGTCAATGACTCTCTTCTTGCCTGGCGTCAATCTAGTTGATTAAGCTCAAACGCTTTGAGACATGTGTTGGTCATGGTACGCGAGACACATGGTTCACCGACACACTTGAATCAGTTGAGCCTCTGTGTGCACGAGAGAGCTCAGACACTTTATTTTTTGCCACTATTGTTTTATCCACAAATTCAACCACGAGCATGACTTGGCCTCTAGATTGAATTGCCTGACTGCTTGACCTGAGGCGAAATGATTGTCACACTTTACAAATCCGACAGAACACTCAAGGGGCCCGGATTTACCAGAAAATTGACTTGAAACCCGTGCTAGAATGTTACCAGGTCCCAATATACTGTCACAGTTGAATTACTGGGGCAGGCTGTAGCTGCGAGTTTTTTACGTCGTCTTCACGATGAACCTTAACCATGGCTTGGGGCAGGGGATTTTGCTAGCCTTGTCTCAACGCCTTCATCCGTCACCATCGCAGCAATTCTCACTGAAATGTGAGGGGCGAGAGGGCCACGATTAATTTGTACAAATTTTCCGCTGGAGGCTCGGATGCAAACGAAACGCCGAACGGCGGGCTCCCGCAGGTGTGAGACATGGGTGGCCGGAGATAGCGGACACCTCTGCCCGAGCAGTCGGGATACGCCTTTGCCCCGTACGTCGGAAGGTCGGCCGCGGAGGAGCGATGGGATGGTGCCAAGGGTCTCTGCATGTGAAGCCCGGGTGGGGGTTGGCACTGGAAACAAAGCTGATCGTAAGGAAATCGTATTGAGTTACTTGTTTGCGTATAGCCTGGTGCACTAGTTGGGATGTGTAATGAAGTGGTTGTGGGTGGGCCTGGTTGGAGAGGGAAATTCGCGGGCCAGATTCTTGCACACCTAGCAACGCCCTCGCGTCGCGATGTCGAGCGCGCAGTGTGTGGCAGTCTGTCTGCATTGTGGCTGTCTGGGGATTGTTCCTGCGGACAATGTGATTGCAAATGGGCCTTATTCGTACTCGTATCCGGATCTAGAGTTGTGGGATTGACCAATGGCATGGTGGCGTACTCGAGATGATGTTGCGGCGCATTCCAGGGTCGTCCCAGATGGTCCCGGGCTGCTGGGCCAGAGGGGGAACACTGGCGAACGAACTGCAGGCTTCTTCAGATTTCGAGAACGAGTGGGGATCCACACCTCAGCTCAGCATGTAACCACATTTTGTCGAGGTCAGAGGAGCGAGGGATGCGTAACCATACGATATGTCGTCGCCTATCGTAAATGCGCAGCGGGACGCCCAGAACGTGTGACGATGGTTGTATTGGGGCGGGGCCACAAATTACGTCAATTGCCCGTTAGGAGCGGGAGGCCGAATGCGCGGTGGCGGCGCAGCAGCAACAATAAGCGTGGTGCAGTGGCAGCTGTCGAACAGAATCTGGGCCTCGTCGTGGTGGCAGCACTGGGCAGAAATGGCCGGGCACAGCATCCACTGCCGAAGGGCGGATCACAACATAATGGAGATTAGCTGCTGTGGAGCCGTGGGCAGCACAGAGAGATCTCTGTCCTCTCTACACGCTCTTGTGCCTTTTGGTCCTACAAGCATGGGGTTAACCCAATTTGCGATAGGGCCTGGGTGGGGTGAGTGTGATGGTGATTGTGATTGAATTGATATGATAGACCATGACCGGGCGAGAAGAGAGTCCAAGAAGAGAGTCCAAGACAACCAACCAGCCTTGTTCGAGACGGTGAGAGCAAGCCTTGTACTTACCCCCGGCGTGCCTGGCCTCTCAATTCTCCGCACAACAACAACAAAGGTGCAAGAAGGGTTTGTGGGACAGCAACCGAGTACCACAAGTGGCATCCGCGAGACGATGACCCCTTCGGACCCTGCCACCACACGCCTGCCATGGCCTGACGCGGGTCTGGCTTTCCCGTCCAGCCCGCTGACAGGGTGGGGGGTGAATTGGCCGCTGCCATTGGCCATAGCTCCCCACCAGGAAACTGATCGGCCATGGATTGTCAACTTGGGTCCCAAGGTACCAAGCCCCAGTGCCTGGATGCGGTACCTACCTGCTCACCCAGCCTGCCAGCCCAGCCTGCCAGCCTAGCCCACCACACACACTGCCTATGCCCTCCTGGGCGCCTGGGCGGGCGAGCATCTACTGCGTAGGTGATGCACTAGTCTGTGATGTCGTCGTAGTGTATTATTGTGCTGTACTTTGCTGTGCGCTACACCTAGGGACATGGAAGTACACACCAGGCTGCCTGGCCGCCCGGCCGCCCGGGAGTAGAACACGACTAAGACGAACCTTGAGGTAAGAAGCAGAGTAGCAACAAGCTGACCCGGGCACGCGCTAGCCGGCAGCAGAGCACCCCTGCCACCTGCACATTGAATCGCAATTGTCGCATCCGACGGTGGGAATTCCCATTGGTAGCGTAATCTCCTGTTCCCGCACCTTTTATCTCCAGAAGACCCAGCAAAAGACCAGCTCCGACTACCCAGTCAGCCAGTCCACCGACCCTTGCTTTTGCCCGCCCTTGCCCTGCTTCGGAATTTGCTGCTCATTATTAATTACAGAGACTGCCCCAGGGTCCATCTCGAGCCTGTCTTGTTTTTTTCTGCATTTCCCCGTCTTGCACCCTTCACCGCGCAGTAGTCGGCCCAACACCCCGGAAAGGCCCCAACAATCCAGAGGCAGCGCCTTCAAGAAGAAGGGGACAGAACTAATAGGACCAGGTCGCCCAGCCGATCTGCGAGCGGCGCGCCCAACGACGGCTTACCAGGGAGCTCCGAGACCCAATCTTGAAATTTTTATTTGTTTTCATCTGGTCTGTCCCGGTGTTTGTTGAACAGACGCAGACGCAGACGCAGACGCAGGAAAGGCAAATCTCCAATCCGAACAGGCACAGCTTCTCCGCATCCAAACCCCTTGCAGCGAGCTGGGTTTGCCTAGCATGGACACCAACTCAACCAGCTTCGCCTCGCCGCTGGCGAGCCCGCAGAACGGCAACCTCAACATTCCGGTCCATCTCGAATATGTCGTTGACGCGATCTCCCACGCCAGCATCTGGACTGTCCTATGGACTGTCCTGGCCATAGCAGTGGTCTATGATCAGAGTATGTGCAACCCACCATCAATTGAAGCAAAAGAGGCGTGAATATCGCCCGAATAGTCAAGAAAAGCGTATGAAGCGGCTGGGGAAGGGGAGGGAGCCAATGATTCGATACAGGACGAGGGGCTTCAAAAACAAAGTTCGGCAGCTAATCTCCATGCTTACAGTCAGCTATCTCCGCCAGAAGGGCTCAATTGTTGGCCCGTCTTGGAAGGCCCCGTTTATTGGACCCTTCCTGCAGTCCATGAACCCCAAATTCTCTGAATACTATGGCAAATGGCAGAGCGGCGAGCTCAGCTGCGTTTCGATCTTCCACAAGTAGGTCTCCCGTCAACGTCTCGAAACTGGTCCGTTGTTTTATAGTGGCTAACGCACACCGCAAAAGGTTTGTCATTATCGCTTCCACTCGAGACATGTCCCGCAAGGTTTTCAACTCGCCAACATTTGTCAAGCCTTGCGTTGTGGATGTCGCGCCCAAGCTTCTGGGAGCGGACAACTGGGTGTTCCTGGATGGCAAGCCTCACGTTGACTTCCGTAAGGGCCTGAACGGGCTGTTCACTCGCAATGCTCTCGAGTGCTACCTTCCCGGCCAAGAGGACGTGTACAACCGCTACTTCAAGAAGTGGGTTAAGGCTACCAAGGATGCCGGTGGCAAGCCCGTGCCCTGGATGTCTGAGTTCCGAGAGATCATCACTGCCGTGTCCCTGCGGACATTTTGCGGCCACTACATATCCGACGAGGGCGTCAAGAAGATTGCGGACGATTACTACCTGATTACCGAGGCCTTGGAACTTGTCAACTTCCCCTTCATTATCCCGTTCAGCAAGACCTGGTACGGCAAGAAGGCCGCAGACATGGTACTTGCAGAATTCTCAAAGGCCGCAGCCAAGAGCAAGGTCCGCATGAACGCCGGCGGTGAGGTTTCCTGCATCATGGACGGCTGGATCAAGAGCATGGTGGACTCCCGCCTGTGGCGTGAGGCCGAAGCCCGAGGCGAGAAGGTCCCCAAGCCCACACCGCTGCTGCGAGAATTCTCCGACTACGAGATTGCCCAGACCATCTTCACCTTCCTCTTTGCTTCTCAGGACGCGACCAGCAGCGCCGTCACGTGGCTGTTCCAGATCATGGCTCAGCGGCCCGACATCCTCGACCGAATCAGGGAGGAGAACCTGCAGACCCGCAAGGGTGACATTCACGCGGCCCTGACCCTGGACGAGCTCGACTCGATGAAGTACACCCGTTCCGTTGTCCGTGAGCTGCTGCGATACCGGCCTCCCGTCCTGATGGTGCCTTACCTCGCGAAGAAGGATTTCCCCATCACCGACACCTACACCGTTCCCAAGGGCGCCATGGTCATTCCCTCGACATACCTGTCACTGCGGGATCCTGAGGTGTACGAGCGTCCGGACGAATTTGACCCCGAGCGGTACTACACAGGCGATGCCGAGGAGAAGGGCGCAAAGAACTGGCTTGTTTTCGGCACTGGCCCTCACTACTGCCTCGGACAGCACTACGCCATGTCTAACCTCGCCCTCATGATCGGCAAGGCGTCCCTCCTGTTGAACTGGGAGCACCACCCAACGCCAAAGTCCGAGGAGATCAAGGTCTTTGCCACCATCTTCCCCATGGTAAGCCCGCCTCCCACAGCATCCCCTGAACCCTTTGAGTGTTACATGCTGACATGATCCAGGACGATTGTCCCTTGACTTTTGAGGACAGGAAGTAAGAAGGGGGCTGGTAGAAGATGCAGAGCAATCTAAAAAAGACGTGAGCATGATGCGGCTGGTATAATGGACCTACCAGCGTGATCGCATGATTCTAGACGTGTTACGACACAGATTAATAAGTTTTAATACCGTACATAATTTTCAGACCCCGAGCTTCAGGAACCACGCATCAGCGGTCTGAGCTCTTGTAGCAACGCTCCCGGTTAGAATGGCGTAGTCCGGGATTCGCGCCCAGAGCTCACAACCTCGCGCTGGTGAACCCCTCACAGGACAACTGGTAATGAGACGTCAATCTTTAAATGCAATCGTTGACCCAGGCATGATCAGACCCTGGCCACTGTGGCGGGTACCACTGTGAGGGCAGCATTTGTCCGATCTCGTAAACTTTATCTGGACCAATCCCTCGAGAAGCTTGGCCGTCGTTTCAAGGACGATTGGTGGAACAAAGATAGAGTTTGACCACGGCGGCACGACCCGTCACACTCGAGCTGTCAGAAGGGGTTGGATGGGATGCCCAAACACAGATCTGCGCAAGATCCAGGGCCCCTTTCCAACCGGAGAACACACGAACCCCCCCGGGACCTACCTTTGCGAAGCCTGTGCCCGCAGGTGACATCAGAGCAAGGGAACCAACCGGCCGACCGACCGAACCCGGCCGCCGCCTCGTCCGAGATAGCTTCCCGACCGACCGAAAGTGGGACACCCAGCTTCCCGCCGAAACGCAAAACGCCCTGTCCAGACAGAAACACACCACGAACTATCAATCTCTCAGACCTTTCCCACTTTGCGCCGGAGCTTCTGTCTCACCGAGCCCCTCCACCTGCAGAGATGGCTTCCCCTCGGACCCTGCAGAGCGCCGCGAACGCACTGCGCCGCGGCGCCCACCGCGCCGGCGTGGCTGCTAGCTCCAGCAACCTCCTCCGCGTCGCCGCGCCCCGAGCTGTCAGGCGGTACGCCCCGGCCCCGTTGCACACTGTGGCTGCGCTGCCCTCTGGCGTCCGGAGGTACTCCCAGCAGGGGCAGCCCAAGGAGAGCAGGATATGGAGCTTTGAGGAGGTTTGTTGCACACATTGGACTGGCTTGCGTGGCCCCGCCCTCGCCAATCCCGGTCTGGAGAGAGATTCCGGGAAAGGCGGAAGAGGCAGATTTAATGACAGACTTGCTAACAGATACCATTTTCGGCACACAGGTCCAGAAGCTCACGCAAGAGGCGGAACCCAAAGTCTTGGTAGTCGGTACGATCCGAATTTCCCCCTTCCTTCGAGGTCCCTGAACACCCGACAACTATACACCCTCTCTCTCTCTCTTTATAGACAAAAACAAGGCGCACAAGGAAAGAACGTGCGGGAGAAGAGAAACCAGGCTGACCTTAGCACCGCGACGCCACCCAAACAGATGTCCGAGAGCCAGGCGAGCTCAAGTCGACCGGCCGCGTCCCCGGCGCGGTCAACATCCCCGTGACGTCGCAGCCCGACAGCTTCCACATCAGCGAGGAGGACTTCGAGGACCGGTTCGGGTACCCGCGCCCCGCCAAGGACCAGGAGGTCGTGTTTTACTGCAAGGCCGGCGTGCGCAGCCGCGCCGCGGCGGGGCTAGCAAAGGACGCCGGCTGGTCAAAGGTCGGCGAGTACCCTGGCAGCTGGCTGGACTGGGCCGAGAAGGGGGGCAAGGTCGAGAGGTGAGGTCCGCCTGTTTGGGTTTTGGGGGCTTACACGGGTGGGATGGGGGATACGTCTTGATGGTCACGACGAGCTTCGCTTGGGTGTCTGCTACGTGACCGCAGCATCTACCTAATTTCCATTGGGTCAACCTTCCCCGGGACAACCTTACATGGGCCAACATCTTAAAAGTCAGCCTCCTAGAGACCAACCTTCAGTGGGATAATCTCTTGTGGGATAACCTCCTCTCAGACAACACACCTCTGGCAGGCAAGCCACAAGGGCTCTGTCACGGCATCTTGTGACTTTTTAAAGATACGGCGATGTAATGGTAATAGTGTACGTGGCAAGAGGGCTCGAAATCTGCTGAAGAGCACGGCAGTAATGCTACTTGGACTTACTACTATGAAAATGAATTTCCCCTTTGATAGATGCTTTTCCCGTGTCAGTAAAACAGACCAGCCGTCTAACCGGCAAAGTGTACATGCAGTCATTAACGACAAAACGCCCCCTAAGCTCACAGCTCCACGCCTAGGCATGGTAGCTCCCTCAAAGTTGCCCGCTCTTAAATATCCTAGAAGCCCGGGGGTGGTGGAGGCTGCTCAGGCGCCTTTCCATCGTCACCGCCACCACCTCCTCCACCAACGCCGCTCCCAGGCTGCTCATTCGGTATCAGACTGCCGTGCGCGAAGAACAGCATCTTGATGGCCACTGCCAAGGCCAGGTGCAGAACCAGGACCAGGACAAGCAGGACCTTGCTCGTCTGCTTATCGGTGGCGCTCAGGACCGGGTACAGGTTGCGCAGAAGGAAGGCCACGGACAGGCCGAACCCGACGCCCACGAAGACCCAGTTGAGGATGCTGATCTGGCTCCAGCTGATGAGCGCGACGGGCACCCAGATGAGGTTCGAGTAGCCGTAGAGCGCCCAGCACTCGAGCAGGTTCGCGGACTCGGAGCCGAAGTACCGCAGCGCGAGGTACAGCGCCATCGGGATGAAGAGGGTGTAGCCGTAGATGAGGCCGGCGGCGCCTGGAATTTCAACCGCAGCGTTAGCAAAGTCGTGCACTTCTGTCCTCCAGGGACGGAGTCACAAGAGAGGAGCAAAGGGTATGGACACATACCGCTGAGGAGCTTGAAATCATAGACGAACGGCTCTTGTCCTGTCGTGGCGAGGTACTTGCTTATGGTGCCCCCCAGGAACAGGATGAAGACGACGGTCGTGGCAATCCAGAACGGGCCGTAGAGGTCTGGGTTGCCCTCGAGCACGTCGAGGAAGTTGGCCCGCGGGAACAGCGCCGCCCAGCACCGCTGCAGGACCGCCGAGGTGTCGACATCGAAGAACTGCGCGTAGAAGGACATGGACCACAGGTAGCGCTTGCCCGAGGACGATGCCGTCGCGGGCAACGGCAGGCCTGACTGCCCGGGCGCCTTGCGGATCGCGGGCGTCGACTCGGAGAAGTTGGAGTTGTGGAATTCGAGATCGTCTTGGAGGTCGGTGTGGCCGAGGTCGCCCTGCGCGGAAAGGCTTCGTTAGAAAGTGGTGGTCTTGGGCGCATATTGTCTTTTATGGTTGGTATTACCTCGTCGTCCACGTCTACCACCGCATCGTAGCCGGCTCCCGACGACATCTTGCTTTATCACTGCAGGATGTTCCTTCGATATCGACTTTCAGATCTTCGATAAACGGAAGGATTTCATATGCAACGGTGTGAGAATGGGTCGTTGGAAAAGTACGTCGCGGAATGTAAGGGAATGAATTCGCAATACAGGTGAGCTTCCACCTGCAGCTCTCGACAGCTTGCAAGTTGGAGGTTAATTGTACGGAGTACAGGGATGTGAGCCGCGGGTGGTGGTACGTACCTGTTAGCTGTGCCACAGCGGCCGTCAAACTGCCGTGTAGATGCAGGGGTGCCGATCACTAGCAGAATTGCGCCCGTATTTCGAATTCAACAATAGAAATTCACAACACAGTATCTCCCGCCTAATTCCTATGGGACATCCTCTTCTGGGATATCCTGCTATGGCACACCCTCCTACGGCATACTCTCTTATGTAGTTCCCTTTTGTAGGACTTCCTCCTTAGGGACTTTCTTCTATGAAACAATTTCCTATAGGGCATTGTCCTTTTGCGACAACCACATACGGGACAACCTTCTAGATAGCAGCCTTATAGCCTCTTATAGGAAAGCATCCTACAGGATAACCTAACATAATTTTATAGGATAACCTCACAACCTCCGAAGGGCCAACCTCTGGCGGGATAACCTCCTATGGTACACCCTTCCGTGGGATACACCCGTGTAGAATCACCCAGCCTCCTGTAGGGTACCCTCCCGCAGAACACCCTTCTATGGAATAACGCTCTATAAATGAGCCTCCTACAGAATGTGGTTATCTACATTTGTGCATAATTTGGAAGTAGTGCAGCCACAGAGACTGCTACGAAGTACTGTCATTTTTGCAGGTGTGGCAGTGGTACGGTAATAATGAACATGATTTGTTGCGATCATTTGCAGGGTCAATTGTTGGAAATTGCATGTGCTCAGACTGCAAGAATTCGAATCGACCTCAAAGAGGCATATTATCACTCGGAAACCGCTGATGAACTTCCCACACCGGCAAGAACAGGTCGAGGCACCAAACGTGCTGCCCTTCCTCGCTCACACGTGCTTAATTGATTGCGTCCGAATCTCGCTGCTCCTTTCCTCATAGAAAGTCTTCCGGTATGTGAGAGCAGCCACTCGTGAGTTGGGAGGCTGTGCGCGGAGAGGACTGGCAACGCCCTTTTCCGACCTCAGAGATATCGGCCAAGTGGTCGGCTCTCTTTAGGCTGGACCTATGTGTCGGCTGTCACAACTTAACACACATTCCCACAACTTGCGACTCTGCTCATCTTATAGAGTTGGGCCATCTTTTGGCCCCTCTCACTTCGTACCATCGAATCACAAAGCGAAATGACTGCTGTGTATTTTTCATCCCATTGATTCCGATAAGCACGAATCTCTATTGATGTGCTACGTAAGAACGCAAGTGAATGCTTGCAAATTGCTTTCCCTTGCCAACCACTCGTGATACCAGAACCGCCCAGACGCCAGACATGAGAATCGTTTACTAGTGGCATGTCAGTTTTTGTTCGTACTTGGGGTGGGCAAACAGGCAGGAGACAAACCTTGAGCTTCTTCTTGGGACGCAGCTGGTTGGTGTGTCCGCACTTCCTCTTCCTGCAGTTGGTGGCACGGGGAGGGAGACGAGCCTGTGTCTCGTGTGTTAGTATTTATGGCACCACTCCACACACACCGGTGGGTGTAACGTACGTAGCACTTGCGGCAGATCATCTTGTCGCAGTTGAACTTGGAGGCGAGGATCTTCAGGGAAGGCTCGATCAGACCACCACGGAGACGGAGGACCAGGTGGAGGGTAGACTCCTGTATTGAATTGTCAGCCTTCGTGCTCGTGTTCTCGCGGTCGCCTTTGCTTGGCGACCAGGAGTCTTCCGTCGATGACAGGTGTAGGGTCGCTCGCTGGGATCATCAAGGCTGCAATTTTTCATTTCCTCCACTGACCTTCTGGATGTTGTAGTCGGACAGGGTGCGGCCATCCTCAAGCTGCTTGCCGGCGAAGATCAATCGCTGCTGGTCTGGGGGAATGCCCTCCTTGTCCTGGATCTTGGACTTGACGTTGTCGATGGTGTCAGAGGACTCCACCTCAAGGGTGATAGTCTTGCCCGTCAGGGTCTTCACGAAGCTGTTGACGAAAGGGTCAGTACGGGTGGCGGGTTATCGGTCGAGTTTCGCATCGGATCGGGTCGGAGCGCTTACATCTGCACTACAAGTTGATTTCTGTTAGCATGACGATATCAAAAGATGCGGGCTCATCAGGGCAATAGAAATGCGGCATAGACTTACTCTTGAATGCTTCGTCCTCGTGGGGGATTGGCGTTTGGTGTGGTTTGGGAGGGAGGGTGACGGTTCCTGAAAGGTCGGGATTCCTCTGACGGCGGCAGAAAGATGGGTGGAGTCTGGGCACGAAAATTGCGAGCGCGCTGGCCGTTTGCCCTGTGTGGATCCACTAAACACGTGACCCCGCCGCCCCGACCGTCCGTTCTCCAGTTCTCCAGTTCCTAAGCCAAAGCCTTGTTGTTATGATGGGATCAAATTGTCATTGATTCACATCCAATGTCCGATTAAGATTCTCGATTACTTTGCATCGAAATTGATTTGGAACGAGACTCTCAGTAGGCAGATCCAAGTTTGTCAGCCTGCCTGTGTGTATCTGTTGAGGAGGGCCGTACCTTGGCGCAGCGACCGGCGGGGGGCGACATCCCAGGCGACGCCACAAGAGACTTGCACCGTGGGAGCGATGAAGACCTTCCATGATTGACCCCATCGCCTACGTTGTTGAAATCACGCTGCTGAAATTCACGAAAATCAAATAAATGCCACTACAGAGCCCACCATAGCTTGATCACCATAACCTGGTGACCTGTGCACGTATTCCATGGTGGGGTATCCTACTTGTGGTCATATCACAGAGGGTGTCCTCTGAGAGATTATTCTATAGGGTTTTATTTTGTAGGATAATGTCTTAAATGGACATTGTCTGAGAGGAGGTTGCCTCACAGGAGGGAATCTCAGAGACAGTCGTCCTGTAGCGGGTTGTTCAGTAGGAGGTTGTGCTGTAAGAGGTACACCTACAGCATGTTGTCCTAGTACAGGCTCTTCTATTGGTGAAGAACCCAGAAGAGTTCAGATTGAGGGTATTTCCAACCATCTATGGACTGGAGACCTGCTATTCTCATCACTCCGATCCAGACCGGTTCGCTTCCACCTCGGCCTTCTGCTCCCGGGTGCTCCAGCGCTGCACCTTCAACTCCAAAGCATGCACAGCCTTTACAAGTACGCCAAGAGACAACCCAGAGATGTCGGCCGCCTTGTTGTAGAAAGCCTTCGCAACACCAGGCAGGTCATCAGGGGTCCGGTACACTGCATGGTCCTCGCCTATCCTCTTAAACCAGCTTCCCTTCTCTGGCCGCACGGATCTTATGTAACTCTGTGCTGTTCTGAGCCTGTCATCTATTTCGTCCTCAGTCAGCTCAGGCTTGGGCCCCTGAAGCCGCCTATCCGCCAGCGGGAACAGCTCCTTGAGCTCCTGCGATTCATTGCCCGACTTGACCTGTGTCTCCTCATACCAGTCGAGGTAGTCGTCGATCTTCTTATCGGTCATGGTCCAGGCATCATCGGGCTGTAATTGATGCATCACCCGCCGTTCCAAACCCTCTGATTCGGGGTCCCTCATGAGTTCTCGCCACTGCTCCCAGTCTAGTTGCAACGATGATGGGTCGCGGTAGCTGACAGGAGGCCGTTCTATGCCGTCAAATGGGTAGAGTAGCTTTGTTGCGAACACGACGCAGGATATCAGCAGGATGTCCGGGTGGTCGAGCCGCTTGAACCGTTTCCTATCCATGTCGAAGGCACACTGAAGACCTAGAAGTCTCAGCATTGCTCGGACATGGACATACACCTCCACTGGAAGCATGTTAGGACTCGTTCGAAGCGCGGAAAGGGGTTTTAGACTTACCTGGTAGCGCCAGTTCTCGCAAATATTGTAATAGAAGCAGAGGTGTGTTCAGCGGAGGAAATGCCATCTCGTAATTCAAGTGATAATCGAGGACCAACTCTAGCGCCGCCTCGTGGAGCTCTCCGCCCCGAAACGAGGTGTTCCTCACCTTGAGGGCCCTGTGATATGCACCGGGTAGCCTGGCCGTCATCTGCGCAGGGAGCGCATCGAATGCTCCGAGGAAGAGCAGGTGGTCATCCTTGGCCCAGTTGTAGATCTGCCCAACGCGCACCGGCAGGCTCATCGACAGGCATCCGAGGTAGCAGAGCGCGAGGCTGTGGAAAAGCCCCGGTAGATTCCAATCCTGCCCGGGCTCCGAGGTCCAGCTCCTGCCGCGGCTGACCGTTGTCCTCGTCGTGGCGGTGGACGCGTCGCTCTCGCTCCCGGCCTGCGAGCTGAACAGCTCCGTGCCGGAGTCGAGGCCAGACTCCAGGCCGGACTCGCCGTCGGTCGATTCCGCGGCGCTCCTGAGGCCGGCGAAGTTCCTGATGCGCAGGTCCCAGAGGTCGCGGACGACCGTCTCCAGCTCCTCTGGCAGCCCCTTGGTGTGCACCAGCCACCAGATCTGCTTGCGCAGTATGAGCTGGAGGCATTCTAGGTACAGCTCGCGCGCCGCGTTGCCAGAGAGATGCTTCGTCGCTTTCTCCCTTGCTTCCCGCTCCTTGCGCACGATCTTTCCCTGCTGCCCAAAGTTGTCTTCTTCGTCGATGTCAAACTCGACATAGCCCTAAATTCACGGTGTAAGCAAGACTGACAGCCTATGAAATGTTGTCCTCGGGTCACGCCCTACCTCGATGCGATGTCCATTTTGGCAGTATCTGAGTCCACTTTCTGCATACCATCTTTTCGCTCGACATTCGTCGCACCGCTCACCAGGGGGAAACCGGTGGAGTTCTTGGCCCCTTCTGCGGCCTGTCATGGTGTTTTGAGCATGGATGGAAAGGTTGTAGTAGGATGTTGACAGCCGCGTTGTACTGGATAAGTCATGCACGGGCACTCCCGCAAGCTACCACACTTTGCTGGCGTGCTCAGAATCTCCAAAACTGTCACAACGAAATGGTTTTTTTGGCCGGTTAACCGACCATTCGGCAACAAGAGACACTCGGCAATTTACAAAAGGCGTGTAACATCGATCAAGTGGTGTGGGCTGACAGCAGTATGATTTCGCAAAGGAAAAGCAGCAAATACTGACTAAGGGTGCTGGTATGGCAGTCGTGGGGACCAGTCATAATTACGAATCACCAGCATATCACATGTTGGACCTCTGAGCATTGTTCGTATAGTCTCATTTTACGTAGACTCTACACCCGTGGACACCCCAGTTTCTCCCCGCTTAGGAATGTTTATCGCATGCCAATTAGATGGGAAAACCGCAGATTGGATTTCGCGCGAGCCCGTCTTTCACGTGCTATCAAATAAAACTATCAAGTCCATGGATCAGAGAAATGAGTGGCAGGCCCACAATATGTCAAGACGAGGTATCCTCAACATGAGCTTTGCCGCAACTGATCGTAAGCGCTACTGTTCAGTATCCGGTCGTTTCCCGAGGTCGTCAATCGCCAATGGCAGGCGCTTAACCCTGCTTGGGGGCCTCCTTGGCCTCAACGGCAGCCTCCTCACCCATGGCAGTCAGGATGACAACGTCTAGTCGGGGCTGTTAGTACACGTAGTTGACATCTGATCATCTGGACAAGACTCACTGGTGTCCTTCTCCTCGGTCTTGAAGAGGCGGATGATCTTCTCGCCAACCTCTCCGTCGGGAACCTTGACATCATCCTTGGTGTCACCGTCATCGGTCATGAGGGAGAGGTAGTCATCGTCGGAGATGTCGAGCTAGATGGGCAAATTGTTAGAGGACTAGCCCACGTGCCGCCACAATGGTCGCTTTGGAATTTGACTTACGAGCTGGTACTCGCGACGGGAGACGTTGGGGACGTCCATGTTGTGGGTGGAGGGGCACAGCTCCTCAAGCTTCTTGCCGGTGAAGATGTCAATGGCGACCAAGTGGACCTTGGCGTGGCCGTGCTTGCCAGTCTTGGAGGTAGACATGTCGACGATCTTGCAAGGACGGCTCTTGATGACCACGAAACCGTTCTTCCGGAGGGAAGAGCATTGCATGGGGAAGGTCAGCGACGCACCGGCGTCAGCCGAGTCGAAGGTGTGTTCATGCTACGGGGGCCATTGTCAGCCTTGCGAGGCGCGAGAAGAGAGGTGGTGGGAGCGGATGTGTGCTGTTGGGATCACAGGCAAGAGGCGAGTGTATCGTGCCAGTCGGGCGTGGGCGTGCAGTGCGGGGTGCCATCCTGTGCCAGCCACCACACGAGCAGAGGGGAGAGAGGCAGAAGGGCTGGTTGCTTACCTGAGCGTCGTCGGCCATTTTGATGGAGTTTGACGGGTGAGGCTGCCTGAAGAGATGGGGGATGGAGGGGAGTGGAGGGGAATGGATGCGACAACGGCCGAGGAAAGGAAGCCGTCAAAAGAAAGGGTTTTGTGGTGGTTTAAGAGTGAGCTAGATTTTCCGAGTGGAGGGGAGGCACACAACAGGAAGGGAGGTGAAAATACGGAGGTCTCGCCCCTCTCTTCTCCAGGGTGTCCGCTCTTTGCCTGGCCCCTCATTGGTGCCGAGCCACGGTGCGACATGGGTGACGGTCGGGCAGCTGTAGCTAGGACTGCTGGGTATGAGGGCGGCTAATACGCCCGCGGCCGTATTTGCACGGGCAACGACTCGCTCTTAACAACAACACGGCAGATTCTCGCCTCTAGCCCGGTAAGGCCAGCGGCTGGAGGCCCGCCGACCCAAAAGCACCCGGGGCTGCTCGTGTGCCTTGGGAGCTCATCTGTCGCGCCCAGAGGTATGCTGCAACGCAACATCTCGGCTTATACAGAAACAGAAGCTGTCACTTGAGGTTTCACCCTGCACTCTGACTCCATTCTGGGCATATTAGGTACCGAGCACCACCCAATTGGTAACCGACCAAGGTGACACGTACGTCTACGTAAGCCAGGAAGCCTCCCAAGAATGCCACTGGCATAGCAGCATTCGGCCAAGCCAACTACTCTCCCATACAATCGTAGCCTCAAATAGCAGTACACAGCTGCGTGGTCTTCAAAATCACCTGGTTAGGGTACACAGCCTTGGGGCAGGCAACTCCTGGGCTTCTAGACAAGGAGGTCTAGACACCCGGGAACTTGAGGATAATTCTAATAGAAATACAGTGTTTTTCCGACAAAGTTATCAGGTTATCCCACCAAGCTTGCACAGCAGTTTTTCCCACAGTAGATGGTTCCACGGGACAACCTCTGACGGGA
The DNA here is from genome assembly GCA_000800745.1 of Diaporthe longicolla. Taxonomy (NCBI): domain Eukaryota; kingdom Fungi; phylum Ascomycota; class Sordariomycetes; order Diaporthales; family Diaporthaceae; genus Diaporthe; species Diaporthe longicolla. The sequence goes on along the minus strand of JUJX01000012.1, from coordinate 214,057 downwards.
CGACCTCCTGCAGGATAACATCCTATAAGATAACCTCTGACGGGACGACCTCCTGCAGGACAACATCCTACACAACAACCTCTAACAGGACAACCTCCTGCAGGATAATATCCTACACAATAACCTCTAACAGGACAACCTCCTATAGGACAACATCCTATACGACAACCTCTGACGGGACGACCTCCTGCAGGATAATATCCTACACGACAACCTCCCACAGGACAACCCTCCACAGTATAATCCACAGTGCCTAACCCACTGGATCGCGGCTGTCTGGCAACAGATCTAGATTTTGCGGGCAATCACTAAAAGTGGGGCCCACCCGTGTCAGAGCAAATTTTCGTCGCCTTGGGTCTCTCATCTACGCAGTACACTAGTGTAAGTGGCCGGGGTCTGGTCGCGATCAAAGTGCCCATCTCAACCCCACCACTACTACCTGGGCACTGTGAAAGACCCATGCCCCTCTCCAAAAAGTTGCGACGCGATCGGCGCAGCAGGACCACTACCAATCAACAGGACAAAGCAACTTCCATTCCTTCTTTCCGAAATTTGTTTTCGCCTCCCGATCGAGAGAATTTCGGCTCGTTCACGTCAACATGGCACCCATATCAGATTCCGTTGATCCTACAATTAACGCCCTGCGACAGTCGCTTTGCTCCGAGGACACCCCACTACCCGTGCGGTTTCGCGCCCTCTTTTCCCTCAAGCATCTGGCCACCCAGTCTCAAGATGCCAGCGCCGAGGCTGCTATGGATGCGATTGCGGAGGCTCTCGCCTCACCTTCCGCCCTGCTCAAACACGAACTTGCATACTGCCTCGGTCAGACCCGCAACCTCTACGCTGTCCCACCGCTGCGGAAATGCCTAGCCGACATCAACGAAGACCCCATGGTCCGACACGAGGCCGCCGAGGCTCTTGGTGCGATAGGTCACGACAGCAACGTAGACATACTCCGCGAGTTCAGGGATCGGAAAGGCGAGAACGTGGCAGTCGTAGAGACTTGCGAGATTGCCCTTGACCGGATCAGGTGGGAGAACTCAGAAGAGAGGAAGCAGGAGATGCTGCGCCAGAGGTAACATCTGTATTCCTATGTCTGGACATGCAAAAATGTGGTTTAACCAAACCTGTCACAGTGACTTTGCCTCCATCGACCCTGCGCCACCAATGCCAGAATCCAAGAAGACCGTCGAAGAGCTTGGGAAGGAGTTAATGGACACCAAGGCTCCTCTATTCATACGATACCGGGCCATGTTCGCTCTCCGAGATCTCGCATCACCCCCGGACCTGCCAACCGCGGTTCCTGCCGTGCACGCTCTTGCGCGGGGATTCGACGACCCCTCCGCCCTCTTCCGGCACGAGATTGCTTTCGTGTTCGGCCAGCTATCCCACCCGGCGTCCATTCCCGCCCTCACATCTGCGCTTGGCAACCAGAAGGAGGCCAGCATGGTGAGACACGAAGCCGCTGAGGCTCTCGGCAGTCTGGGCGAGGAAGAGGGGGTTGAAGATATCTTGAAAGGGTTCCTCAACGACCCAGAGCGTGTCGTCCGGGAGAGTGTTATAGTGGCCTTGGACATGGCCGAGTACGAGAGGGGAGAGCAAGCAGAATATGCGCTCATACCAGAGACTGCCGCAGCTTAGCTTAGAGCCACTCGACAACCCACTGGACAAGCGAGGTCGTCTTGTGACGTTCGCTTCTGAAAACCAGCCATAAGTCCTTGATTAACTCCAGTATGTCGGACCTGACAAATCTGTCGGTGGCATCCGCGGCGCATCTCTACAAGAGTGGGTTAGTAAGAATAAGAATCGACCTTCCCGGGTTCGCAAGGTAGACTCACTAGAATTGGATCTCAACGGCGGTTCATTACTTTAGGCTATACATGAAATGATCTCGATCTCGGCATTATGAGATCAGTTGTTCTCACTCCACCTAGTCATTGTTAGCGACGGTAACCTTCATGTGACGTTCCGAATTGGTGCACATACTTATATCCGCAGTCGCAAGTGTAGAAGATAGTTGATCCTTCGTCCGCACTTCGAAGTTGAACAGCTGAGAACCTGACCTCGGTTCTCGCACACTTGGGACACGTCTGAGTTGTTGTTGCCTCCGTATTCACCTCATGGCGCTTGATTGTCTGAGTGGTAGACAATTTCTGGCGCAGGTATGAAGGAAAATCAGCAGGCTTAGACTTTGTCACAATGGTGTTTGAAGCAGCGTCTTTAAAAGTAATGTCAGCTAGAGCACGCTCTCCTCCGCCGCCCGTTTCTGATTCTGGTCACTCACCTCGGTTTTCAGCGCCACAACATTCACACTGAAGAATGTTCTTTGAGCTGCCCTTGGAAGCCGGTAAGAGGTTTCCACAGTCGGTGCAGAAAACAAGAGACCCAATTGCAGCCATAGCGATTGCCGTGTTTTGCTGAAAATTGCTGATTGTTCCGGAACGGAATTTGGGCTAACGTATATGGTGTTTTCAGAGCCAAGTGAATGAGACAGCAGGGAGCGCCTTTGGTCGAGCGTGGCATATTTTTTTTATTGGCACGCAAGGTTATGGCCGAAGCTTCACCAACTATGGGTCTAATCGATAAGCGAGTCTCGGTAGCAAGGTACCAAAGTACCCACCCACACCTGTTACTGTGGCAGGCAGCTGTGGACCCTGGTCTGCCATCATACCTACCCGCAAACGTTCAAGGGTGCACCTCTGACCTCTCCACCCACTTCCTCGAGTTCACGCTCACGGAACCATTGCGCTTTCCGCCATCGAACCTCCCACTCAGGCCCTGCGGGATCGCCTCCGGATCAGTACACATCAACACGAATGCGAGAGCGGCGATTACCCTCGATAACGGCCAGGCTGTTCTGGTCTGAACGGGAGACTGTCCCCTGTCCGGCTGCGGCTTTCGAGGGCTCTTCATGCATAGCTACTGACATGAAGCGTGGATGACTCTCGATATGGCGCATCCAAGGATGTTGAGTGCCAATGGCGCGCAGAATGGGGCCGAATCTCCTGCGCAGCCATCTGGTCACCAACCGAGGTTCTCGCGCCCGTTCACACTGCAGGAGGCTCTTCCGTATTCTCCCTTTACCTCCGTCATTCCTTTCGAGTCGGGTATGTTCCATCCTCTCTGAGGTTGCTCCAGTCAGGTCTATATCCCTCTGATCATCTGCCAGATATCATTCCCACTCCAAATCTTGGTGCTGGCCCATCTTCGTCCCGTCTCGCCGATCTCGTCCCTCGACATGACTTCGACAACCTGAACAAGGATGCTGCGAACCCGTCAACTACGTCGAGGCGCCTAGAGCAGAGCTTAGAGCATGTGCAGAACCTATTGAATCCGAGCAGGATAGCACAATTGTAGGCACAGACTTGGTATACTTTGTGGCGCAATTTTACTAATTGGCGGCTCTAGCAATTTCAAGACTTGCCCCAAAACCTCAACAGTCAACGGCCCCACGAATAGTCTTTCTCAGAATCTGTCTCCTTTCTCGAGGATGGTATTTGAGAAGACATCTGTCTCCTTTACATACCCAACGACTGAAGCGCCACGTATCAACGGGAAGCACTCCTCCATGACCCCCGGCTCAGCGAAACCACAAAAGCGAGAAAGCAAACCTGCCTCGAGCAGCCAAGTTCCTGCGCACAAAGAACCTCGGTTTGCCGTCTTCATACCCACTAAGAAACAGTACGAAGCCGCAAACCCTGCCGCGGTGCCAGACGCGGTGCCAAACGCCGTCCCAGACAGCAGTTCCGAGGTCAAGAAGTCGCCTCCCTCTCCACAGCCGTCACTCCCAGGAGATGTGGACGAGATCGCTGAATTACCACCTCACGCGGCACCTAGGCCTCTGAACAATTCACAGATGCCTGGAAAATTCTCTATAGACCTACCAGCTGCGCCGTCATTCAACAAGCAGGAATACCTAAAGGTCCAGGAAGAGCCTGATGAGCCCACAAACCTATCGAAACGGAAGCAGAGACATGATGAGTACCAGGATGGTCAAGATGTTTACGGAGCAAGTCGTGACCAAAAACAGAGGGCTGATTCGGCCTATCATCAGCTCCGCCGCTGCTTCTTCGATATCTTTCAGGCGGAGGATAGTGTCACGGCCACTCAATCAGAGTCAAACCCACTTGTCTGTTTGAATTCCCATCAGGAGCCGGCGATGACTACTGCAGCCCATCAAAAAGTACAGCCTCTTCTGCAGAATGCCATATCTTTAGGGTCTTTCGTATATGTTCCCGTGGATGACATCCTGCGTGTGCAACGTCTCTGCGATGGCGCGCTGAAGCAAGCCCAAGACTTGGACCTCAAGGTCGATGAAGGCTGGGGCGAGTCAGAAGCACAATTGTGGGCCAACCAGCTACAGGACGTCGACGCTGCGCTTAGGGCCGCCCGAACTGCCTTGAGGATAATGTCTGCTGGCAGAGAGGACAAGCAACTTTACTCAGAGGATTTGATACGGGACTGCCTGAGCCTCTTTCGCGAGGTCACGGATAATATCATTGTGCCACTGACAGAGAAGGTCCGTCGTTACGGCATCACCAAGGAGGAAAAGCAGGGAACTAAGGCCGGTGCCAAGGACGGCAGCAAAGATCTGTTCGAGAGATTGCTGCCACACAAGAAAATTGCCCAGAACCTGTTCACTAGCTTTACCAGGCTTTATTCCGTTCTGACTACCCTGGTGGCCAGCATAGATTTGTCCGAATCTCATGTTACGGCGCTGGAGACCATCTCATCCACCCTCATATTCGTTGAGAACGCCTACACAGACCGCGACTCTATTGTTGGAGTCCAGAAATTTGATGGCATCCGCCTGGTGGCAATGGACATGCTATCGCAGATCTTTCTGAAGAACCCGCAGAGTCGAAATGGCATCATTGATGACGTCCTGTCTCAAATAGAGAAGGTCCCGCAGACGAAACAGAAAGCTCGTCAGTTCAAGCTTAGCGATGGCAGGAGTATTCAGCCAGTGTCGGCTCTCATACTGCGTCTGATTCAAACGAGCGCCGGCAAAGCCACCGATGTGAAGACCACTGAGAGCAAGCTGCTCCAATCACTTGACGGCGAGCATGAGCAGGACGGCGGCGATGTTCCAGTGCCTACTGCATTGAGAAACTCATCGATCCAGAACGAAGATCAAGCAGAATCTCAGCACGGGCGATCTGCTGTAGAGCTTCATGGGATTTCGGCGCCATTAGCAGAAGCTACGAGGGCAAGCGCGGCCAACGTCATCAACTACATGGTTCTTCGAGCGCAAACGTCCACGAAGACTGGCGAGTCCCCTTTCCGCAGGATTCTTGAGAATTTCCTTGAAGATCTCATCATTTGCTTGGACTCCGCAGATTGGCCTGCTTCTGAGCTCCTTCTTCGAATCCTCATGAGCAGAATGATGAGTCTCGTGGACGGCGAGAGGACGGCAGCTCCAGCCAAAAATATGGCCTTGGAAGTTCTTGGCTCTATGGGTGCTGCGATCTCGAAGCTGAGGTCGCACGTTCGGCGGAGCGCGAATTCTCTGGATGCCGTGGAAGGTACCGAGCTAGGGGTTTGGCTCTCAGAACTTGCGTCTTCAGCCCTCGAGCTCCGATCACGACCAGAGCAGCTGCTATCATGGACTGGGCCTTACCGCGCAAGTCTTGAGTATCTTGACCAGCGATGCTCCGAGGACCCGCACCTGTCCAGCGCCGTGTCCTTTCTGACCACAGACTGGGCAAGCAAAGTCGATACCACGTACGACATGTTGAACAACGCGGACGATGATGAGCGGCTGCCTGAATTTGGAAAGCTCGCCTGGCGGCTGAGAATGATGAGCGAGGATCGTCGTTGGCTCTCAAACGAGTACAGCTTCGCACAAGTCTCTCCCATTCTGGCAAAGCTTTCATACCAAATCATCCTCATTCGGTCTCAATTCTGCGAATCATACAGGCACATTCTCAACATTTTGTTTCGCTTTATGACGTCTGACCAGGCAACAGTCCGCAGCAAGAGTCTCAAGAGTGTGGATGATGTTCTGGAGACAGATCCTGCTATACTCGATGGCGATTCGACGTTTATCCACCGAATTCTACAATGCTCTAGCGACTCCTCACCACAGGTGCGAGACTCCGCACTTGGTCTTATTGGAAAATGCATCGACTTGAGACCAGTGCTGGAGGAGCAGCTGATTCCGACTGTCATCGACCGGTTCATAGACACTGGCGTTGGCGTTCGAAAACGTGCAATGAAACTTGCTCGGGACATTTATCTTCGCAATTCGGATAAGAACGTGCGGAGCAACATCGCGAACGGTCTACTCCATCGTGTACAGGACCCTGACGAGGGGGTTCGAGAAGTTGCCCGACAGATGATCGAGGAAATTTGGATCAGCCCTTATTCGTCCGCGGAGGGCTCTGCAGCGTACAAGACGTCTCTGACAGATCACGTCTCCCTTATGATGCAGACAGTGAAGCAGGGGAATGTGACCCCAGTTCTGGACAAGGTGTTTCAGTCGATACTGGGGTCCAAAGAAACCAACTTCAAAGTTGGACAGATCCTCGTCGGCAGCATTTTCGACCTCTTCCATCACTCAGACTCGGAAAGGGAAGCGTTGCAGCTTCTTATGATCTTCGCCAAGGCCGACGCGAAGCTCTTCACATTCGAGCAAATCAAGATATTGCAATCCACAGTTGCAAGCATAGCTACGAACGAAGACTTGGCGATTTCTCGAGCGGTGGTAGTGATCTACCGACGCGTCTTGCCGCAATTGTCTAACGTTCACGAGTCATTCCTTACTGACATATTGAATCCTTTGATGCAAGCCGTACCCAAGGTGACTCGAGCACTTCTGGACGATGTGGTTGGGTGTCTGTGGATCATCAGCGGGCTACTGGGAAGTATAGAGAAGCTCTCACGATTGGCGCTCTCGGCACTGCAAGGGATCCAGAAGATCCGGGCCGCGACACAGGGCAGGGCCCTCGACGACAAGACTATGCGAACGTTCGATCGCTACTCGCTCATTGTGGGAATGGTGGGGAAGCATTGCGATCTGGAGAGCAAATTGGCCTCATTCAAGGCTGCGTTCCCATCTTTCAAAGGAGGTACAGTGTCAAAACTCATGGTCGACGTGGTGATCCCCTTTGCCAGCCCATCACAGCCTCTTGAAGCGAGGAAATCTGCGCTTGATGCGGTTGGCCTCATATGTCAGTCGTGGCCAAGGAACTATGTGTCCGCGAATGTGTACACGACATTCCAGCAAGTGTTTGACGAGCAAGTTCCTGTGCTGGAGACGATGATTCTGGGATCCATCAAGGAGTTCCTGTTCACGGAGGAGCAACGTTCTGAGCAAGCAGCTTCGGAAGGCACTGCCAAGGACGAGAAGGGGGAAAAGCTGAATCTCAAAGTCATGGGTGGAACTACCTATGACGATGTCTCCAGCGCCACGACGCAGCGTTTTCTTGCAGATATCACACGAATAGCGCTCGCCACGCAGGACGAGCACGCATTTTTAGCTGTCGAGGTCCTGGCGAGCATCAACCGCCAAGGTCTGGTCCATCCAAAGGAAACCGGCGTCACCTTGATCACATTGGAGACCTCTTCGGTCAATAAAATCTCAGAGCTGGCTTTTCGTGAGCATCGTGCTTTGCACGACAAATACGAGACTGTCCTCGAGCGAGAATACGCCAAGGCAGTACAGTCCGCGTTCGCTTATCAGCGGGACATTGCTCGCGATCCTCGCGGTGCCACCACCGACCCGTTCACCTCCAAGCTTCATCTTATGATGGAGGTCCTCAAATCTAGCAAGGCCAAGAATCGCACGAAGTTTCTTGACAAGCTTTGTGGACAAGTTGACTTTGAGCCTGCAAAGCTAGATACTAGGGGGAACATGCCAGGACACGTCCAGCTGTCTCAATTCATCATCGAGAATCTGGCCTTCTTTGATTACGCCACCGTGAGCGAGCTGTTTGGTACGGTGACCACCATGGAGAAGCTCGTGACTAGCACAGGAGCAAGTGTCGCTCAAGCGATCGAGGCAGAAATCTTCCAGGTTACGATGGACGCAGTGACTAATCCTCAGGCTGCTCCTGATGGCCAAGATCAACCAGTATTTGCTCCGCCCCCACCAGCGGTCGATGCGAAGCGTCTCCGGCAACTGGCAGCCGGGTCCATGATCCTGCAAGCCATGTGGGAAGCGCGGTCATACCTCCGGCGGCAATACAACCTCGGAACGAGCAGACACAACCACAAGTCCAAAGCCAGCAACAAGGAAAAGGATACCACGAAGCCGGTCAAGCTGCAGACCGTCACGGGCGACAAGTTGTGGGAGGACATCGCCTCGATCATGGGCTCGCTCTCCTCGCAGGAGCGCATGATGCAGCAGTGCCGATCATTTGTGGACCTCCTCAACGTCGATAGGGAGTTCAAGGTCGCGGACGAGGACGACGACGCCAATGGAGACGACCCAGCCACGCCCAGCGGCGATGAGGATGACGACGGGGCGGACACGGGCCGGGGCCGCAAGCGCAAGTCCAACTCCACGCCCGGCAGCGGCCGGAAGAAGCGGCAGCGCTCCTCCTCGCAGATGCGGAAGCGCGGGAGGCCCCGCAAGAGCGCCGTTGCGGATGAAGACGATGATATGGAGTTCTTTTGAGTGTCGATCTGTGGATCGCAACGTCTAGGCGGAAATAAAAGAAGAGTTGTTGTTTGCAGGTAATGATATGCTTTAGCTGGGCTACGAAGAGGGGGGGAAAGTAGAGCCTCGGCTGGCCAGTGAACAGGGCTTATAGGCGTTTTTTTGGTCTCCCCACACGGGCACGGGGAGAAATTTCATGGGCGTCATAGGGGCTCATTTGTTTTACCTCGGGGAACAATATTCATGATACCTCATCTTGGTGGGAGTTAGACTTGCTGCATCAGGAGACAGACAGCTGCTTGATTTGGTGGCTAGCTCATGGCTGGATTGGCACGCAGTCATCACACAGTAATGGCGTACACACACAACTGATCCCAGGTCGGGACAGTTGATAATTCACAATGCGAAGGCCATGTTGCCCTCTCGGGCCTTGATATTATAAGACCCATTCCTTTGTTCAGAGTCGTGATGATCTATCACTGACAGACCGAATGACTCGGTGGGGAATGCGTGGGCACCACCGTATATAAAGATTATCCTGAACGCCCCTCGGCCGGATGATGTGTGTTCCTTCCCTTCCCCTGAAAACAAAACCCCTATGCAGGAAAAGATGCAGAAACCTGATGCATGCATGCAAAAAATTCCAGAATGCGCAGGCCGAGAAATGTGCCTGTTATGCGATCGATGATGCCATTTGTCCATCCAGTCCTTTCCCCAGCCCGACCTGACCGTTGCTCTGACCGACGGACTTGAAAAGCAGCAGATGACAGCGAGCGTGTGCGTTCCCAATGAATGGGAAATGAAAGGCGCAAAAGGAAATTCGTCAACAACCCCCGGGTATCGTGGCATGGGACATTCCAGGTCCCGTCTTCGTCGCTTCTTCTGTACATTTCGTCCCCGTTCTCGTTCCTCCTGTCGGTCTCCCGGCACATGATTGATCGATCGTCGCGGCCGATGCGCTAGGTTCCTCCGTGATAGCCCCGACAGGTCACAGCCTGTGTCAAGACTCACAGCCAGAAGAAGTTGTTGCGGTGATTATAATGTCTTCAGCAACACCTCTTTGCCCTGCGCTGCTCGAAGTCTGGCTGGCTATACTCGCGGTCCTGCTGCTGTTGCTGCGAGCTGGCGCCCCGCTCGATAGTCACAGCGGGCGAGAAGTTGGGCGAGAACAGCCACGACCGCCTGTCCCGGCCGACCCTGAAGCTGCCCCTCGCGTTGGCCCCGTCAAAGTACCCGCCCGGCCCGCCGGCGCCCTCGTGGCTGCTGGCCGCGCCGTCCAGCCCGGGCGTCAGCCCCGGCGTCGCGGTGGCGGCGAGCAGGGCGGCCGACATCTTGCGGTTCTGCTCGACGAGCTTCCGGGTGACCACCCTGAACACCTCCTCGACGCCCTCGCCCGACTCGGCGCTGATCTCGTGGCAGGCGTCCCAGCCTACCTCCTGGCCCCAGAACCCGGACGACCGCTTCGAGGTCGGGCTGCGCGGCTCGGCGGACGTGCAGTCGCTGCTGGAGAAGAAGCCGCCGCTGCCGCTCAGGCTCCCCGCGCCGGGGGCGCCGAGGTGTCCGCCGGGGGTAGCGGTCGGCGGGGGCGTAGAGCTCAGGCCGGGGGCGAGGTTTTCGGCGACATAAGCCTAGATAATTCAAGAATTAGTTACCCGGATAGCTCATTCGAAAGCCAGGAAGTCTGGCCCCGGGAGCTGCCTACAATGCAACGCTCGAATGGTACCTCGCGCTTGGAGGGCTCGCGGGCGACCACGTCGGACTTTGTGCCGACGACGTGGAGGACAATGTCGTGGGGCAGGTTGCGGCGGAGCTCGGTCAGCCAGGCGCCCATGTCGGCAAAGCTCTGGGCGTCGGTGATGGAGTAGCACAGGATGCAGGCGTTGGCCCCCCGGTAGTAGAGGCGCGATATGGACCGGAACCTCTCCTGGCCGGCTGTAAGTGGGCAGACGCTTAATTAGCATTTGGGCAAGGCGGGCGCTGGGGAGTGAGACAAGTCGCGACTCGGACTTGTACTCGAGACTGTGTTTTGAGCTTTGACTCTGACTTGACTTGCCTGTGTCCCAGATCTGCAGTCGCACGACGGTATCGGTATCGCTGTCGACGACGCGCTTCGTCATGAAGCTTGCGCCGACGGTGGAGGTCAGCTGGGAGGGCTGGAATGCGCCCTTGCAGTACCGCATGACTAGAGATGTCTTGCCGACCCCCTGGGAGCCCAGCACCACTATCTTGGCCTCGAGGGCCGACGACATGGCGGCGTCCTTTTCGTGTATGCGCGGGCGGGGTGTTCGTATATCGGCCCTGGTTTGTGGACTCGACCGTTGTGGTTCCTCGCGACGGCGCCTGATAACCCTGAAACTCGTGGAGGAATTGCAACCCAGTTGCCTGTGATGCTATTGCTGCTTGCTTATATTTGTCGGCAGGGAAGGGAATGAGCGGAAGCGCCGGTGGCGGCTTGGCATGCTCGGGGGATTGGATTTCTTAGGAGGGCGTCATGGCCATATGAAGCCGTTGGTGATGATCTGCGCGGGTGGGACCTGGATGACGACAGGGTAGAGGCGTTGCACCGGAAATGGAGCGGCACTGGAGGGTTTGAGGAAGAGAGGGAAAACTTAACATAGGATCGCGTTCAAGGTCAGGAGGAAGAGGAGCTAGAAGAAGGAGGGAAAAGAAAGAAAGAAAAGAAGTTTGAAGGAATATGAAGGGTGACGGGAGATGAGATCAACAAGAGACGAGGACGAGGCAGACGAAGGCGCCGAAGTTGTACCAGCTGACCCCAGTGCCCCCCTGCTAGCAAACAAATGTCAGTCAGTCAATCCCCCCTTCTGCCTGTGTTTCTGTGCCGGCAGCGGGCGATGGGTGGATGGATGGGCATGGGCAGGCCTGGGGTGGCCCCAGGGAAGCCGCATGGAATTGAGATACCGCGGGCAGGGGTCCCAAGGCTCTGAGCCTGCTTGGCGCATGCACTTTTTTTTGTCCATCAACAATGTACTGCTACCACCGCGGTATGGCCTCCACGTACGCAGCAGATACGATGACGGAGAACGCGGTGAGAAAAGATATGGTATGCGGCAGGCTGCAGCTACTGCTACCTACCTACCTACTGCAGCAGCCTGCCTGCACTGCAGCTTACACGAGCACCAGTACACAGCATGGAGGCACGAACTTCATCACCATACTCGAAAGCAGGTCGTCCCACGCACAGGCTTGTAATTATGTGGTTGCGAGCTGAGGCTAATGCGCCTACCCTTCGCATCTCACATCGCCCTCGCATCAGCCGTGAACCCGGCTCGATACGGGTACTTTGTGGAACAGACGAGTCGATTCTCATTTGCTTTCGCTTCCCTTTGTGCTGTTTTGGTCCATGGCCGAAGTGGGCTGCCCTAGTAGTTGGGTTTTCCCTCGCCGGTTGCGTCACAAAAAAAAAAAAAAAGGAAGAAAAAATACGTGGGCGACTTGGACCAGTGGCTGTCTTGTCTCACTCAGCGGATGGATGGGAGCAAAAGGACGAAAATGACAGTGGGAAGGAGGGGGGCGGGTGTGATCTTGTGATATTCCGAGGCTTACTGCACCGCCAGCCTGACAGCCTCTAGCGCCGTGGCCTGTGACCACCACCACCGCCGCCACCATCTGCGTGTGTCTACTCTCTCTGGTTTGTAATTCGACGAAATATGACGCACCAACACAAACACACGCGCACGCACGCACAAAGCAGGCTAGGAAGAGGAGAAGAGATATCTACAGCTTGGGCCTCTGCGGCGGGTTGGCCAGCGGGTCGTAGGTCGACCAGGCGAGGTTGTCCTGGGGCACGCCGTTGCCGTGGTTGAACAGGCTCCTGGTGTCGACGAGCGACGGGTTGAGCTGGTCGACGCTGGTGCACCCGATGAGCCGCATGTTCATCTCCATCTCGTCGCGCAGCAGCTGCATCGCCCGGTCCACGCCCTCGAGGCCGTACGCCGACATGGCATACAGGAACGGCCGCCCGATGCCCACGCCCTTGGCCCCGAGGCACAGCGCCTTGATGATGTCCGTCGCCCGCCTGACGCCCCCGTCCACAAACACCTCGATGCGGTCCTGCAGCCCCAGCTCCCGCAGCCGCGGCATCGTCTCGGCGAGCACCTCGACCCCCGACCGCGAGAAGTCCAGCTGCCGACCCCCGTGGTTCGACAGCACCACGCCCTGCACCCCCGCCTCCACCGCCCGCAGCACGTCCTCGACCCGCTGCACGCCCTTGAGGATGATGGGCATCTTGGTAATGCTCTGGAACCACGGGATGTCCTTCCACGACAGCGCCGGGTCGATGAACGACGAGATGGCCCGCGCCGCCCCCTGCGAGTTGTCCGTCGCCTGCCCGCTCTGCACGCTGCTGCCCGCGTCGTCGAACTTGCTGCGCATGTCCTTCTCCCGCCGGCCCAGCTGCGGGGCGTCCACCGTGATGAAGAGCGCCTTGCACCCGCGCTTCTCCGCGTGCTGCACGATCTTGCGCGTGATCTCCCGGTCCTTGTTGACGTACAGCTGCATCCACTGCACCTGGTCGCCCTCCGCCGCGTCCATGATCTCGTCAAACGAGCACGACGCCAACGTCGGTATCATCTGCACCACGTTGTGCTTCTTGGCCGCCCGCGTCAGCAGGACCTCGCCCTCCGGGTTGCCCAGCTTGCCCAGCGCCGTCGCCGTCACGTAGAAGGGCATGTCCACCTTGGTCCCCAGCATCGTCGTCGAGAAGTCCACCTTCTCCACGTCCACGAGGATCTGCGGCCTGAACCATATCCGGTGGAATGCTGCGTGGTTCTCTCGCATCGTCTAGACGTCTGCGTTAGCACGTGTGATCTTGTAAACCGTCTCATTCCCAGTCACATAGACCAGTGGTACTCACAATCTCATCATCAGCTGCGCTAGAGTAGTACCCCCACGCAGTCTTCTTCATGATCCTCCTGGCGACAGCCTCAAAGTCCACAAGGTTGTAGCATTGGTCGAGGAGAGGTTTCGTCTCGATAAGCTTGAGGCGCTCCTGCTCCTCGGGTGTAATTTCCTTCTCCTCCTTGGCGACCGTGCTCATGTCCACGTCACCGAGGTGCTTGGACTTGTCCAGGTACTTGTCCAGGGTGTCTGGAGGGTGGATGGGCTCAAACTCCTCTGTAGCATCTTTTCCCTAGAGATTGAGCGTCAGCCGCTTGCTCGAGACGCAAAGATAGAAAGTGAGCATACGGCATATTTCAGGATGATCTTCATCCCACCGGGATGCTCTGGGAGGAACTCCGTCACATCGTATGCCTTGCCATGCACGACCACCCAGCAGTCCTCCTGGGTGCTGTGCTTGGCGACCTCTTGCCCTGTGAGAGGCATAGTTGCTGTGATTCAAAAGGTTTTGATGATGCTGCAGATAAGGAACTGCGATTGCCGGACATGTGCTGCCAGTATTATAGTGAGCACGACGCAGATGCAAGCCGAGAATTGTCCTAACCTGGCCGATCGGAAGGATAGGTTGGTTAGATATGTGATGGCAAATTCTTGGACCGCAGACTCTGATTCAGCTTCCGATCGGGCGTGGCTAGCTCGACCGCAGTACCGGAATCTTCAAAAATGAATGCCGTCACCGACCGACAGAGTGGATGTGGCGCCTGGATTTGGGGTTCCGGAAAGTGAATGGCATCTGCTCTTAGCAGCATCCCGGCGACGGGTGGCCACGGATGTCCTTTTTAATACATGCCGAGCCGTTGGACCGTCCAGACGGGACCCTTGCTCGCCTCGGGTTAAAGAAGCGCGGGGAAATATTCTCCACACCCAAGGTTTCCTGCACTAAATGTAGCAGTACCACACGTTTTATACGGAGCACGCTGATCAACACTGCCAAGCCTGGGGTAAAAGATAGCCCACAATAAGGTTGCACGGAGCAGAGACAGTGCTGTGAGAGTAAATGTTTGACAATGTTGAACTGTACCGTCGAGTACTTAGGTCTACTGGTGGATCATACTATAATAGGAAAGACTGGTAGAGGACCGTCAAGTTTGCTTTTTCACTTTGCATCTCTTTGGGAACTAACTCCTGCATCCACCCAAGCTGCCTCATGCTTCCAAGTCGAAGAGGCTGAAGTCCTTCACATACAACTGTAAGGCGAGGCTACCCCCGCAGGTTTCCGATGAATTCCCGCTGCAGGGAGTTGAGCACTTGGATGGGTCCGTCGGCTTAGCGAGGGGGTCGAGGGTGTTTCCACACCAACATTCTGTGCCGTATTGGAGACCAGCATACTGATAACTGTTGTAGCTGCACAGGACAAGGCATTTGTTGCTCGTCAACTGCTTCACGCCTCAGTCATGCTGGCCCGCGGCATCGAGGAAACACGAGCATGCATGACATACCTTGTCTGTAGCGACGACTCTGTGCAAAGCCCTTGAATTCTGGGGCTCGGCGAAGCAGCCCTGGGGCGTGTAATTGACCTTGGGCACCTGCAGCGTGAAGTTCGATTTGTAAAGGCTGAACAAGTTGCTCCCACCGCAGGTCTCGGTGAGGTCGCCAACGCAGGGAATGCCACAGGCGCTGTCAGGGACTTGGAATGCTCCACTGTTGAGTTTATATCCGCAGTAACACTCGTTTCCGAACTCAAGGCCGTCTGCAAGGCAGGTTTATCAGCAACCAGTACAAGCGACGTGGACAAGAACCAAGCATACAGTATCGGTAGCCCTTGCAGAAGTCCTGGCACACGCCAATGGTCAAGACAGGATGTTTGAGGCTGGCACGGCTGAGAGCACGTGTTCCTCCCATGGGCTCGGCGTAGCAGCCGACATAGGTGGTGCTCAGTGGGATTTGGGCGCCGACAGCTTTAGTGGCGATGACATCGGTTGTGGCATTGGATGAGAAGTCACCCGAGAGACCGGTTGTGACATTGGCTGAGAAGTCGCCCTCGGCATGGGGTGCGACACCGTTTGCAGCGCTATCGATTGGATTGGTGACGGCGAGGGAGCAGAGGCCGAAAAGAAGGATGATGAAGGAAGCCATTCCTGGATCGATTTACCCTTGAGTTGATGCGCCCGATAAAGTGTACTGCCGATATTATTCTTCAAAGGGGAGCAAAAGCGTGTTGTGACAAGAGGTCCAGGTTTCAGAACGAATGTTTGGAGGAAGAAATAGGATTATACTGTGGGTTCAGAGGAATGAAGAAGAAAGGTGGTCATGCACGAACTGTCTTCGGGAAGGCTCGAAGCCACACTAATGTCTAGGTGGACTTGCCAACAAAACATATCGACTCTTGGAAGGAGTGAAGCCGGTCCCTGAGGTATCGGCAAGAGACAGACCCAACTTTCTGGGGGAAAGGGCAGGACCAGACTGCGGTCCTCGCAGAGTGCACTTCACGTACATTTCTACCAGCCGTAGCCTGTAGGGGTTTGTTCATACGAGGTTGCTCTAAACATTAGAATGAGTTTGGTTTACAGGTATTTATCCGTAGGAGTTGTGAGCACTGCTAGTACTCTGCATTCCATGAAGAAGTCTCCATAATCGACTGAGATCATTCCGCTCCACAGTCGGTCAGCCAGAATACGTCTCTCAGTATATTGACCTTCTCGAAGAGAGGCTAAGCCCTCCCGATCCACTGCTCCGGTGCCGTATAGATAGCCGCGAAAGGAAGCCGGCCTTCTTCTCACGGCTCATGATACTCGACTGGCCTGATCCCCCTGTGAAATCCACAAGTGAACCGGGCTGGATGTGAGACTGAGGAAATATCCCGATTTTCCCTTTTGAGTTCGTTCCGCTCCAGCACCAATGCTCTTGGTGGGACCCTGTGTATCCAGCGTTCAAGGTCAGCCTTGCCCTTAGTTGATCAATCCGGAATCACATCCGGCGTCAGCGCCTGAAGGTGTAGAGATCAGACTTACAGCCAATGTTTGTGATGGTCTCCCCCTTGCTGAATGAAAGCCACTCGCTTGACTTTTCTTGTGCCGAAAGACTCCACCTGGTGATAGCACGCCTGCAGCTCGACCCTTGCAACATTATGTCCTTCTGAAGGGGCTCATCGAGTTTGATAGTCTCCGCTGGGAAAGCTCCGCACTGATGATCCGCCCTATCCATCTGGTCAGTTGAAATTGTCAAGAGATTCAAATGCGTCCGCTGATAGATTACCCATTACATGGGGTGATATCAAGGACGGAGGGAATATTGAGAGGGTACAATACCATCCGAGACCCCATTCCCCTTTATATCGGTCAGGGAACACCACGCCAAGTATCTTTGCGCCAGAGGCAAAATGGACAATTTCCTGGCCGTCTCTTGGCCTTTTTACATTGCTTGTCGGAGTAGGCCTATATGTCTGTATGGCAGTGGCCGTCGGAAGGGCAGCAAGATCGCCCCCAATAGTTGCAAGATGTGACTGAATCGGCGAATTCATAAAATGCAAATCGTAATTGTTTTCATGGAGACCAATGGCGGTATTCTCAACAACCGTCAGACCTGGAACATGAGGCAACGGCCGAGGATGCCGGGCGAGGTGGTTGAAAAGCTGCTTCTGGCTGAAGAAAACCGTGGCATCATTCGGATGGGCCGTATGCCCGAGTTGGATGCAAAAGAGGCACCCGTAGACCTGGTCGCCGACGTGCTTCGCTGCTATATGGCTCTTGGAGAGGAACCGAAGGCGGAAGCCGACCCCAGCTGACTTGAAGTTCTCGCTCGCTGCACATGTTCGATATCAGACTTTTATCTCTGTCTCTTTAGGACTTGGGATTTGACTGACCCTCGTTGTTCACATCCTTCTCCACGGCCGCCCATTCCAGCTCGAACGGACATGACTTGCACTTAGCGACCTCCTTGAACCCTCCGGAAAGGCCCTGGGGCGATGTAAGCGTGTGTTGGTACGTCGTAAGGAGTGAGCACAGGGCTCACCTGCTTCTTGATTCTCCTGACCCCCAACCCACCTTGTATAATCTCCATGGAGCCCTTACAGAATCCTTTGAAACGGTAGAACGAGCTGTCCAGCGTTATGTTGCAGTCTTCTGGTATGGGTGGTGGCGACCGAACGGGAGCGGGACGGCCATGCTCGGTGGTCTCGTCCTCCACCGGAATCAAACCGTCAGGTACATCTCGTGCATAACTGGGAAGCATGTAGCCACCTCCGACTGGCACGATGGGGAGCTTGACGGTCGAGCGCGAGAAAAGAGGTGGTACCTGGAGAACCTGCCCCGGTATCTCGGAAGAAGATGGGTCCTTCTCCACGGCCGAAACAGGGCTGACAATCTCATTATAAGAATCTCGCCCGCGATGATAGTCAGAGACAGAGGTCTGGCTAGAGACTACCGTAGAGCTTCCGAGGGAACCTCGGGTATATAGATACGGCGGCGCTGCCGGGACACCTTCTGCTCCGGGGTATCTTGGCAGTTGCTGCGGCGGAGTCTGCTTGAGACCCCCCAAGTGATTAGTCCTGTAAGTTCCAGGACGTCGAGCAGGACTCCGACGTGGTATAGGAGGGAATGACACCCTGATCTGCCCTGAGGTCGGAGAGAGGATGTCTTCAGATTGAACCTCAAACCCAGAAGCCGTCTCCCGGCGACGAGCTGGTTGAGGTAGCCCTTGCTCGGGCATTTGACAGGTTGTTGGCAATGTCATGGGCACGAGAGAGTGCGGTACATCCTCATCTTCCGGGTAGGGCAGCTTTGGGAATGTCGGTGCATGGCGCAGTGCATCGTATATCTGACCATCTGCTTCGGGGCCTTCAGGGTATGGCAACGGCGAATCTGAGAAGAGCGATGTGTTTTCAGTAAGAGATGAGGTTGTAATACTCTGTGTTGGGGGTGACTCGAATTTCATGCGATTGATGATATGAAGAATCCGTGGTGCGGCTCTTCGAAACAGCGCGTATAGCTCTGAGTATTTGTCTGCATCGAACCTGTCGGCTTCCACATAGTCCTCGAAATCGTAGAGAAGATCGTTGAGTTCCTCCGTGAGCTCAGCTATTTTCCCTATCAAAGTTAATAACTTACGTGGAACTTGCAGTGGGGAGATGTCTTATACCGTTTTCCATCAAAGAATCCACAAAACTCGAGCCATACTCCTCGTAGCTTTCCCGGCAAACCGTCTCTAGTCTTTTAAGAGCCCGCTCTCCTTCCTTCACGAGTACCTGGGCAGCTTTCAGCATTTCACCATCTCCAGTGATCTCAGCGTTCTTGACAGCGGCCTCCCCGTGGACCACAATGTCCCTGAAGGGAGCAAGTACCACATCTTCGACAGCTCTATTCATGATGGAAGGGCTTGTGATGCTTCTCAGGTGTCGCGAACTACGTTGTGCTCTCCGGTAACTGAAGTGACACTTTGAGAGTTGAGTTGTTTCAGGTGAAGTTGGACGAGATAATCAAGCTGACCCGACGCCGCTGTTGTGGTATGTTATCTCGTGCCCCGTAAGGCTGTGTGACACCAAGCGGATTCATCGGCGTGGTCGAGTAACGCGCGGCATGTCCACAGGAAACGGATGGACTGCATGAGGCGACCAAAAATGAGAGAGTGGACTCTGTCATATTGTATATTCAAAACTCTGGGTCTAAGCCAAACAATTCATCATCCCACTATGGAGTGGTGCGTCTCCAAAGTCACATGGGTTGTTAGATGAATGAGGCTGTACCGAGTAGCGCTGCGTCGGTTTTCAGCCACTGACCTAACGCAATGGGCGCAGCCGGGTATAAGTCAGCCCAATGAGTGCCTAGCCTTTCTACGCAAGGCACACTGCGTTTTCGCGAAACTTGCTTGATGCTCATTATCTCTCTATTGGGCACTAATTCTCGCCTTGAATCAATGGGATCAGGGGCTATCTCAAAAACGCCCACCAAACAGATCCCTTGGCATATAAAATGCGAGCCTCGCAATACGCCTCTTGAGGCAGAGTCCGATTTGGCGTCATCCTCGTGCCCTTATCTGAATGTATGGACGCCCGGTTGCAGCATATTGACCGTTTCTCCCAAAAGACGCCAAATACCTTCACACGCTGAACGCCGAGCAGAACGTGGAACTAGGCGAAACCATTACAAATCCTCCTTGTGCAATTGTTTTACACTTGCAAGTGTGACTGGGCCGAAACCGTCCACTGTTTGTTCCTCATTGCTTATTGTGCCTTTGTCTTGTTTGCAGCCGCGGCCTCGGAGATCAAACCCCGCCCGATCTGGATTGTCTCTTGTGCACCACGCTGTCGCTGCCAGAAAAGCTGCTCGGGCGTTCCCGAGCCGGAGACCGAAGCCCTGCGGGCCTCCTCCTCGAGGGCCGCACGAGTGATCTTCTCACCAGCGCCCAGGTTTGCTGCAACTGCATTCTCCGCAAAGTCCTCACCCAGAGTCTCCTGGAGGTGGAGCTTGCGCATGGCAAATCGCTCAGCGCGCTCCTTTTGCAGTCCAGGGCTGTCCAAGCTGCTAATTACGTAGCGGACGACGAACTGAACGACGAGGTAGAGGTGCTCAGCGAACAAGATACTCAGCAGTAATGCCCAGCCTGTGACGTTGGACGGAACACCATCTGGCCCGTATGGATCCTTGTTGAACAAATAGACGATGGCGGCGCTCGTCAGGCTGCCGAGCCATGACAAAAACCCGAGTGAGGTCAACCATGGACCGATGGAGTCAGACCTCCACGGAACTGGTCTCTGGCTTCCCACAGCGATCTTCAGTGCATCGGATCGGGCTTCGACCCAGTTGTTGACCAGGAAAGAGCAGGCAGTCAGTGGCCAGATGACAGAAAACAATGACAAATAACCTGGATCCAGTCAGTTTCTCAGTGGCCCTTGGAGAAAAGACTATATAATTGAACAAACACAGTATCACGTACCAAACTGAACCACCATCTCGCGATAATCCACGGTCACGTCATACTTGTCCAGCTCTGCCTCGTTCCGAACGCGCTGGAGAAAAGCTGCTTCTTCCTCGGGGTCCTCGTGGTGAGGAGCGCCACTCTTGGCAGTCTGCACTTCCTTCACCTTCTTGAAGACCTTGCGCTTGATCAAAGGCAACACGGCCTCCAAGAGGAGATTGACAACCTGCGCCGTAACGGTGAAGTAGATAATCTGCTTCTTGAGCCGGTCTGGATTGATTTCAAAGGGCTGGATCTCGACTTTGCCGTCGGTCGTAAAGTGTTGAGCAGTGACGTGCCAAATATCGAGGTAAGGCACGAGAATCTTGCCGAAGGGCACGTAGACAAATGCCGTCAGGATGATGGGCAAGTAAGAGACGACGAAGTTGATAACGAACATCTTCTGCACAAAAGCCGCCTGGTGCGCTGAAGGTGATGTTAGCATCTTGCGTAACCTTCAGATAATTTGAGGACTCACAATCATGTGTCTCATAATTCTCTAGGTGGGTCAATTTCTCCGCCAGGTTTGTTAGGACGGTAGTCAGTGCCGGCATGAACACTGACAGAAGAAGCGTCGGCAAGAACACCTGCTGTGTGTCAGTTGAGGGCCCGCAAACATAGATTATTTTGGACACTCACGAGGTACTGCTTGAAGGGACCATTGTAGACCTCAGAGATGAAAATCTCAATCGAGAAGCAGGAAATGATGAGACTTCCAAGGACAAGCAAGCAGACTATGGCGAAAGGGAGCTGTAGCAGCTGGCGCTGGAGCCTCTTGAACGGAGAGTACACCTTGATGATCTCGCCGGTGACGGGATCTTGGGCCTCCCTCTCGAACTGGAATTGTGTTCGAGGATGCTGGATACGAGAGACGCCCCGAACACCCCACTGGACAGCGAGATCGACCTCCTTCTTTTTCCAGTACTCGAAGAACACCACGGACCACAGGCAATTCACAACTGCGTAGAACCACGAGAACTGGCCGAGGATAAGCCACGCGCCGAAACCGAAGGCGGCAGGAAAGATGAGGAATGAGAAGTAGGTCTGCAAGAACGCGAAGTAAAATGCGATCTGCTCCCCAAACTTGTCGCGGATCTGGTTGATGTCGTCCTCCTCGATGAAGTACTTGGTGCTCAACTTCTTGATCCACTCCC
Source organism: Diaporthe longicolla (assembly GCA_000800745.1). NCBI lineage: Eukaryota > Fungi > Ascomycota > Sordariomycetes > Diaporthales > Diaporthaceae > Diaporthe > Diaporthe longicolla. Next base: position 192,493 of record JUJX01000012.1, on the reverse strand, counting down.
TGTTGAAGGCGTGATTGTGGAGTGGGAAGATGGACTTGACGGATTTCCACTGGCCGGACCCGGGTGTCACGCCGGCACCGCCCTCGTTCCGCGGCTTCGTGATCAGGAGGTAGACTAGCCTCAGCTTCTCAGCCTCGGAGACTGGCTGCTCCTGGAAGTAGGATCCGAGGTCCTTGCTCGGTGCTGAAGTGCGAACGCCGTACAGCCAGTCCTGAACCCTGTACCGGTACGCATGCTGCTTCAGTAGGTCCTCGGAGGCGACCTTGACGAAGACCAGGACGGACGACTGGTCGCCGCGCCTTACTTCCGTGGCGAGTCCCACGCTGGAAAGTGCCTCGATAAGTTGCACAAAGGCAGCTTCTGCCTTGGTGGAATCTGCTACAGTGTCAGCCCAGTTCTCAAATGCTGATGCCGCAACTCAAGTCGCGAGGTTTACCTTCGGCTGGGACTTGATAGTGGATCACATAGTCAACACTGAAAATTGTCAGATTGTACAGAACCGTGAAACCTCAAGGCCCTTGACTGACTTGAAGTTGGTGTTGAACTCTGGTCGATCTGCATGATCCGACCTGTACAAGCTCCGTAGTGTCGCCATACTGCTGAGGTGGGATGCTGTAGGGCTGTGGAGCTTGCAAAGGATGTGGAAAGTGGGAACTAGCCGAGGCTTGGTAGTTTACCCAAGAGGGGAATCGATGGACTGTTAATATGTAGGAAGTGCTGAGGGGTTGAGGGGTGAGGGTGACGATGGTGGTGAGGGCAGAAATCAGGGCCCGCGAACACCACGCACGTCATGGTGGCTTAAAGCTCATATCCTTGCTTTATGAGTCGTGTACATTGCATAGTCTAGCCTGCCTACCTTTATTCTGTGTACCACGGGAAACGAGCGGGTGGGAACGAAATCTTGATCCGTGCTTCAATTAGACTAGAGAAGCTACCCCTGTCGGGCCTGGAGTGCCTTGAATATATATGTAGGACAACACAAATTACTGGTTACTTTTGATGATCTAGATTTGATATCCACGTTGGGTTGGTGCTCCAATATACCACAACAACGTGCACAGCCTCTGATCAGGGTTGAGCCGTATTATCGAGGTTGCGAGCGGCTGCTGTGAATCAGCATGTCAGCACACTTGGGCGAGCATTCAGCCACTCTAGTCACAATCATGACCGTCATTCATTGTCTTCGCCCAGCACGGCAAAGTCTGCGCCCTTACTTGCTGAAGTCACAAGCAGTTGGTAGGATCAAGCATTGGTTTATGGGAGACACTCGTTGTAATTCGTGTGCCTCATTTGAGTTCCACTTGTTCTTGATGGCAGCTGGCAAGGCCAACTGTTGAGGCCAAGGTTTCCAAGACCTCCAGAGGCTGGGTGCTCTGTCTGTCCAACCGCGAACCACCAAGGATATCGAGGACGGTTCTCCACCTGTCTGAAAACAGCAGACCTGATCCGTGTAGGTTGTTGCTGTCGGTGTAACAGTTCAGCGGCGACAAAGATTGTAATAAGCGCCCGGGTCATCTTTCCAAAATGGCTTGAGTTTCGGACAAATCCATTGCGAGAGCGAGCTCACTGTGGCCATGATGACGCGAATGAAACCCTCTCAGGCCTTCTGTAACTGTAGCGGGTCAGGCACTTGGCTGGCTGGCTGACTCCTGCCGGCCGCGCACTGCATTCTGGTGGCCCCCTCCGGGACCCTTGGTGTATGGGGGACTTTCCAGAAGGCTGGGGCAGGCGTGGATTGTGAGTGGCTGACCGCAATGTGCCAGCAATAGATCGCCCCAAAGGCCGCTGTACACTTGCAGTCATGGGGCCGACCCCATGACGTCCAAACCATTCCCTCCCCAGATAGCCGCCGTTAGCTAGAGTCCCCCCCCGTGCACGCCATCGGCCGCTCCAGCGAACTTCAACCCGGGCCTTCTTTTACATCACAACATCCACGGCACCTATCATCCTTCTTTTGGTGTGCTGGTCCGATACCCGATCGCTTCGCATACACTGCCATTCAAGCAGGTACTGAAACCCGACCCCCTAGACCGCTATCCCTTCCTCGATAACAGCCTTCGCCATGAGGCTGTCCGCGGCGCTTGTCGCGCTCTCCGCCGCCGTCGCCCATGCCGGCTTCGGTCTCAACTTCGGGGGCAACCAGGTCACCGTGAACGAGGACCTCAAAATCCCCGGCGACTCGCCCCTCGAGCTGTGCCCCAAGGCACACGACGAGGACATCATCACCATCGACAAGGTCGACCTGGTGCCCAACCCCCCAAAGGCGTACGTGCGACACCCGGCCTGGTGGCCGATATGGACCCACAGCCAACTCAGACCTACTATGCTAACCCTTTTGTTTCCCGCGGCAGTGGAAAAGACCTTGTCATCAAGGCCTCCGGCACGGTCTCCGAACCCATCGAGGAGGGCGCCTACGTTGCCCTGCAAGTCAAGTACGGTCTGATCCGCCTCATCAGCACCAAGGCCGACCTCTGCGAGCAGGTCAAGAACGTCGATCTCGAGTGCCCGATCGACTCTGGCGACCTGACCCTCACCAAGACCGTCGAGCTGCCCAAGGAGATCCCCAACGTGAGAAACACCACCGATCTTACCTACTCATGACGCATTTGGCTAACTATTGCGCCCAGGGCAAATACACTGTTCTCGCCGACGTGTACACAAAGGATGACAAGCCCATCACTTGCCTGACCGCCACTGTCGTCTTCAGCTCCGGCAACGCTGAGATCGAGCTGTAGAGGGTCGGCCAGAGGCACGATGGCTAACGTAGCCGGGGTATATGACATATGATAGCAACTTTTCAGCCGAGGGGAACGGAGAATGTCTTGATTTGGGGATTGCATTCGCCTATTGTGAAACATTAGGGGCCGGCGTTCTTGTTACGTTTCCTAATACCACAACCTGCGAACATTGGAGCTCTTGTGTTGTGTCCATGTAGTTCTTTATGGGTGAAGAAGATGTATGCCAACAACATTGTCATGGCTTAAGACAACCGTATCACACATATGAAGAACATGAGGACGAGCAGTAATGGATATGCTTGCATGCGCTTAGAATCATAACCTGTTGGCCAGGACGTCGGATGTTCCTCCTAGGTCTCAACCAGCCCCCAAAGTCCTCGTCATGCTGAGACGAGAGGGCTGTGTCCAGCCTTTGCTATCTGTCCCACTTGTAGGGAGCAAAGCCGTCCCACTGCCGTGACCCATGATATCTGGTTCGACAAGATATCACATTCGCCACCTCGTTGCCGGGACCCCCTCCCCGATACATGACCAAAGTTCATCTCGCCTCCGACATCTCTACCCTTATTCTCCAAACAGTCTGCGCACCCGCCTCAGCACACTGTCCTTCTCAGGGTCGTAGGGGTGGTCTTTGCTGGGTATCTCGAGGATGGTTGGGAAGGCAGCGGTGTAGGTATCGATCCGGTGGCGTATGCGGTCGGCGATCTGGAGCGGAAAGGGTTAGATATAGAAACCAGCATATTGGGCGAAGCAGATGTAACTTGCGTGCTGGTTTATCAGGATAATGCCAATGTCCTTGCGCTCAATAAGCTTGTCGAATGTGGACTCGATGGTGGCATTGTCGGTCTTAGCGTCCACCACCAGGAAGTTCTTCTGCGAGTCTGGGCCGGCCGTCACATGCTGTCTGGATGTCAGGTTCGGTTTCCCGCCTCATGTCGTCCGAGAAACTTACACCAATGCCGGCGAGGAGCAGACCGGTTACCGAGTCCTGGAAGTCGGTCAGCGGGGGAAGCACGTTAAGCCAGCAGCCTTGAGTTGTCGTACCTCATCACCGATCACGGCAAGAAATTGCCTGTCTCTATAGTCTGCCTGTGACATGTTGATCGGTTCTGTCGCGCGAGAAGGACGGGTTGGAGTTGAGACAGGCTGTCGATGATGTTCCGCCTGCCCCAAGTATGGCACTGTGGTAATGACGCCAGGCGGCTCGGAGCTCTGACCACCGGATCCCACACAGCTATCGACCTGCCTGCCCGCCCGCTAAATTTGGAAACCAGCAGGCCCAAAGCCTGCCGGCGTTTAGCGCTCTCTTTGAAGCCTATCAGAATGTAGCACTCCGTTGTGAGCACTATTTTGTAGGAAGTTGTTCTGCACAGGACTTCCCTGCCAGGGGTCTTCCCAAGCAGAATAGTCTAAAACAGGTCATGCCTACGGACGTTGTTTTACTGGAGTATTTCCCGGGAGGTCAGCCCATGGGAGACAGTACTATGATGTCTTATTAAAGCTCATTCCATGGGAAGCGATCTCGAGGCGATTAGAGGATGGATACTATAGTAATTAGCTGACAGTTAAAGCAGAGCTTATATATTTTTTTTTTATTCTTCGGAGAGGTATAAAGAGTGCTGTTTTAGTACTCTGGAAACTTGGGTCATGCCTACTGGCCCTACTTGCTGCTCCCCACTATATTCTGGGGCTGGTTCACTTCTCGTGATTCATGGTGGACTTGGGTAGACCGGGCTGGCTTTGAGATATTTCTGAGAAAGGCAGGCCTCTCCAGTCCGAAAGAAACAGTACGACTGATTCTCAGTGCAAGGGTGGGGGGTGCTAGATCCTGGTCTCAGGTGCCTATTGCAGCAGCAAGGCTGCAAGCGGGGAGAGAGCTCTCCTTGTTCTTGGAGCTCGACAACAAGGCCCAGCAGTACATTAGAACCTACCCTGTACGGTTTTATCCCGTTGGAATGTGGTCACAAGAGAGAGTGATTGCCTAACCGGTCAGTCCCGCGCCACTAATTCCGCGGCAGGTTACCCCAAGGGCCGTCTCTGCGGCTTGCTGATTCCAAAACGATAGCAGACAGTCAGCGGTGGGGCTGCCGTTACGACCCCCTGTCGGATTTACTTATGTTGCCCGAGAGCAATGTAAACAATTCCCAACTCTCTCTTCTTGAATCCCACCAGAGACTTGCGACCAGCAACCACTATCCGGCACCCGGCACCCATTCACCAGTGGCGCATGCGCATGCGTCACGAATGAACTTGATGCGATCATAAAGAACTCATTTTTGAATCCATCGCAGCGATGCCTCCCCGTCGTCTCGTCCGCCGCCAGCCGCTCTGGCAGCGCATCAAGGCCCGCTTCGACCCGTGGGACTACGCCCTCTGGCTGTCTGAAGAGATCGAGACCAGAGACTTCGGATCAAAATCGTTAGGCAACCAGGTCGGCGTCGCATGCAACGTTGTCTTCATACTTGCGCGTGTGTATGGATCGTATTCGGCAGGCAGCGATACCGATGACATTTTCGGTGACGATGAGTCCAGCACTTCCTCGGGCTGGCTTGCGTGGTTTGTAAGCTCATGGGTACCGTTTTCCGCAGCTTATGCCGTCTTGTTGACTTTGTGATTCTTTAGGCGCGGTCAATTACGTGGGAACTCATTGCTTTCTCATTATGGAACATATTCTACGCGTTTTCGCGATCCCGCGCATACCGATTCTTCGAGGCCGATGTCGAACAACCACTCGACACTCCTTCCGCCCACCGCGTGCGGGTTCAGTCTTCGTCATCCGGCTCGTCCCCTCTACGAATGCTCGCCGACCTCGCCGGCGACACTGCCGAATCTCGTGCCCATCCCGACAGGACCCGCGACGTATGGGAGCTGCGGATGTGGGATCCAGTCCCAGCGTCTCTGCAGCTGGTCTGCCTGTTCAGCCCCTTACATGTGATGATATACATGATGACACTTCCTTTGATACCACTTGATCCCCGACCAAGTGTGACAGTCTTCAAGTGCCTTTTCCAGCAGGCTGCAATCTCTGGCCTTTTACTGGCCATGGAGGCTTCCTTCAGCCAACAAAAGAAAGATTCTGAGCTTGTCAAGGGCCAGGTCTTGAAAGAGTATGACAGCAAATATGTGCACCCGCGTCTTAATCCTCCAGTGGTCCGAGATGTGGGTACTCAGGTCGGAGAGGACGAGGAAGGAAATGAATGGGAAGACATCCAGGTAGGGACACCTACGACCCTGATTCGACGCCGCTTTCAGACTCGCCCGAATCAAAATTACGCCAAACATTTCGATCCGGATGGTTCGGGCTATTATGCACCTTCAGTGGGGTCGCCGAGCCCTGCAGTATTTACTCCGGCCAGGAGGGTTCAACCATCTTCACTGTATGAATCCTCATACAAGCCACGGCCGTCGCCCATGCGGCAAAGCATGGCAGCTTCCAGGACGCCGAGACTGTCACCGGAGAAGCCTGCGATGCAAGATTCCGCTACAGGCACAGGCACAACCTATGGGGGCAGCCTGGGCGTGTTCAGTCACGCAGACTCACCCCTAAAGAAAGCAGCGAGCTTTGGGGACATCCGAGGAGGCGCCAACACCTTCTCCTCACCACGAAACTCTCGGGAGCTGGCTGCCATAGAGCAGAAGGAGCAGACGGAGAGGATGATGCGGAGGAGCAGCCCGGTCAAGGAGCACCGCCTCAGCGGGTTGGCCTCAAGCATGCAGCTTGACGGCCCGGCGGGAGAGGAACCCGAGTCCAGCCCGAACCCTTTCGCCAACATGGGTCGACACCGCGGTCGTTACGAGAGGTTCCCCTCAAGATGGTAGGCGAGCGTCCGTTGGGCTTTTATCACCCTACAGACTGGCCATACCGCCAAACAATCATTCAAGACCTTGTTGAGTGCCAAGTGGTGAAGTCGCATTTGTGTCTAGCGTCTAGTGCTGGCGTATATGGAAGGATACAATTCTGAAGACTTTGATACAAGCGCACCGCAATCATTTTCTTTTCCTGGAGGTATCATGGTGAGCAGCCTACAGTCAAATGACGAGGTGCGAAGATGGGAAGGGGATTGCCAGTGCATCATGACGGTCACTGATCACCAACATGCAGCCTGGCCGGGGAGACTTGGCTTGATCAGGGCATTATCTACTTGCATATCACGGCGTTGCATGCAGAAAGGGAATACTGGTTTTGGTCTGGGCGTTGGCACTCTCGTGCTTCCCTTTATTTCTTTTGTTTCCGTTGCTGCTGTCGCTGTTCTAGGCGGCTGGCAGCCACATCAACACCAATCTAGGTCCGTCACTGAATACAAATTAATCTGTTGTTCTGAAAATCATAAAAGTCATTCGTATTCCTGTTTCTTGCGTGCCAGTGGGTTCCCAAAAGTTCATTCAGGACCATACACTTGCCTCACCGAGTTCTTGCATTCTGAAGCAACACACCTTCACAAGTGACCAAGCGGTCGCTCCTTCCCAGCAAAAGTCCAACCTAGATGCCGATGATTTTCAGACGACGATGTTTGCCTGTCCATTCAACATCCAAGGCCCTCGCTGCACTATACATAACTCACCTACAGTATGTCTTTTGCGAGCAGCCTCAGGAAACTCCTCCCGAGCAACAGACCTGAGAAAGGCCACACCAGACGCGCGCAAGGAGACACTCTCTCCGAATCATTTCGAGACGATGCACACACAACGGAGAAACAAGCGACGCCTGTCCCAGGTTCCAGGGACGAGCCTGCAGACAGGATAGTCCGCTGGAACACAGCCATCGAACCCAGCCGCAGCTCCAACTCAACCCCCAGCACCCGCACGCAGCAGCTCTACCTCGCCCACCGCGAGAAGCGCCGCCGCCGCCGCAGCCTCCGCGAGTCGGGCGACTTCCTCGGGGTGCAGGGGATCAACCCGGCGACTGGGGAGCTCGACGTGCTCACGCCGACCACCAGCAGCAGCAGCAACAACACCTCACAGTTCGCGTCCCTCGCGCGCACGGTGGCGGACAGGAGGGGCGCGTACGAGGCCGCGAGGAGGAAGCTCCAGGCGGAGAAGATGCGCAAGTGGGAGCGGGAGAAGGAGGCCGTCAGGGCGGAGCTGCAGCGCAACAACGTCAGGTGGACGAAGCGGAGATCCGGGTGGAGCTCGGCGATCGAGCCCGCGCTGAGCCCCATCGCGCAGAGCAGCAGTGCGACCTCGACGCCCCGGGGCGGCGGGTCCACGGTGACGGTCGTGCGGACGCCTTCTATGAGGTATGCTTCCGAGGATGAGGGCGAGCAGACACGGAGCATTGGGACTTCGGGCGGGTTGAGGCGGAAACCTGTCCCTCTCTCCGCAGAGGCTCGCGCTTTGTCATTGAAACGCAGTTTCAGCGACTTGATACCTGTCGAGTCAGAGTTCCCAAGCGAAGCGTCTCCAAAGCCCCCCGGAGTTGGGCCCAAGCCCAAGGGCTAGCAGCCAGGCCGTGGCCGCGTGTCGACTGAGATTGCACCATCAGACTCTATCTCTGCCGTCGCTGCTTTCAAGGATAGGGCTGGAAACAATGAGACACGCCTAGGTCGTGCCAGAAAGCCTGGGAGCTGTTGGAATTCATCCCCCCAGGAACGACCTGAAGGATACTTGACAAGTACTGGACGGCAGCGGTCGGTTTCTTCGGCCCTCGAGTTCAGATCAAGGTCCACACCAGAATCGGATCTCGACCCTTCAGCGCCCGGTTCCATGACCTATGAGTACTACACAGACCAGCAAACCAGCAAGAAAAGCGGGCTTCGCGGTCGTGCGGCTAGAGCAGCCGATTCAAAGACATCGGAAACGCGGTCCTCATCTTCAGGTCTGCAGCGACGACACGCTGGCGGCAATGTCAGCGGTGACAACATTTCGGTTGGCAAAAGCTCCTACAACCAGGCCGGGAAGAAAGGCGGCGGCGGCAAGATGTGTCTCCACACGCACCACCACCACTACTGGATCCTGTCCGATTCTGTGGCACTCCAGTCCATGCCGAACCTCCGGTCATCGAGAGAGCGGCCACCGCTCCAGAGAGCGGAAAATAACCGCAGACTGGCGGCCTTCCCAGACGAGAGCGACGTCGAGGGAATGGCCGAGGCGAGAAGGCCTCCGTCGCGCAACACAAACCGTCGCTATTTCATAGATGGGTAGTTGATAGAAGGGGGATGCATTTGTTAATAGAGCATGAATAGGCGACTTGACCAAGTGGGTCAAAAGCATCAACCACAGAGAACCCTCTACCATTTTTCCCCCCTAGGCCGTCGCAGCCGTGAATTGCCAATGTGAACATGGCTTTGGGTCAGCTGTATTTGTCACCGAGTCCAAGGATCTTTGATAATATGGAGGTGGCTTAGCGAGAGCGCGCCGGGCCGAACCCGCCTTGCATATAGATTTCTCGCCTGGTTGCATTGAGATCCTTCAATGCCCGAAGGCCGTATATCGGTGTGTGAAAAAGCAGACATGGTGTGGTAGAACCGTATAACCGTAGAGCAAGTACAGCTTGGCATGGTGTTCTTCTCGTCGTGGAAGGAGGAGGAAAAAGAAAGAGATGTCAATGTCCCACTGCTTATTGGCTGACGTGCAGACAGTTGACAGCCTCGTGAGAAGTCCAAGGGTAGCGACGGCTCAGCCCACACGGCTGACGTCAGTAGGTGCATGCATTTACGGAACCGGGGAGGGTCCGGAAAACCTTGCGAAAAACTCTGAGAAATCCGCAATGGGATGTTTTCTTTGTTCGGCGAAAACAGTATTTCCTCAGGGAGGTGAAATGGGCAATGCCCTCCGTCTTACTGTGCGCGGATGACTAGCACAGGCCAAAGCCGAAAGACTGACTATTCACAGTCACATCGATCGAAGGCACTGTATATAGTAGATGTAGATTATGCAGGTATGCGGTCCTGATAGCCGCATCTCTGGTGGGTCACTTGATCTCTCACACGTTACGAGGGGACTCTGACTGGCTGATTGCAAGTTAAAGAGAGTTCACCAAGAGGATTTGAACATGTCAAAAGTGAAGACCGCATAAGCTATCCGGACCAATACTGCCAGTATTCCCGCCACATGCTGTTAGATAGAGTTCACCCCGGCTTCCTGCAGAGATGGGCGATGCGACACAAAAGTGTACACCGGGGACCCACCTGCGGCTTCGCTCGTAAAGGCTCGTAAAGGTTCGTTGGTTCCTTACCGCAGCGGCGGCAGCAGCAGCAGCAGCAGCAGCATTCGTCCGAGGTTTAGCGGGTGATGAATTGATGAAGTGGAGCGTCACCTGAATTACCCACAGCGTTTATTGCCCATGAACCGCAGATGGCAGTAACTGACCACACCGTCTCCAAGTACCTGGGACTGTACCTGACTGTTTAGGCACAACAAGACCCATCTAGGCGCCTTGCCCGAAAAGGGGAGCCTTCTGAAGTGCACCACCGACCCCGCCATAGTGGGCCCTTGCTCCAGGGAAGTCCCTGCCGTCAGCAGCCTGTCAGCCAATGCCTTGACGTTAGTTTCCAATTTGACCCCCCGCGAGGTCCCCCCCCGCGTTCCGTGAACCGGAGCTGCTGCTGAGCCTCCGATAATCGGGCACTCGGGCTACAATGTTCAATCGCAGGTATTTGCCCTGAGCCTCTTGCTTAAGACGCTTCGCCCCTGATGCCTACAGTATTTGAATCGCCTCCCTGCCGTTCAGTTGGAGATGTTCCGAGTTGATTCCCACTCCCCTACCCCTTCTCTTCCTTCTCCCTTCCTCGACGGGCTGTCAATTGTTACAAAAAATCCCACGTCACCCAATCCTCTTGTCAGATACGGTGTTTAGCCACTTACACGAAGCTCTCAGGGGGCCAAGTTACTCTGCAAGCTCCCCGAGCATCCCGCAACCCGTGCCAACCGCCACCTTGCAATTCACCACTCAATTGATTCATCATGCCTGGAGCAGAGGGGCAACCGCAGACCCTCTACGATAAGGTGCTGCAGGCACATATCGTGGATGAGAAGTTGGACGGCACAGTTCTCCTCTACATCGGTAGGTTCCCGACGATGACGCACGAGAACAGGACCAGCAAATTCTGACGCTATCCTTCACAGACAGACATCTTGTCCACGAAGTGACATCTCCCCAGGCCTTTGAGGGCTTGGAGAAGGCCGGGCGTCAGGTCCGCAGGCCTGACTGCACTCTGGCCACCACCGACCACGTGCGTTGAACCCGCCTACTTCCCGGCCATAAGCTGGCTCGGTCTTGTTGTAATTCGCGCGCTGACGGTCACACCAGAATGTCCCAACCACCACCAGGAAAGCCCTCAAGGACATCGCCAGCTTCATCGAGGAGGACGACTCAAGGGTACAATGCGTCACCCTGGAGGACAATGTCAAGAAGTTCGGTCTCACCTACTTTGGCCTGAGCGACAGGAGGCAAGGCATCGTCCACGTTATCGGCCCTGAGCAGGGTTTCACCCTTCCCGGCACCACAGTCGTCTGCGGTGACAGCCATACCTCAACCCACGGCGCTTTTGGGTCCCTCGCTTTCGGCATTGGTACCAGCGAGGTTGAGCACGTGCTCGCAACACAATGCCTGATCACAAAGCGGAGCAAGAACATGAGGATACAGGTCGACGGAGAGCTGGCCCCCGGCGTCAGCTCCAAGGACATCATTCTCCACGCCATCGGCAAGATCGGTACCGCCGGAGGTACCGGTGCCGTCATCGAGTTCTGTGGTTCTGCCATCCGGAGCCTCAGCATGGAGGCCCGTATGTCTATCTGCAACATGTCCATCGAGGGTGGTGCGAGAGCCGGCATGGTCGCCCCCGATGACATCACCTTCGAGTACCTCAAGGGCAGGCCCCTGGCCCCCAGGTACAACTCTCCAGAGTGGCACCGTGCCGTTGCCTACTGGAAGAGCCTGCAGTCTGACCCTGGCGCGAAGTACGACATTGACGTCTTTATCGATGCCAAGGACATTATCCCCACGGTGACTTGGGGCACCAGCCCCGAGGACGTCGTGCCCATCACCGGCACCGTTCCCGACCCCGAAAGCTTCAGCACCGAGTCTAAGAAGGCGGCTGCACGTCGGATGATCGAGTACATGGGCCTCACTCCTGGTACACCCATGGAGGATGTCGTTGTTGACAAGGTTTTCATTGGCTCCTGCACAAATTCCAGAATCGAGGATTTGCGCGCTGCTGCCTCAGTAGTCAAGGGCAAAAGGGTTGCTAGCAACATCAAGAGGGCTATGATCGTCCCGGGCTCAGGAATTGTCAAGGACCAGGCCGAGGAGGAGGGATTGGACAAGATCTTCACCGAAGCAGGATTTGAGTGGCGCGAGGCTGGGTGCAGTATGTGCCTCGGCATGAACCCCGACATTCTGTCACCCAAGGAGCGTTGTGCAAGCACCAGCAACCGCAACTTTGAAGGTCGCCAGGGAGCCCAAGGGCGAACACATCTCATGTCCCCAGTCATGGCTGCCGCCGCCGCGATCGTCGGCAAGCTGGCCGACGTGAGGAAACTGACTGAGTACCAGTCCAGCCCTCATATCGAGGCATTCAAGGCAGCACCGGAGCCTCCTGCACACGACGAGAACCTGTCTGGTGATGAGTCGGATAAGGACAACCTTGCCGATATCCCCAAGGACAACAACGGACCTCACACCAACACAACTGCTGGCGGCTCATCCACCGGCCTCCCCAAGTTCACCAACCTCAAGGGCATAGCTGCTCCCCTGGAGCGGTCCAATGTCGACACCGATGCCATCATCCCTAAGCAATTCCTCAAGACAATCAAGCGAACCGGGCTGGGATCTGCTCTGTTCTACGAGTTGCGCTTCAACCCGGACGGAAAGGAGAATGCCGACTTCGTCCTAAACAAGGAGCCGTACCGAAATGCCAAGATCCTCGTCGTCACTGGACCCAACTTCGGGTGTGGTAGCTCCCGTGAGCACGCCCCTTGGGCCCTGAACGACTTCGGCATCAGGTGTGTCATCGCGCCCTCCTTCGCCGACATTTTCTTCAACAACACTTTCAAGAACGGCATGTTGCCCATTCCTATCAAGGACCAAGGCCATCTCGACGCCATCGCCGCCGAGGCCCGCGCCGGCAGGGAGGTTGAGGTCGACCTGCCAAACCAGACGATCAAGGACGCTTCTGGCAACGTCATCTGCAGCTTCGACGTCGAGGAGTTCAGGAAACACTGCCTGGTCAACGGCCTCGACGACATCGGGCTGACCCTGCAGATGGAGGACAAGATCTCCGAGTTCGAGAAGAAGATGACGCGCGAGACGCCGTGGCTCGACGGCACTTCGTATCTGAAGAGGAAGGGCCAGGGCGGCAAGCTCGCTGCGAAGGCTGTCCCCGTCCCGACCACAAATCGCGGCGAGGAGAAGAAGGAGCCGCTGGAGTGGTAGTTTCACAGACTGCTTTTATACTGTTTGGGCGTTACATGTCTGGACCGACATGCGGTTGAAATTGTTCATCGGAGGGCCTACGGGCTACTTATTGTGGAAACTGCAGGGCCATCATTCTTGTCGGTGGTATTGAGTGGAAAGTTACAAAAAGGATTACCTAGCGACCTCTGGAAAAGAGGAATGATGAATATGTTCGATGTTCAACGCGCATCCGACTCGTACAGTGACTTAATCGTGGAATGCTTCTATGCCAATGGCTTTACTATGAGCACTAGTGGTTGGTTTACCACTGGCTGCTTTTCGCAGAGACAATTTACACAATACTGATCTAACTAGGCCGATCATCACTTCTCCGGGACCTTCTCATATCCGTGGAGGCCGTACTGCTCACCTCACATGCAGATATGCCAGCCTCAGGTTCCGCATTGTCCCTGCCCCTAGCTTTGATCTCATCCCCACACCCACGCCCGCTCACCTGAGAACACCGACGTGGACGACAAACCCCATATCACTCCTCAGGCCCCCAGGCAGCTCGGCATCTGGCACCCTCCAGACCCTAAAACCCTTCGCGCAGGTCTCGCGCAGCCAGGCCTCGAAGACGTCCGGGGACCGCAGCTGCTGGGCAACCAGGCACACGCACGGCTGCCCGTTGTCGTCGTCGACAGACCGCAGCCGGCAGGCGTCCACACACGTCTGCGCAAAGGGCTGGACCAGCGCGTCGTTGTAGACGCAGTCGCAGCCGAGCACGAGGTCGAAGGACCTCGCTGCCGCGCCGCGGCCGGTCAGCTCGGCGGTCGGGGTGTCGGCCTCCCAGTCTAGGGGGTGGAAGGCTATGTTCCCAGCTGCCGCGCCCGCACCCGTGCCTGACGCTGACGAAGAAGAAGAAGCACCAGCCTTGCCCCCCTTGCCCCGCTTGCCGGCGGGCTGCTGCCTACCCGATGACGGTGCCAGGGCCCTCCGGTTCTGCTCCAGGTTCTGCTCCACGAACCGGGCGACGTAGGGCTGGTCTGATAGCACATAGCGGGAGACGAGCGGGGCGAGGGCGAGGCCTACCACAGCGGAGACGCCGCAGCCTAGTTCTAGGACGGTGGATGATGATGAGAGGATGCCGGTGCGGAAGAGGATGTTTGTGGGTGAGGCTAGCCAGGAGGCGAACATGGGCGTTACCTTCCATACCACTGAGGATTAAACATATCAGCGTTTCTCATAAGCACAGTGAGGAAGAATTGTTCGGTGCATTGGTGTGCTGATGGTGGCATCGTGAAAAGAGTGAAATTCTACATACCTGCCCCCGTGGTTCCCCCAGCCCTGTTGGATGACAGGACGCTGGGGGACTGGGTGACGGTCAGGTCACGGCCATTGACGGTGAGCTCGACGGTGGAGGATTTCGGGTCGACGATGCCCAGCTCGTTGTTGGACGGGATGTTCTGGGAGAAGAGTAGGAAGGCTTCTGCTAGGGGGGCAAAAGGATTCGATAGTCAGAAACACCGAAACTCTTTTCCCTCTCTCACACATTCTCTGGCTGTCACTTGACCGCGATGTCACCCTCCCTCTCTCCACCTTTCCGCGTGTGAAATTGTTCCTTGGCCCCGTGGGTGTGCGGGTTGCGTACTAGCCTTCTTCCGGGTCCAAGATCTCTGTGCCGAGGAGGCCAAGGAGCCCGTCGACGGCTTCAGCCATTCAGTGCTGGCTTGGCGGGCTCGTCTTGGGCCGTGGCTGAGATCTTGTGAGGTGGTCTTGGACGGGGCTGAATGAGATTGAGCCGTGCTTCAGCTTTCAGTCCTCTGACGGACAGACGAGTGGGAGGGCGCCAAGGGGTTTGGGCGGGTTGGCAGGTTCTGCGCGTATATGTCTTGTGATTTATTACTTTGCAAAGAAGGGTACGGGAGACGACAAAGCGGCCCGGTCTCCACAGCACGGGGTCCCAGGAATTCGGCTCGCATGAGAAGGGACCCATTGCTGTACATGTGAAGAAAGTCTTGGCTAGCCCGTACCGTACTCCTTGGCTTCCAAGGCTTCCTACTATACTTGGCCGTCTTCTCCGAGCAGTGGGCACCCCGAGATGGGAACTCCATTGAGACGCATCTATATGTGATTTAAAGTTAGTGCGAACAATTCTTGTCTGTTGCGCAGCATGCCATACCCAGCGCACGGATTGGTTGGAATATGATCTGTCCGGTCTGCACTTTGTCAGGGGCAGGGGAACTAGACATTGTTCATCTCGTCACAGGATTGGAGAAGTCGCCTCTGGCCGAGGTTCTGACACGGCACAAGAGACACAGGCAACGAACGCCCTCGGTATTATACCGTTGGTACCTACTGTGTACCATCCGGGCTGCCAGGTGGGTACCTCGTCTTTCAGAAAGATGAGATTGTCATAGCATATGCGAATTCCTAGATGACACAGACACGTCGACATGACAGATAGACAGACGCTGAGCAAAGTGCTGATCATTAATCGGTACCCACCAGAGCAACAGGCAGCTCGATCCCTGCAGCAGTCCTGGAAGCAATTAGCTGTCTACCACGTAGGCAAGCAGGCAAGCTGGCAAGCCTGCTGCAACAGACTCGTCACCGCTGCATGTACAGCACCTGCAGTGTTGCAGGGCTGGGTCGGGGAGGTACCGTGCGACGGTACGTGCTCTCCAATTGCAGACTAGCCCGAGCTTGGTTGGACTGGGGATGGCATTGGGGACGTCATATCGACCTCTGCCACAATCTTGCCATGCGGGAGCTCGAGCCAACCCTGGTACCCGGCACTGCTAACTCGACCTGGACCTGGACCTGGACCTGGAGCTCCTCGTCTTGACCTCTCGCCTCTCTTGGTAGCCTGGACTATTTGCCTTTCGCTTTCCTCAACCTCTTGGCAGACTGGGAATCTTCTTTCATTCCCCTCCAATTGCTCCTCCTCCCCCCCCCATCTTGCACCCCTTTTCTATTTCCTCTATATTCACCCGGCCACTTCCTCCGGCCAGTCCCCGAGACAACGCCACAGTTTCCTCCCCCGCCCTCCCCCTTTAACGCCCTGCTCTGTGATACCCAACCATCATCATGGTTAACATTGAACCACGCCTGCAGGCGAAGCCCCCATTCTCCGTCGAGGTCCCCGGCCAGAAACCGGTAGAGGGCGAGACTCCCATCCGTCGCCTCCCGGACTCCGTCCCCGACCTCGTCGCAAAGCCCGCCCCAAACATCTCCACCATCTACGAACTCGTCCGCGCCTCCGTCGAGAAATATGGAAACGCAAAGTGTATGGGCTCGCGGAAACTCGTCCGCACCCACCAGGAGACCAAGAAGGTCAAGAAGGTCGTGGACGGTGAGGAGCGCGAGGTAGACAAGCAGTGGACCTACTTCGAGCTCAGCGGCTACGAGTACCAGACCTACTCCGAGTATGAGAAGCTCATGCTGCAGATCGGCTCCGGCCTGCGGAAGCTCGGCCTTGAGAAGGAGGACAGGGTCCACATCTTCGCCGCCACGAGCTCCTCATGGCTGGCCCTGTCCCACGGCGCTTCCTCCCAGTCCATGCCCATCGTCACCGCATACGACACTCTAGGAGAGGAGGGTTTGCGCCACTCCATGGTTGCCACCAAGGCCAAGGCCATCTTCCTCGACCCACACCTGCTGCCGACCCTGACAAACGTCCTCAAGGACGCGACCGAGGTCAGGCACGTCATTTGGAACAGCCAGAACGAGCTCAAGAAGGAGCACGCCGAGAAACTTACCGCCGCGTACCCCAACGTCAAGGTCATAAGCTTCGACGAACTGAGGAAGCTAGGCGAGGAGAACCCCGCCGAGCCGGTTCCGCCCAAGCCCGAGGACCTCTGCTGCATCATGTACACCTCAGGATCTACCGGCACGCCAAAGGGCGTCCCGCTCAAGCACAGCAACGTCATTGCCGCGGTTGCTGGTGTCAGTGTGGTAGTGCAGCCTTTCATTGGCCCGGGCGACGGCCTCTTGACCTACCTCCCCCTGGCGCATATCCTGGAATTCGTGTTTGAGAATGCTGCCCTGCACTGGGGTACCACGCTGGGCTACGGCAACCCCAAGACACTCTCTGACGCTTCTGTACGCAAGTGTAACGGTGACATCCGAGAGTTCAAGCCCAGTGTCCTGGTCGGTGTGCCTGCTGTTTGGGAGAACGTCAAGAAGGGCATCATTGGCAAGGTTAACGGGGGGAGCGCTGTTGTCAAGAACCTCTTTTGGGGCGCGCTGTGGGCAAAGGGCACCCTCATGAACTACGGCCTGCCGGGCTCCGGGATCTTGGATGCGGTGGTGTTCAAGAAGATTAAGGAGGCCACAGGAGGCCGCTTGAAGTTGTGCCTGAACGGAGGAGGCCCTGTCGCGAAGGATACGCAGCGGTTCATCTCCATGGCAATCTGCCCCATGATTATTGGCTATGGTTTGACGGAGACGACAGCCATGGGAACCCTCCAGAACCCCATGGAGTGGACCTCCGAGAGCATCGGTGCCATGCCCGCGTCAGTTGAGGCGAAGCTGGTCGACTTCCCCGATGCCGGCTACTTCGCTACCAACAAGCCCAATGCACAGGGCGAGGTCTGGCTGCGCGGGCCCAGCATCATGGACGGCTACTACCAGAACGACAAGGAGACCGCCGAGGCTATGACCTCGGACGGATGGTTCAAGACGGGCGACATTGGCGAGTTTGACTCGAACGGCCACCTCAAGCTGATCGACCGCAAGAAGAACCTGGTCAAGACGCTCAACGGCGAGTACATCGCCCTCGAGAAGCTCGAGTCGGTCTACCGCTCCGCCCACGTGGTCGCCAACATCTGCGTCTTCGCCGACGACTCCAAGGCCAAGCCCATCGCCATCATCGTGCCCGCGGAGCCGGCGCTGAAGAAGCTGGCGTCCGACAACGGGGTGGAGGGCTCCGCGCTCGAGGAGCTCGTGCACTCCAAGAAGCTGAACGGCGCGGTGCTGAAGGAGCTGCAGAACGCCGGGCGTGCGGGCGGCCTGGCGGGCATCGAGATCATTGAGGGCGTGGTCCTCAGTGACGAGGAGTGGACACCACAGAACGTGAGTACCTCAGAACCATCCTGGTTTCTCAAGTGTCATCTTCCTGGAATCAATACTAACGCTGTCGACTAGGGTCTCGTGACCGCGGCGCAAAAGCTGAACCGGAAGGGGATCGTGAAGAAGTACCAGAAGGAGATCAACCAGGCCTACGGCTCGTCCTAAGCGGCCCATCAAGTCTCTCTCTGAATTAATTCTTTGCGCGCTGCACGTGTTCATGTTTACTGGGGCTCTTGGGGCCTCCTCGCGAGGGGGACTCTTTGTTCTTTTTTGGATGACCAGGGGAAACGTTTGGTTTAGCGGGGTGTTTGCTTTCTCTCTTCGCCGCAAATGAAGGGTTCGCGCCACAATGTAATACGCAGTAATATCCCATCATGATTTCAGGCTAGGAAAATAAGACGAAAACTGGGCGGGCGAGTCTGTTGCTTGTGCTACCCGTGACATTGGTTCTCCGGATGCGGCTGAAGACGACACACATGCGCCACGGTGAATGGGGCTTAAGAGCTATACTGTCACCGCACATAGGCCACTGCCTTCCTGAATCGCAAAGACGAACCCCTTAGACATTGTTCAGCATGCGATCTGTGATGAACCATAAAAAAGCATGTATTTGCTACGATAGACCCAAGCTAGGGAAGTTTCTGAGAGCGCAATTCAAAATAAAAGAACAAAAAGGCCCTCCTGCCGTCAGCCTTTCACCCTGGCTCTCAGCTCGATTCTGCCCTCCCCGATCCTACGCATCCTCCGAACCCCCTCCACGCCATACGAACCTCCCCAAACATCGTCTCGTACATATACCTGCCCAAGCACCTCCAGACTGAGGGGCACTAGACCAGGCCGTCGTACAGCGACAGCGCGGAGACGATGGTCTCGTCGCGTTTGCTGCCCTCCTTGAACTCCTCCATGTCGAGGCTCCCGTTCTCGTCCTTGTCCATCATCCGGAAGATCTTCTTCACCCGCTTCTCGGGCGTATCCTCGTCTTCCGGCAGCTTAACCATAGAGCCGACCTGTTATAAAACACGTCTGTTAGCCAGCAAGTCCAAGTAATCAACCTCACAGGGCCGCCGCCCTCGGGCCGCCCAAACCAGCTCGTCACGTGTGGCGCGGGACCGGCTGGGGCAGGCAGGGCAGCGGCTGCAAGAAAATGCGATCATCCTGTCTGCGTACCATCTTGTAAATAGCCTCGACGATCTTGAGCATCTCGTCGTAGCTGATCTTGCCGTCGCCGTCAATGTCGTAGAGCTGGAAGGCCCAGTCGAGCTTGTCCTCCATCTTGCCCCGGGACGTGACGCTCAGCGCGCAGATGAACTCCTTGAAGTCGATGGTCCCGGACTTGTCGCTGTCAAACACGTTGAAGACATAATCTGCAAAACTCGACGGGTCGCCGAAGGGAAAGAACTGCCGGTAGATCTTTTGGAACTCGTCCTTGGTGAGCATGCCCGAGGGGCAGTCCTTGAGGAAGCCTGTTTTGCGCGCGCGCGCGTCAATGTCAGCCCACGCCCATCTTTGGTCTTTTGCTGTGTGTCTTTTTGTGTTTGTGTGTGATCTCCGCTCCTACTTCCCCCGACGTGGTGCTGCGGTGGTGTTGCGCGCGCTGTGTCACGAGACCTTCGGGGTGTTCTTTGGTGGTCTCGCTCTCGCTGAGACACCAGAGACCCCCCGGCCGGGATGGAGATATTGGGTACAAATTTGGGATCGAGGATGAGAATGAGGAAGGGGCGCGACTCCCGTTGGTGGACGTTATGCCGAGCGGACCAAGGAGATTGAGGGGAGGGGTCATGCGCACCCTTGTACCATTGTTGCAGCTCCTTCTTGTCAAAGTGTGTAGACTTTTGCAGTTCGGCCAGCTGCTCTTGCGAGAGCTTGGACTGTCTATTTTGCGCGTGTTCTAGGTCAGCCTTGTGATCGGCACAGGTAGAGGGGTGGTGGGATGATGGGCGACGATGCGGCTCGTCGAGAGCAGCTGGGAGGGGATGGTCATTGCGTCAATGGGGGGAGGGGCAACTCGAGCTCGAGTGCCCTGGTGGCGGTGGTGGTGTATCCCTGCGTGTTTATGTCGAGCGTCGATGCCCATGCTTGCGGGTTTGCGGTGCGGTGTTTAAAAAGGAAACCGCCGCGTTGGGTTTGAATCGCATTGTTCCGGGAGCCGCGTATCTTCCAGCTCGACCCGGCAAATTGCAGGGCGTGAACCGGGGGACAGGAACCGGCTCGCAGAGAGAAGGGGGAAAAGGCAAACTTACGATTTGCCCATATCCGGAGGTCGTCAGCAGCACTGGCAGCGCTGACGGGTGGCAGTCAGTGTCAGAGGGTGCGTCTGGGTCTGGGTCTGTGTTCGAAGAGGGTGCGTGTTGGTGTCGGTGCGAAGGGGGGGCTTTTTCTGCGACGACGAGGCTCGCTGATGTATGTATGTATGTATGTATGTATGTAGTAGTCCAGGTACTGACTGACTTGATTGTATGTGCAGTGGGCTGGCTGTAGGTGGGCTAGATATGTCTCTCGTGCTGCAACTTGCTGGAGAGAGAGAGAGAGAGAGAGAGAGAGAGAGAGAGAGACCCTGGACCGTGTGTGTACCTGCGTACTCCCGGAGGGGTGTGCTGCTGCTACTGCAGTGCGTGGGCGTGGGCGTGGGCGTGGGCGTGGAGACTGACTTGGCTGATGATGCAGGCAGGGTCAGGCTCGCGGGCTCTGGAGACGATCGCAACAAGAATAGCTGGGTGGCTGTGTGTATATTCTTTCCCCTCTGTTCTTCTACGCCGTCTTGTCAGGGAGGCGTTGTTTGTTTTGTAGGAGTTGGCGAGAGGAAAGAGGATGCAGGCCCGAGGCAGGAGGAGCAGTTGCGCCGCTTGGGG